>VWPW01007426.1:720638-785372 GCA_013389825.1 Crypturellus undulatus
CTTCCCTTCCCTTCCCTTCCCTTCCCTTCCCTTCCCTTCTCCTTGTTTTCCTTTCTTCGTGTTTAAATCTTCCAAACAACTAAAGGCACTTCTTCTGATTCTTTTATTTCCTCTTATTTTTTCCTATTGCATTGAAAGGATCAGTCTTTTCAAGGGGAGTGGGTTTCTCTATGCTTAGATTGACTCAGAACCTTTTCCAGTAACTATTCTTAAAGTACAACATATCACTAAAGGCAGGAGGGGCTGTGAAGAGACAGCATTGTAAATATACTGACACAGCACATGCATCACATTAGTGAGTGGTAAGGGGAAAGGTGAGAGGAGAATGGGATACACCAAGAGCTACTGCATACCAGTATCGGTGTCAGTGGCCACCAACAGAACTAGAACCCCAAAAGCTCCACAGGAACTTAAGGAAAAAAATTTTAACAGTGAGGGTGACAGAGCACTGGCACAAGCTGCCCAGAGAGGTTGTGGAGTCTCCTTCTCTGGATATCTTCAAGACCCGCTTGGATGCAGTCCTGTGCCACGTGCTCTGGATGACCCTGCGTGTGCAGGGGGGTTGGACTAGATGACCTCTAGAGGTCCCTTCCAACCTTAAGCATTCTATGATTCTATGATACCAGCCATCCCAGTCATTCACTGCTTCTACCCTTTTTTTGGAAATTTTGTTTAAGAGCTCTGTCCATTGGTTGTTTTTGCTCTGGGAAAGCCTAATACTGTTGCAGGTATAAGAAGTTGCATCAAATGAAGGTAATTGAGGGCATACTAAAAGAAAAACAGAAGTACTGGGAAGTACTGGTAAATTACAGAAGTACTGGTAAATTCTGAATCCATTTAATAATAAAGCTAAACCATCTGTTGTATCCGTTGTACCACCATTGCATTTCTTCCAGAGATCGGTATATACCACACCGGCACTTGAAATGTTAAAACTGAAAAGACATTGCTTCAAAAGTGATTGGATGGCCAAAGTGGAGGTTTCTCTAAAGATTAGAGAGTCTCTATTTTCAAAAATGGCCAAGAGCGCTCATAAGAGCAGAACTCTATTTTATGCAAGAGAAATTTGTGATGCAGGCCTAAAGCAAGTCCTGTCCTATCTAGAAGTGCTGTGTAGCCAATGCTACACAGCCAGCACAGACATTAAACTCCCAAGGGTGAGAAAGCATGCTGGTCAAGAGCAGAATCCTTCAAAAACGATGTGAAGCACTATTATATGGAGTGGGCTTCTAACAGAACTTACTTACTGTTAGTACAGAACCTAATTACTGTTTGTGCGCTTGATTACTGTTAGTGGGGTTCTATTAGGAGTAGGCTTCTAACAGAAGACCACTAACAGAAATTCTCACAGAATTCATGCACCTCTAGCATGAATTTTGCCATATATGAGTATTTTTTCCTAAGGGTTCTATTCTAAGCCCACAATGCCTCTTAGTTCATAAGACATTACTTTCCTTTTGGTAGGAAGAAGGAAAGAAGTGCATGAAATAATATAAGAACTATTAAAAATAGACATAAAAGCTACCAATTTTGAGTGATGGGAGTAAGCACTCCCCTGAATTCCAGTAAAATCTGTTCCATTCCGTTTCAGGACCCAATTCTGGTCTGATATACACCATAGGAATGCTGTTTAATGTGATATTTCAATATTTGCACGACGGTAAGTGAGAGTGCAACTACCCCTTATTCTTTAAAAACATCCTCTCTACAGAGACTATTTCTTTTCTGATACTTCCATAAGAAAGCAAATTGGTATGTCCATTTGTGCCCGTATCATGGGTGATCTATCTATTAAGAAATAAAAGGACATTTCCTTCCAATTTCTGTTTTGCTTGTGATTGATATTAATTAGGTTTTCTGCAAAGCATAGCTTATCTTCAACTGAACCCAAAGCAGATGAATATGTTGCTGTGCAGTGAGATTTTCTTTTCTTGAAATGAAGAATGGGATGAAGATGCTTATCTGAGATCAAACAGGCTTCAGGTAGAGTTTACATCAGCAGCACTTTGAAAATCATTGTTCGAGTATAGCTGGTATCAATAAGGAATGAGAATGGAACCCTGTATTGTGGCTGCATTTATTAACTTATTTCCAGTAGTTAGAAAAGGAGAGATGCAGTGTACATCCAGCTGCAATCTTTTATTCCTAAGATGAAAGAGGCAAGTATGGTTCATAATGAAAATTAATGGAATCCCTGAGAAAAGCTCAAAAAAAAAAAAAAAAAAGAGAGAGAGAGAAAGAAAAGTTAAAAAGCCTGTGCATTCTCTCCAAGGTCTCCTCTACACAAAGTTGGCCAGAAGTTTGCAGTGCAAGGTTGAACAGCTCTCTTGGGCTGCTGCTGTGTCCCTTGGGCTGAGTGGAGGTGCCCAAACCGGCCGTGGCTTTGGAGTTGGCCCTGGATGAAGAGCCGGGATGCGGATCTGCGTGTTGAGGCAGTGCTGCCAGCCGCTGTGACCTGCTTCTCGAAGAGGAGCACCATGCTAGCACACTGCTCCGCAGAGCTCCTCTGTACCTAATAATGTATTAGAGCCATACGCTGATCCTCACGTTTTAGGAAGGCTCTATGTATGGCTGCTAAATCTCTCTTTTCCACGCTACTAGCCAATATCTTCTGCTGGTGCATTGTGAAATAGATCCAGTGACTTAAATTAATTCTATCTTTACACCACACTGATGTAGGCTCTTCTTTTCCTTTGGCTTCCCTATAATCCCCTGCTTAGCAGCTCTGCGGCTGCCTTCGCCCTCACTGAGCTCTCGCTGCGGCTGGCGCACGCGGAGCCCATCCAGCTCCTGCCTCCCTCCCCGGGCGTAGCGCAAACCTTGATATTCTCAAATCTCCTCTCTGCTAGAGCCTCAGCACTAAGGTACTCACACCACTGGCAAAACAGTTGACACTCTTCTGTTTGTACAAGCCCAGCTTATCCCAGTAGTGACATGTTTAAATCTCAGGACAGCTAAAGCCTTCAATGCTGTGGCCACATATGACACGTAACAAGATAGATGTATTACCCTGCAAACGCTTCTCCTGCTCCCAACTTTGGAGGGGAGAGCTTTTGCCAGTTTCCAGCATCATTTCTTTTCTTTTTTATCGTCTTTTTTTCCTTCCCTTTTTAGCAGCGCTCCATTTGTTCCCTTTACCAGTATTTTTTGCCAGCACTCTGCCAGTTACGGTAGTTGCTAGCTTCTTAATAAAAGAGAATAGCTGCAAATTAGGGCTGCCATCTGGCTTTTATTATAAGAGAATGAGGCTTTTCCCATCCCTTATTTTTCTTGTACTAGAGAAATGCTGAAATAAAGAAACAATATGTTTTATTTTTTTTTCTTTCGCCACAGAGCCCCAGAAAGGGCCATCCCACTTTATGGCTGAGAGAAGTGATTTAGTCTCCATGCTAAATCAGTCTTCAGCTTCTCCTAAGCAGAGATGGCCAATTGTGCCTAATTGTGTGTGGTAGTTCAAAGATACGGACTGCTGTTCACTGGGGATTGAGCTGCTCATTTTAGTTAGGACCACAAATTGAACTCAAACCAAAGTCCAAAAGAATAAAGCATGGTGTTTTATACATTAAGTCATTCCTCCTTTCTTACTTGGCCCGTGAAATGAATCAGGGAAAGATTATTTTCTGGGCAAATTGGTAGTAAAACCCTGATGCAGACAGTTCCACAATTTGATTGCAGTCTGACTTCCACTTATTGAATATCACATCAAGCAGTGGTTCAAGGGTTTTGTATGACAGCTTTAAAATCTGCAAAGTTTTCAAAGGTACTTACTACATTGTGATCAGGTCACAGATCTAAATGTCAGTATTGTATGCCTGATTTGCACATTTCAAAACGATTTAGTAATTTTTTCATTTTATCTGCATGCATGAAGTGGTTTAGAATACAGAAACAATTTGGAATCATATTTAGTTTGTAACAGTTCAATTAACTTAAGTGCTGAAACATGCTTCATTCTTAGTAACTAGCTTAATCTGTTACTATTGCAAGAACACGTTTTGAAGGAATGCCGAAAAGGCCGGGGGCAATCTAAAGCCCACTTTAAAGGATCCATGCTCCTGCATAGGCATGTGTGAAAAGAGAAAGGCAAACAGCCTGGGGGTCAGAGTGCGGTATGTGCTTGCCAGTGGAAACAGACTGCAAAACAACTGCTTTTCTTTGACAGAGTTACTAGTATAACTTCCAGTTCCCTTTGACTAATTTTATTGCTATTCAATAAGCAAGAACAGTAGAGCACCACAAGGTTAGAAAAGCTTAATGGTTCATTCTTTAATACACTTACGCCTTGATCTGAGTGGTAAGTACAACAGTAAGGTAGAATAATATGCGCATTACAAAAGGCGCGTGATTTATGGGCTGTTAAGACATGTGACAATGGTAGGAAGTGTTTGCGTTATTAATTTAAGGAAACATCTGCTTTTCTTTTGAAAGTCTGACTTTTATTTTGCTATAGCCAGAAATTATTTTTCTTTTTAAGGATTTGCCCTTTGAAGCTTTTTTGCTTAGGTTTAAAAATAAAAGGGACACGTCTCTTCAGAGATAGTAAATAATCATGTACATTAATTCTGCTCTGTGACAGATGAATGAGGAAAAAATTTGCATGGGGTTTTATACCTCTATCCAACTGAAAAGGGTGCCCAGAATTTTAGCAAGTTCTTCTCATTTTATTTATCTTTCATTCACAAATCTGTACCACAGAAAATTGCAGTGCCAAAACTAGAGCCTATGTTAGATACTGAAGTGAACAAGCAGCTTGACTTTATGCATTTTGAAGTCTTTAGGCCTCAAGACATTTTACTGTGTTAATCCAGCCATACTTTGGCCAAAGCACTCGCATTGTGCTTGGGTTGCTGAACGCTGGAGGCATGAGGAAGGAGAGAGGGCTTTCCTCTCTGAGTTACTGGAAGCAGGAAGGAAATTTGAGGAGAAATGGTAGTATTTTCACTGGTTCACTGCTTATCAATACTAAACTTCATTTACTTCTGTAGGAATGAGTAAGCTATTACATATTACTTATTAAGCACCTAGGCACATTTATGAAATAAATGAGCATACATTCTTCACTTCAGGTAATGACAAGTTACACTCCCTACTGCTAGGAACTGAGCTGTGCTACACACAGAGAACAGGCCTCCTTGCATCTGAGTTTAGCCATTCACATCTCAAGTCTCTAAATTGCCCCTGTGTTCCCTGCATTACTAAGGAAGAGCAGCTGGCACCTGAAGTAGCAATCATGCCATCCTAAAATACAGTTCAAGCTACATGGGATAAGGGAGTGGAGAAATGGGATAAGAAGTCTACCTACTGAGACCGAGTCTGGCTAGATTCTGGGCTAGATTCTGTATCTACTCCTTGTACAGCTAAGGATAGGGAACATAAAGCCAGACTTATGGCAGTGCACACCTGCTTGTTCTCTCCAGTGAGAAAGAAAAGATGCTTTGATATAGAAAGCATCAGTAATGTTAACACAAACCAAAGCTTTATGTCCCCCAGTATGTTATTATGATCTAACTTTATAAAGGCATAATGCCAACAATGGCGTAATGAAGGTATAATGTATAATAGTAAACGTTACAAGACAAACTCTGATTTCTAGAAAATAAGCATGGAAGATAAGGATAGCATCAAGTATATATATATATGTATAAAATAATACATTAATATATAATGTACTGCTAAAACTCATAAATTTGATATAAGAGAATTATAGCTGCTTAATTCTAGAAATTAAATAATTTCATTTCAAATAGATATTAGTTATAAGCAGAATTTTGACAAACAACTGAAATTACAGTAACATAACTTTACATATTGCTCTAAAAATCATTTGACTTGCATTCATTAAAGAAAACTTTAATTTGGGAAACAGCTCACTTTCACTTCTCTGGATTTCTGGTTTGCTGGAGGAAGCACTCAAAAACAACTAAGGAATTTTTGTTCATTTGTTTGTTTAAAATTTCCATATTTTTCACTGAGAGAGGTTCAAGAAATCAACTGATGGACTGTCAGTTCCTGCAGGGAGGCCGAGAGAAGTTGGACTGTGCTAATGCTGGGACCACATGGAAGCTGCAGGGGCTACAATGGAGCCTCAAGTCCGCCCAGCATGGAGGTTTTTCTGAGGACACCAACATGTATCTGACAGCACAGATGCATCTCATAGAATTTTATTTTCATCAGTGCAATCACTTTGTGTTTAAGGCACAAAATAAAGCCAGGAGTCTGATCCTTAGTGACTAAGTTTGATCAAAAATCTTCTGCCTGTTCTTCAGTAGATAACTACATCGCCAGAACCAGCGGGCTGCTTTACAGGGTGGCCCAAAAGAGAAACATAAGCTCAGTGAAGCATCCAAGCAAAGCTAGGCCAATACTAGAGGGAATAAAATGACCTTAGGACAACAGACAGAGAGACCTTTGTTAAGAGAGAAATTACAAAAGCAAAGTAAAAATGAGGGAGAAAAGAGTAAGGAAGACACTTCAGAGGTTTTAATGGGGACCACTCAGATTACTTTTGAGAAATCCATGATGGATAATTAAGAAAAGTGAGTATATTTGCACTAGGCTAGGCTTAAGGATATAGGCACCTGCAGCTTCACTGGGAAATGCTTGGAGACTGAAAGTCAACAAAAGTTGAAAAACACATTTTTAGTCAACTGTGCTTCAGGCAGCCTGGTCTCCCCCATACCTGAACCCAAATTTATATTGTGTTCCTTGGCCTATCACTTGACCCTTATTTGCGTCATGTAAAGTAGGATGTTTGGTGAAAATCAGCATTATTGAAAATTGATTTCCATATGAAATAGCAGTTTAATCTCTCATTTTACATCAAACTGTCCAATTTTTTTTTTAAATAAACCCTGAATCAACGTAGCTGTAATTTTATGACCAACTGGGTTTACTTTTTGGCAAAGTAGTCCTGTTCCTGCAGCAGCATAATGCCAGTAGCAATCCATGTCCACCAGACCATCCTCATGGGTCACTCGGGGTAAGAGATATTCATGTGAAAGATATTATGCAGCCTCTTTCAGACTCTGTTCTCCCTGTCTGAGTTGGGAATATTTTATGTGGGTATTTATGTGTTTATGTGTATATATAAATACATAATAGGTGTGGGTGTGTATGTATGTATACATAAATGTACACACACATATATGAACCACTAGACAACAGCAGTTGTACTTTTTTTCAGAGGTACTTGCCTCTATTGGATATATGCTGTTTACCCACATATTGTCAGTAATCAATACCTCTGACAATAGGGACACACAAATTGAAGGAAAACAAGGAATATATGACTGCAAAAAGATAAAACAGACAAACCAACAAAAACAAACAAAACACTAGTAGTTTTTAATTTCAGATCTGCCACTGAAGAGGCTGTCTGGAGCCTCTAGTCTGCCCCATTAAATGATTGATGTGAAATTCAGAAAGGGAACAGGGAAAGACTTTTGTTACATATGCCCAAGGAAAATACGTAAAACACATATAAATAATCTCTTTTGAAAGCAGTATGATGAAAATGATGATAATGTAACATTGAAGACTTCTGATGAACATTTTATCCTCAAAGAGCACTTAATTCACAAAGGAACATCTTTCCGGCAAAGTAACCAAAAGCCTGTAGAAACAATATAAGTATTTGCAAAGACTTTTTGCTATCACCAGGCAATTCCGAATATGGAGAATGTAAAGCATGAACATCTTGGGAACAAACTTGTCTTTGGGATCTCAGATAAAGCACTTTCTCAGAGCCTACTGTTCCAGTGATTTCATCAAGGAGGTGATTTCATCAAAAGCAAAAGGAAAGCTAGTGCAATGTTGGAGTGATAAAAACACAAGGAAGAGATTGTAAATCCATTGAAGGGTGCAGCAGGGGTATCTCGGGATCTTCAAATATTTTTTTTTAGCTCTGTAATAGACATTCAGTAGCACTGGGCAATTATTTTCTGAATAGACGCATTCCTTAAATGAGATGGGTAGATAGATTTTCTCAAATAAATAGGATGGAGACATATGTTGTAAATACAAAGCCAGATATAATCAAAAGAAATAAAAAAGGCATTTACTACTTGCCCAGGAAAAGACATGAGAGTAACATTCAAAAATAAGGAAGGATTGCTTAATCCTCAGCCGGCACAAGGCACGTGGCACAGCTCAGATTTTAAAGTAACTCTCGCCATGGGTGCCCCCAGCATGCCCGTGGATGCCAACGTGCTCCCATCATTTCCTTTTAAGCCACAGGGCTTTGGGCTGATCTGGGAATGCTGCACTGAGAAACCACCTGGTGTTGCGGCTCATAACATAAACTGTTTTGTTTTAGGCATTAGAGTGATAAGGACCACAGGAGTGAGCTGCAATAAATAAGCAAACAGACAAACAAATGCATTCTTAAATAAAATAACCCAACGAGCTATGAGCTGGAATAATCATTTCAGCGTCATCCCTGTAAAGTCAATGTCTTGAAAGAGCCAGTTGCCTGGTTTATGACCAGGGATTGGGAATGACATTCAAAATACTGCAGCCAAGTATGAATTTAATCACGGAACCAGCATATGGAAACAGGAAAGAAAAAAAACAATCATCAAGCCTCTCTTCAGGTGCCAAATATGACCCTGTAAATTGGAGGAAGGGGTTCACGTGAGCTCAGTCGTCAGCAATACTCATTGTTGGTTGATGTATCTTGGACTGGCTGACACACACACCGAGATTCCAGGAAACAACAACTTCTCCCAGGCTGCAGCGCCGCGGTCGGACCTGCCAGGGCCAAGGCCTCTTTGGATCCTGCCCTGGGCTCACACAGGCATTTGTACAGTGCTCTGGATGCTGCTGGGACCTCCTCTGTTTTCAGGGACTTGGCTGCACCGGGCCCCTGTACAGTGATTTCACTAAGGGCTATTAAAATGCATGAAAAACAGGTACTACTGCTTTCCTTGTTTAACAGTTTGTGGGTTTGGTGGGGTAAGCTCAGAGGATCTGAGTTTTCCCACAAGCAATAACTTGTATAGCACAGAAATCTGTTTATGAATACCAGTTTAAGAAATATTTATTTCTTTCTTAGTAGCCCTGAATTCAGTCACTAGAGCCCTGCAAAAATAAGGAGGGCAAGTCTGAGATGGACTTAGAAACATGCAAATTACCGTGTTTTATGTTAGAATTGCACACCTCCTGATCCTGGTCATAATCCACGCAGCACAGCAAGGTGACACCAGACACCGGGGAATCCATGTTTCCCTCTGTCCGGTGGGAAGCAGTTCTTCTGACACATAGCGATGTAGGTACAGTCTACCAATAGCATTGTTTGGAGTGAAAACTGTGTTAGAACTTAGGTTTTGTTGTATAAAATGAGTTTCTGAATGACAAACCCCAGAGGATGGGTTTATATGTATACAGAGTGGTATATTAGTAAAGGGCATATATATATGTATACGTATTATATATTCATGCTTATCTGGTATATATATGTAGGTGTGTGAATATTTTGGCACACAAATAGTTTACTGAAGTTTAACCAGACCATAAAAGGTTAAATCTCAAACAAGTCTAATGACCCTGCTAAAACAACTGAAGATCGACATGACTTTCACTTTGGCCAAAGGAATACTTTCCCTGGCATTACCTTAACACTGAGCCATGAAAGGATTGTGCGAAATGAAAAAAATTCTCTTTGCATGCAATACATAAAGAGGTCCAAGGGCCAGATACTGCCCTTGGCAGTACAAAGTAATAAAGGCAGGACATAACCAGGAGAAAGAGAAAACATTTCCTGCTCATCCAAGAAAAGCCACTATAACAGGACTTGACAATCCACTTTCCTATATTCAGGGGGCCTTGAATTGACAATATTACTTCTATAGCAAAGGACATAAACCCTGGAACTGGCTATACCTCCTTCTTTACCTTATTCTCATTATCATCAAAAGCTACAAAATGACTGATTCATCCAGGAATTCACCACTAACTAGTACAATAACAAAAAGATTTCTGTGTTCTCTGTTACTCAGGATTTTGCACAGATCTTCTAATTATTACCTGCTCGGGCTGAAACAAATTTTCTTTTTGCCTCTCTTCTTTAGCATTTTGGAACCCTGAATGTCTTAATTTTACATCTTATATAGCAGCTCCAAGTACATTGTGGCACAGAAAAAAAACATAAATCTGAATAAGAATAATGAAATCACATGATTAACATTTCTGTCAGAGAGTGAGAATGGTGTCTGTGTGTTAGATGCAAAATAACACAAATAGGTCAGAATAATCTCCAGTCTCGTATTAAGATGCGAATCATCTATTTATTACTTTGAGTATAAATGTTCCAATGCTATTTGCACAATGATTAAGAGTGGTTTTCAGAAAATAAATCTGTTTCTTAATAGTGCAAAGAATGAGACGGATGGAGAATAAATGGGAGTTTAAGGGGATGCTAAAGTTCTCCCATGAGCTTGGATGAGATTTATGTGCAATGTGAATAAAAAATGTATATGACAGTGCAGGATTCACTTTGTTGTTTGTTCCTATTCCATTTGTCTAGCCTAACTGTATTCCTGGCCTCCCAGACATAGAGTGAGTCTAGCACTGCCGAGCAGGATGGGCATAAACTAGCAGCCAGCACCTGTGTGTGAAACCAGCCCTCGTCTGGTCCCACCAGCATTGGTCCCAACATTGTGGAACAAGACCAGAGTCATGAGATTCAGGTGCCTGGCAGAACTTCTTCTACTAGGAAGAAACATCCCAGGAAGTTCACTGTGCGGTAGCCTACTATCATCATGGTTAAGTGAATACATAGGTTCTTCAGTTACTTATAGGCTTTCATAGGATGTCACCAGTTTAGCAACAGCACAAGCAGGAGTTGGGTGATGGTGGTGCATCTGATCAGCCTCCTTGGGCAGCTCTGGCAGTATTAGACTTCATGCCCAATGCTTCCTGTCCATTTCCTGTCCTTTCTCATTAAGGTTTCTACTAAAATCTCGGCACAGTTGCCCAGCTGTAAAAATGCAAAGACCCGAGTCTGCAAATACTGACACCTTATTAGTTAGATGAGCTAAGTTTGTGGGGCTAGGAAATAATGCTAAAACCATTTAGGGACCAAAATGCAGGATCCCACTGCTTTATTGCCCATTTTCCAAGAAGAGCCTTTTGCACAGTCTCTCCATGTGGTTTCCATCATGCTGTCTGTCCTTTGCATTCCCATTCCCCAGGTGATCACGACGGTCACCTCCAAGCTAAACGTAACAAAGGGGAAAAGGCCTTCAGCATATGGCAGTCCTACAGATTGCATTTTATTTCCTGCAAATAGGTAGCCAAGAGTGTGTGGGAAGCGCCAGAGACAGACAGCGCTAGCACCGCTATCCATTAGTGCCTTTGCAGGGGGACAGGCTGCAGGGCCGCCTCGGCAAGATTAGTACAAATCAGGGGCTCCGCGGCAGAGAGTGCGGCAGTAAATCAGCCTCCGTGTGATCTACTGTTCATGAAACTATTTGTGGAAGAAAAATTATATTTGTTAGCTGCAGAATTATGCCAGCTGTTCACTAAATATACTGCTGCCACTGCACCCAGCAGCTCCCGTGCTGCCACCCCGGTCCTCTCCTCCTGGCCCAGCCTCACCAGGGGGCCGGGGCACAGACATGGTCCTGTCAGGCCTCCTGCGACGCACGGAGGCAGCTCATGGTTGCCTTTCGTGTGCTGAAAGGGCACATAGCAGCCTGGCGGGATTCGCATAGCTCTCGTGTCCTGCAGGGCAAAGCGGTGGCCGGGGCTGTGACCAAATGGAGGGCTGTGGGAAATGTCAGGAGCGTTTGCTGCTGCCCTGGTGCTGGTGTCACCTCGAGGAGCCTGTGCGCAGCTCTGTGGAGCTGCACGGTAGCTCTGAGGCTGCTGATGACCTGTTGACAGGAGGCGCCTTATTTATTGCCTCGTACGTGGAACAGCAAGCAATTCATGCCACATATGCAAAGTCCATCTCCTTTATAGGAAAATAAACTTTTACAGTGTGTCTGATGTCCTACCCTAGTCATGCCGATGTATTAATTGTGTCGTAAAATGTTGTCCTTTGAGTTAAGAGACACCAAAGGCCAAAGGAACCATGTGAACAGCAGCTACAAGGGAGTTTCCAAGCAGAGACGCGTAACTATGATGCAAGAGTGTTCAAAACGAGAGCTACAAACCACATAGGTGCCCTATAACCTGTTCAGGTGCTGCTCCTGTGCTGAAACTATTTACCCAATGTGCCCAAATCATCCCTGTGCGTCCCCATTTGGCCAGTTCTGCTTCACAGTAGTAACCAGACCCTCCGGCAATTGCGTCCTGTGGAGAACATACAGGAGCAGCACCACTGCCCTGCCACCAACACTGCTGTGGTGGCACCTCAGCTAGCAAAGTGGGGAAAGCCCTGACTGAGCATTTCTTGTTTTTCAAGGAGCAGGAACCCACGACATTTTTCCTCTACAACTCAATAAAGTGGTGGCTCTAGGATTTAGTGCTGTGCTTCTGAAAGTCCTTCTTCCTTTGCCTATACAGTGATGTACAGGATATGGTGAAAACTGGATTGCTCTTCCCAGGTCAGAAGGGAGAGAGCACACACAGGTGTGCAGTGAGAAATTGCATCCCACTTCCCATGGAGAGCCTGGGCACACATCAGCGCAGGATCCCTCCCACCTGGATGGTCACACCAGGGCGGCCAAGTCCCTCCCAGCGAGTGCTAGCAGTTTGTCATGGGGCCATGCCGTGAAGGCACAGCTTGAGGTTCCCAAAGCACTGGTTAGTTACAGTATTTTCATGCAAAATGTCAGCATTGCAGAAGAAGCAATGCTAGCTTTGCAGCAATGCAGGGACGTTTCGTAGCCCAAACAGGGTAGGCAAATAAATGGGTTTCTATCTAAATTCCATTGTGTGCATATTTGTACCAAAGAATTGTGGTGATGTGCATCATTATGTCTCATTATGTGATTGCAAGTAACCTTTTGTGTAGCAGACACAATCCACGTAACATGCTGTGTGACCAGTTTACAAAACTAGGCTCCTTCAGAAGGACGAGTAATTAATCATTATTCCGTGATAGCACTCACCACTCCACTACTCGCTGGCAGGAGTCTATAACTGAGGGCATGCCTAGCTGCTATAATACATTATTCATGTAATAGAAAACTAAAGTTACCTGTGGTGTTGTTCCAATAAATGGTTAAAAAAGAAAGCATTCCATCAGTTTTCAAGTGTTGTGTCTGGATGTGTTTTTTTTTTCTCTCTCTTTTTTTTAATTTACTGCCAACACAGTGCATGAATAAGCATAGGCCTGAGTTGCAAATGTAGTAGGAAAGAATTAGTGTAAGGCACCAATATGCATTTTTCATAATGCCAAAGTCAATAATCCGAGGACAACGAGAAGGTCTCTCAAATACCTTGCCTTGAAGGTATAGCACAGTGACTTTATGGCTGTAATAATTTTATTACTTTATCAAGCACTAATTTAATAGAGAATGGAAAGCACATTGTCAAAAACAAATTGTAGCAAATATTTTATTCAATTAAGAGTCTTAATAATAATTTACACTACATTTAGGCCATGGTTTTCTTCATACATAGTTTTGGATTTCATTTATATTACATCTGGCCAGCAATCTATCACGACGCAAATAAGGATCAGGCAATCATTTACATTTGATAACTGTCCACTCTTTACACAGACTGGAGTATATGTAAAAGGGAATAGACTGGCATTTTATGCCTGTTTTTCTGTTCAGCTGCCTTTATCAGAGTGCAGTTCAGTTCCTCTCTACTAGCCAATACAATAAGAAAAGAGTCAGTATGCAAGCCCTGTCATCTTGAATTTCACCATGCATGCACTCCAAAAACATACACTTCATTCAAGAGCTCACTACTTGCAATCATTGTGTGGAGAATTATTCCAACCAAGGACATTAGCAAAATTTATTTTTAATTATTTTTCTTTCCACAGGAGTCTTTTTTTCCCCCCTATTAATCCACTTGAATTTGGAAGGAGAGCTCAATTCACCAGGTCATGTCAATAAAGTTACAGATTTTTTTTTCAAGAGAATCACAGATGTCTTTCTAAAATATGATTTCAGAACTATGTGGAAAGGAAACTGCAATAATTCAAGGGACACTTAAAAGCTAAACATTCTTTGAAGAATATGCTTCCCTCTTTGGAAAAAATATGTCTAGTTCTACCAAAATTTGTCACTGAAAAATACAACCATTCATTTTGCTTTGGATTCATACAGTGCTAAGATTTTGGAATGAGGTTGTTTTTGTACACACTTATCAAGTGCACTCTCTAGAATTTACATGTTGCATACATACATATATATGCATATTATATAATGTATATAATTCATTGAAACACAATTTTCATAATTTACTCATAATAGATAAGGTGAGGACACAGACACTAAATGCATTCAGAATAACATGTTGTGCATCAAAAGATTAGTTTGCTTTCTCTTTTTTTTCACCGCAATAGTAAAAGAAGAGCTGAGCAACAGGAAGTGCAAAGAATATTTTCACTTTCCTTCACTGAGGATTTCATTTTCTTCTTTGTTGAGCAGACTAGTTTCCTTTGTCCCAACATATTAACAAATATACCAGTTCCCAATGAAGACAGGCTGCCTTATGTCTATCAATAGAATCTATATAGAATCTTTTCCCTTAGGGATTCATTCAACTTTTGATTCAATCTCTCTGAGCTTTAAATTATGATGTTACAAACCTCCAAGGAACTACTGTACTATTTGTGACCTTCTTTATTACTTTCTGCTGTTTGATAAAGTAGAGAAAATTGATTTATAGTTTAGTTTGCTTGTGAATATGGAATATCAATGTTGAGAGTATGATTTGCAAGAAAAAAAAAGCAGGAGAAGTTACATTTGTTAAGCTTAACATAGTGATTCAGTAATTAATAGTGAAGGAGAATAGAATAAATGGACATAGATCTTAAATCTAGAATTACAACTGAAATAGTATTGATGAAGTAAGCAAGCTTGTTAGTGGCATATTTACACTTTTCAAAATATTCTCCTCGAGGAAGAATTTTGTCCACAGACAGTGTTTCTTTCTGCTACATTTTTTTTTTCACTAAAAATAAGTAAATAAATAAATAAAATCCTCATAAACGCCTGATGGGTATTTTGTATTTTCTGGAAGCATTATTGGGTTAAAGGTGGCAGGCAAGGCTAAAGTTTCCAAATGGAGGCCTAAAATTAGGCTTCAGTGTCTGTATTTAGATCCTTAGGCCCCAGTCCAGGAGTCTATTTTTATTCAAAGCAGCAGAGGAGCACTTGATTTCAATGGATCTAAAAACTCTCGTGCTTAAGTGCTTTGCTGAATCAGGATGGACTTAAGCACAAATGTAAATGCTACACTGAATTGGGACTCTAAATATGTGGCTTGATTTTAGAAATGCTGAGAGCCAGCAGGTCTAATTGAAGTCAATGTGAGCTGAAAGATGCTCAGCATTTTTGAAAATCAGGCCACTCACTGAGGTGCCCGAATTTGATTTCAGGTGCTCGGCTTGCAGCATTCACTATGGGAAAAAATCGGAGAATAGGCAATGGACGGGATGATTTCTTAATAAATGAGGACCTGATTTTATGCAATAAACCTTAATAATTTAAAATGAAGTGACGGGGAGAAAGAAATACTTTACTGAAAATTTAAAACAGTGCTTTTTGCAAGTACCAGAGTGCTTTGCAAAACTATAAGATGAATAAAGAAATTGAATTAAAAAGCTTAGTAACTGAAGCAATATTGGGCTAAATTAACACCTTGCATAACTGCAGCAACACCAATGAAGTACATCAGGGATGGATTTGGCCCACTAAGTTTTAAGCACTAATTTGATTGGCCACAGTGCAAATCCCACCCAGTAAAGAATTTCATTTTAAAAGCCATGTGAGCTCCAAGCTCAAGTTTAGGATTTGTTAATAATAGCAGTGTAGATTTTCCTCTTTGGAGGAAGAAGTCCTTATGGGAGCACAAGGGAGATGAAAGTTAGTGACAGAAAGGAACGTTGCAGGGGCAAGAAAAATCCCTGCAAGGAAAAGAACAGCAGGAGGAGAGTGTCTCAGGTCAGCGCTGAGGCACCAGCCTCTGGGAAGGGAAAGGGGAGCTGCCTGTGCAGCACTGGGCTGCCAGCTGTCCCCGTAGGCACCTTACCCGTAGCCCTGTGCTGGTCATGCAAAGGGTGATTCTACTTGGGGCAGCCAAGAGAGGGTGTCTGGACTCACTGGGCAGAGGTGACAGGCACCTGCATGTCCCTCAGGGCAGACTCATCGCCTGTGCACGTGCTGCAAGGGACCATGCACGCAGCTGCTCCTGGGCAGGCCCCTTCAGGATCCCACTCTTGCTTTATCCACGCAAACAGCAGGAGGTTGCACCTCACGCTATAGGCTAGTAACATGTTGCTTGGGTCAAATGAGTGTGTGAAGAGAAAGTTCATAAATACCCCAGCTGGCATTTTCATGGCACACATGTAGAATAAACAGCACTGTTATGAATAGGGATGAGATGGAGACTTTGCTGTATTGAGGCAGCCGTTCTAAGTGAATTGAGCGCTCCTGAAGCCCACAGCTGTGCACACCCGCTCTCTGTGCAGCCGCTGTGCTGCCGGCTGCCCCTTGCTGTTCTCAGCACACCTCAGCTGCCCTCCGTGGCACCGCGCAGACGAGAGGGCTTGTGGGTGGATCACAGCAGGGCCAGCTGAGTCATGAAGTGCCAGCCACCATTGCAGGCTGTGCATGCAACAGGGAAGGCTTATAAAAGTCCCTTGGCTACAGTGAGCCAACCTTTGTGGCCTATGCATACCAAAGCAAGCCAATTTCTTCCCCTTTTACATGACTTTAAAATGAAAGGGCTGTAAGCAGCATTTGCTGGATCCTTAGTACCTCTCCATGTAGCTGTTACCTGCATAGCAGTGATGCTGGTGTGGCAGACTAACATGCTCTGCATACACTCTGAATTTTCCAGGGAGGATCCAAAAATTCGTGCTAGTTGATCCACCTACCTGTCCGATTCTCCTCAGCTGTCTGCTAAGACAGAAATTCTGCTAAAAGCAGATCAGAATGGCACTTTATCCTACTGAAATGGAAGGAAGACTTCCTGAGGATGGAAGACACCCCGCATTTCAGATATACTGGTCTCTATTTACTGCACAATCCAAACTCGGCCATGTAGTAAAATCCTTACATCGCCCCTGCCTCTTATCACTCCAGCTAGTAACTCTCAAAACTCCAAAACTGAGCACTTTTCCCAGTCTTCCCATAAAGTTTCTGTTGGCCCTTCTACGTTACTCACAGCGGAGAGGCAGGCAGTGCGTCTCTACTATTAGGTTTCTTTACTAAAGCTACTGGTTCTGTCCCCTGCCCAGAGAGCAGCAACACAGACGTGATATGGGCTGCTGTCTGAAATACAACCATGACCATCAAGAATAAGAGTAAACCCACTATGTGCCCAGGTAAGGGCGAAAAAAGCCTAACACTTGTGACAAAAAAGAAAAACAAAAGTGGATTTGAAACATTCATTTCCCTTTATTTGCTCAGTGAGGCTGATGTGTACTGCACATTAAAAAAAAAAAATACGAATTTTCATACAATGAATTAATCCACAAAAGTACATGTAGAATTGGCAGGTGGAGAACAGCCCAGCTCGGGCTTAACTTACAGCTCACTTTCCCTGTTCAGCATAGTCCAACCAGCAGCTTTACATGCTCTCCTACTGCACAAGTTTTACAGCAGCGCCATCAGGTCAGTGGTTCACATTATTGAAAATGTCTGTCACAGAGGTACAAATTTAGAATCATCACATTATATTACATGGCTATTGTAGGTCATTTATAGATCAGATCTTATACTACAGTGATTGAAGTTCTCATTACAGCCATCAAAAAGGACACATAATCATTACCTACGGTAAGCTTACATCTAAAGGGATGAAAAGAAGATGTGGTTTTTTTTTTCAGCTGACCCAACTATTACATCCTAGAGGCACAAACTTTCCACAGTGCTGCTGCTGGCGACGGCAGCCCAACTGTTGTTCAAAGTAGTTCAGCACAGGTATCCTTCCTTCAGTTTTAGGCTCCCTCTGTTTGGATTTGGATCATTTTGCATTATGTAGGAATTATTTTTTTAGGGCTCTATAAAAGACCAAAGTTTCTAAGTACCAGTTCTGTTACCTGTATTGCAGATGTGGTACTTACCACAGCATGAAAGCAACGGTACAATCTTCATCTAAAAGACACACAGATCTATGCTGCAATTTGCCTCCGATGACAATGTGGGACATGTGCTAGTTTGAAAGGTTCTTGGGGGAGAAGAAAAAAAAGGGGATGCCAAGTTTGAATTTTGATGGGTTACCGACTACAGTGCCTACAAAGGATATAAATAGCTTTATTTAGCAATCCTAGCTATACATTCATTTATGTAATTTGAAAAAAAACAGAGGAAAGCCATCTTCGAAATACAAATGTTTGCTAGGCCAGTGAAAAAAAAAATTAACTCATGAAATTATGCCTGCTTGGGAAAAAATAAATAATCCTCCCCCCAACCCCTCCAAAAACAACCCACATCAATTTATTTATGTCAGCAAACTAGGGCAAAAGAGAATGTATTTAAAATTTAGTGACAGAAATTTAAAGGCAAAATAGGTAATGCATCTGGTCCTTGAACACATAATATGATATACTAAATATTGATTTCTTAAAAATAATTTATTGCTTTTAATATTTTTCTTTACAACAGAAGATACTCAAAATTCAGAAAGGAAAATTGTAAACTTTTAGTTTGGCATTCAAACAAAGTTAAAATACCTGCATTTTTAACCTACAGAGCAACAACAAGAATTACGCGGATTAAAGAACGTTACAGTCGTAACAGAGAACCTCTGAAAAAGTTCTTCTCTTTTTTATTGCTATCTACCTACTTAGAAAGAAGAAGCCGAAAAATTAAGCAAGCATCCAACAGGACAGACAGTGGAATCTCTCAGAACACAATACGCTGGTGATAAAATGAATGCAGTCATCAAAATCAACTGCACTGGCATGGGGTGGAATCGGTTTCCTAAGATTGGGAGTGGAAGGGAGATTATATAGTTACCTTTAAGAGGAGTCATGAATGCCAAACAGTAATAGAATACCAAATCTATACATTCACAAGCAAATTCCAAACTTCTTTGCTGATTCAGTCTAGAGACTCCAAGTTCATATGAAATCCTGATGCTCAGAGTAGTAGCATTTACCACTGTATATTTTTTTTCCAGAAGTTTCTATTTAATTTAGCAGAAGCAATATCATCAGCAACAATGTCATGGGCACATCTGAGGCCATGCTAGTGCATAGTAAAAAAGGGAAGAAGGAAAGAAAAAAAGAACAACCCCCCACCGCTTCTGCAAAAGCTGAATTTCCAAACGTAGCACTTACTCCAAACTGACAACCATCATGCATCCTAGGTATAAAATTTCCACTGGCCTTTTTATTATTTATTCAACTCATAATTTATAATAAATAGGATAATTGTAACTGATAAATATGTCTTGTTAGTAAACAAAGGAATGAAGGATTGGTATTTATACAGGATGCATAACTGTAAAAAATATAGATAAATACCATCATTAAACTCTGCCAATGAAAACATTACTGGCTTCAAGAACAGTGTTTAGACACAGAATTACTGTAAAAATCATACTGTACTTAGTATCTCGGCATATTTTTATCAAATTAAAATCACAAAAATTAAAACAAAATATCTTTTTAAAAAGATTTTTGACCTCTAGTTCCAAAACTACTGTTGATACATAAAATAAAAACATTTCTTAATGATTACCCATTTGAGAGACTTTACATAAAATTATGATATCTTCTAGAAAAATTTAGATGAGAAAATTTCATTCCCCTAACAAATTCAGTGTATAAAACTGCAAAAGAAAAACAAGCAATGAGAAAAATGTGGAAAAATACTGCAGAAGTGGTTAATACCTTTTGGGCTAGGATAATTCTTGACAAAGTTCTTATATAAGCTCACCAAAGAAGGGATGAATGTGTGTAAAGCATTTTTGCACTCAGACACACGCACACATGTATATACACACCCGCACCCTCACCCACACGCTTTTCTTTTTTTTTTTTACAATCAAATATATATAGGCATAAGTTCAGCTTTCTACATATGTTAGTGTACAGTAACTGTTTCACCTCATATAATTACATTTGAGTATTCTTGATTAAGAAAAGTTCAGCAGTTTTTGAAAAGAAGGCTGCATTTACAGTGCATAGCTGTAACCAAAAACCAACATTGTCATACAGTATGTACATAAATAAAAATACTCCATTTAACATCTGTAAATACTCAACTACTTTAGAGAATGTAGCAAATAAACTATCTGTGCACACACTCAGATAGTTATATCCAACTCTCATTAATAATGTAACACCACGTCCGCTCATTAGAATAAATCGCTGAACAAGCTGCACATTTGACCATTAACACGGCTTTGAAAATTTTGCTGTGGAAGATCAACGTTGTAGACATTTACATGGGTGTCAGAATTAAAAGATGAAACTTCAAAATGTAAGGGAAGCTTTAGCCTTTCATTTTCTCTTCTGTAAAGAAAAAAATGGGGAAAAAAAGAGAAAAATCCTAAAACATAAAAAATAGCAGGTTGTAGGCTTCTAGGAGCTGTGGTTTCTTCTGGATTGTCATAGGATCATTGTGTCATGAGAAAAAGCTTCTTCTAAAAAAAAGAAAAAAAAAGCAGTGTCTGATTCCCAGACATTAGCAGCCGTAGTTCTCAAATTTGCTCTTTTTTTTTTGTATTTTTTTCCTGTTTTCTTTTTTTTTTTTGTTAAAATGCGATACGTACACATTTTGAAGTTCTACATTGTAAGAGTATCTCTGGAACTGCTGCCGTGTCACGTGGTTTGCCCTCGAACCCGCTATGAACGACAGAAATCCCTGCCACCGATCACCCCGGGGAAGCAAAGCTGACACCCATGGCCACACGTGTGCTTACTGCATATCCATTCCGCCTCTTCACTCATCGAGCAGCTGTGTTCATGTAAACCATGGTTTTGAACAGAGAGTGTAAAGTAGGAGAATTCCTAAGTATGACTTTGTAATTGTCCATTATTGAAGGACGTGATGTCCGTGAGGTATTCGCCATCCCTCCATTTTCCTCAGGCGTGATGCATGTTACCTACGCAGGCTCCGCTGTGCCTCTTTAAGTAAACTATCAAAATCCATGGAGTCATACTTGCTTTTAGTGGAAGCAGGATCAAAATCATCTGAGTTTGAATCTGGAACCAAAGAGATGCAGTATCAGTCAGGAGGCAAGAGGTGCTGGCTCACAATTTACTACTTTCTTTGCACAACAGTACCAACAAAGCACTACAACACTAACTCTCTTGTTTTCTTGTGTTATAGGATGGTAAAAGCCCAGGAAAAGGTATCAGAGAAGATTAGGTATGGCCAGAGCTTTCTGTTATGACTCAGAACTTAACAAAAGCAGTACCTGCCATAAGTTCAGGGAAAGAGCTATAAACTTGAATGTAAATAGAGCAGGTAAGCTCAGAAGGTTTCTCCAGGGACTGAGCTCAGGTGCACTGCTATTTATAGGTTTCTGTGGAGTCCAGGCAATCTTGACTAATACTTTACCAAAAATTCCACTACTGTTTTGCAATTGCGATAGGATGTACTATCCAAAATTTACTGTGAGGTGATAGCAGGGCGTCCTGCACAAAACCATGGCAGCCTGCTGGACAGGACAGCTTTCCATTTCTTGCTGATCCACTGTGCAATCTTGTACAAGTCACTACATCCCCCTGAATCTCTGCTTTTCCCTTATTCTCTGGATTTACAGTTTACATGTTTAGAGTATGAGCACCTCAAGGCAGGGCCTCCATGCTGCCATATGACCAGTCTCAGGTGGGATCCTAAGCCTTGCTAAGTAATAGCAATAAAAATGGTTTGACTACTGTGGAATGTGTGTTTTAGGGGTGACCTGTAAGATCTGCTCCAGATTTTACAGTGGCTCAGATATATATCATTATGTTTCTACAGCAGAGGAGAGATTTTGCATTTGTGGTCATATAGTTGCAGTAGAGCAGCTACTGACACGACTGCAAGCACTGAATTTTCTTCTGCAGTCAGTGCTACTTAATGCTGACTCCACCTCATGCTTACAACACACTTCCTTTCTGCGAGTGCCAACACAAGAAATGGCAAGAAAGGGGTGCGCTGAGATTAATCAGAACTCCTCATCTACCACTATAAGACACACTGTGAATTAAATGTTCATTACAAGTTGTTAAGACAATATCCTCTCACAGAGAGGTGTTAAAGTTCTGTCTACTATTTTCAAGTGTTTTCTTTCTTCTGTACTCTACTCAAGGCTGATTAATTCTCTCTGCCCTTGTACTAGCTCATGAATTTTAAAGTTCATCCTGCCATTTCCTTATGTAGCTATATCAGATTCTCTACAAAACACACAGAATGAAGTCTGAAGTAGAAAGGCTCAAGCTGTCAGCATGACAAAGTGAAAATATTCTACTCAGAGATACTTTGGGAATCCCACTCACTACAGAATCTCTTCCAGGGAATACTCCCCATGATGAATAATATTTCAGAGGGTTGCCTTTGGACAACTTATTTTAAATCCCAGATTTTTAGAGATACAGACACCCCTGGCTTCCACTACCAAAGATAAGTCAAATCAATTGAAGACTTCAATCTGTTTTTACTGTTTTTATCAGGCAACATTTCAAAAAATGCCTTGCTAGCTTTTATATTTTTACCGTCAACCCTCTATCTCTTCAGCAGTCAATTGCTTTTTCTTAGCATTACGTTATCTGTTTAGACACTGAAATGAATTACAGCATATTCATGGTGAACAATGTGTATCATCTTTATCATTTATCCAGAAAAGACAGCAATTGGCTATAAAAAAAATATTTATATTCACTTCCTGCATTGTACAAAGCCAGGGGCAGTACATACAAGATTTCATTAGCACTGTGTTACAGGGTTATGCAGAGATTTTAATGACTGTGGTCATTAATTCATAAAAAAAAAAGTAACACAATATCTGATTAATAAAGATTCAATGGCAAAATGTCCCTTGCTATTTTATTCAGAAAACATTATCTCCTACACCTTTAGTCTGTTTATGCAGGTACCAGGAGAGGTTTAACATTTAATGAATACTTTACATTTTAAAAGATAATTAAATAAGAAGTGAGCTTGAAATTTATTATACCATTATAGAGGATATTTCAGTAGACTGCAGCATCTCTTTATCTCCATACATAAGTATTCCTGCAGTAGGAGTTTGAACACCTCCAAACACATTTGCCAGAGGAAGAACACGTGCATCAGCCAGCCTGCATTGCAACCTCACCAAGAGCGCACGGCAGAACTGCACACTTCTGCCCAGGCAGCAACAGGAAAGACTCACACAGGTTGTTACTGCCAATCGAGACCAGTTGCTATTCCCAGTATGCACACGGAGACTGCCAGTGGAAGTGCAAACACCAAAGGACATGGTAAGCTCTCCACTGAAAGGAGGCTCTCACATCATGACTGCAAGGCCTTGAAAAGGGAATGCTTTCATACGTACATTCCTGTGCTTGATGTGGGAATCACCAGCTGAGATGTGTGGCCTCTGTCTAAGGGTTACACATAGTTGATCATCATGATCCTACTGGCTTTCAAAGCTGAGAAACTATAAATTACAGTTAAAAAGTGCCTCTTGCAAGTTCTTGTAAGTTCACATTTCAGCCAACTCATGGCAAAGACTCAAAGTGATTTTTTTTTCAGTGGGGCATCTACTCTGCTCTCTGTTTGGTGTTCATAGAAAGAAATTAGGTGTCAAAATAAAGCAGTCATTAAACAACAAATAGTAAAGTAGAAATGGTGCTATCTATGACGCTATCATTTCAACATGGCAAGTTACTCTTGAATATGGGAGACTGATTTTGATAATGATGAAAATAGGCTTTCAAAGAGTTTCTACAGGCAAACATCTGAAAAAAAAAGGTCAACTCAGATCAGAGTTCAGACTACTGGGTTTCTGAACTTCTCACAGGAAGCAAAAAACTACTTTATGTAAAAAGAAAGAACACCTACCATTTAAATATGGTAAACAGTTCCCTCCCAGATGTAAACAAAACCCAGCAACTCTAAATTCTTTGGAGATAAAAGGTTCCACTTATATACTTTCAATTTGCATGGACCAAAATACCTACCTAGGTCTGCATAGCTGGACTTGCAAAATTGCTTGCGTCCACAAAAGTACAGCTCAAAGTCAGGTTCATTTGACCTGCGCAAAGTGTATCCATTTTCAAGAGCAGCAAAGGCATCACAAGTATAGCGGTAGGTGATGAAACCATAGCTGTCTCTGTAATTGAAAAACAGAGATGTGAACAAAAAATGAAGAGTTAATGCAGATTAGTATAACCTTTTCCTGAAGGCCAGAACTTGCAGGAGATCCAGCAGTGGAAATGCAAGAAGTACTGCATCCATTTATCAGCATGATTGTCCTGTCATGCAGCTAAATACTTATTTCTGGGACAGGAAATCTCAACTAGCAAGATTAATAAATGAGGATGAAAGAAAATAAATAAGGTTTTGAACTCAGCATGTCATCTGTCACAGCACTTACATTGGTAACTTACGTATCAGTAATCTTACTGCTATAACTTTTTACATATGGCAGCTCCCAACTAGAAGTACTCTCAAAAATTCTTACCCATCATCCTGCAAATTTACGGTGCACTCCTCAATTTCACCAAAAACTTCAAACCGGTCCCTCAGTTCTGTTCGGGTTGTGTCAGGTCTGATTTTGCCCACATAAATCACACGACGTTCTTCCTATTGAGAAGGAGCAACAGGGAAGGTATATTTTTACCAAATATGCAATACAGATTAACTGATACATAAATGCATACACATACTGAAGTGCTAAGGATACATAATTAGAGTGCATCGCATATGGAAAGGACTTAATAAATCCTGCTAGAAATTAAAATAGCTGTCTATTGGAAAAAAATATGGTATTTCAGTGATTACACATTTGTCAGGTATTATGGTCCTCCAAGGCTCCACTGTTAGTCCACTGTGTTACTTTTTTTTGCTACACATATACTAACAATTCCCTTCATAACTTTTTGTATTTTCTTCCCTTTTAGCTTTTTGATTACTTGTGAACTCTACAGAACCAGGAACCCCCTCCTGCAATCACTGTAACACTGAGCAAAACCAGGACCCAACACTGAGCAAAACCAGGACCCAAACTTAGTTGCAGAGAGGTATAAAGTCACACAGCAATTGCATAAATGAATGATAACATTATAAATTCAGATTCATCTGAGCCATTTTGCACTTGCATTTCCACAACAATCCGTATCTCAAAACCGAGGAAAATCTGTGTGGATCTCAGAAGAAAATTTTTATTGAAGTATTTTTTAGGAGCAAGGGATTTTGATTATTTAGGAGAAAAACTACCTAAAGTCCCTGATTTTACTGATGTTTGGAATGCCTTACATGTTAATTCAACTTCTGGAGCAAAACTTCAAAGATACTTTCAAAATCATCAAGTCATAGTCAAATCATATCTTTCTGAATAAAAATATCCATCAGACTAGGACAAACTAGAGAGGAAGACTAGGAGACCTGATAAGAGTCATTTCATGAATTTTTGGGGTCACACCTTTCTGAGGACAGAGGTATTTAGTGAATTGCAAGTAAGATAACAGGTAGAAAGAGATCTTCAGATAGCCGTTCTTAAGGTAATGGGGGTGGGTGAAGAAGCACTAGCTGTAGGTGGATTGGGTGCCCACCCTTCGCCTCACATAGCTTCAGGCTTGAGGAACTTATCCTGCTGGCCCTTTGTTCACCCCCGCTACACACACACACACACATTCATCCCATACACTGAACCATCACCAAATTCTCAGTTGGTGTCAGTCACTGCAGCAATGTCAGTTTAGACCATCCCCTTTGGCACCTGAGACCTGTGTAGAATTACAGTGCTGAGTTGCAAAGGAGCTATGGCAGCTAAGAAGAATTCACGACTATCTCAACCTGAAGATGCCTAAAGGCTAATGGCACCTCAACTGTGCAATCCAAAAGGCTCTAGGGACCTAAATATAGCAACTAGCATTGCTGCTCAGAAACATTCTTGCCTTAAGAGAAAGGTAGTTTTGCAGTGTCACAATTCAGGTATAGCAGGAAATATGTTTCCCATGAGTTCACAAAGAGGCACAAGGCTCTAGTCACTCATGGACCACAGACAAGACTAAGACTTAAGGCACTAGTTATTCATGGGCCAAAGACAATAGGGGTTGGACTAGAGGATCTCTAGAGGTCCTTTCCAACCTTAACGATTCTGGGTGATTCTGTGATTCTTTAAGACCTAAGACAATAATATCAAAATACATGTGCAGACGAAAATGATCCTGGTGCCTCTTGACTGTCAGAGCACCCACTGTAAGTTTGAACCTTCATGCGATTCTGAACTCTTGGCTCCCTGTTCCTATAGTGGCACTCTGCTACAAAAGTCCATACAATACAAAATTAAAACAAAACAAAACCAAAAACACCAAAACACAATTCCTAGAGCAGGACATTAAATTTAAGATAACTTCTTCCCAAGAGAAATGCCTTCTCACTATATTAGAGAGTCGATTTTTTTTTGCTTATTCCTTTCTTATGGCCCCATAAATTCCAAGAGACCAGATCCAGTTAATCTAAGCTACTGAGGAATGAGAGATTTGAGATCAAAGCCCCTAAGAAATTGATTCAATCATCCAACACACTTATTTCTTGGGCAAATGCCCTAAACACTGAGGCACTGCACAAACAGACCACGGTACTACTCTAGGTCCTGTGTAGCTACCTGGTCAGGCCAATGAAGTCCTCATTCACTCTTCCAAAGTACACATACGCTCTGCTTAATCAGTGAGATCAGGTAAACACTTCCTTTAGATGCCATAAACTATTCTGTCAATTATATAAGGAATCAAGGTGACTGAGTTAATCATCCTCTACTACCCTGCCAGGACAGACCCTCATCTTTAAACATAATGCTCTCTAAAGTGTGTGTGTGTGCTAAACCACCCTCGTTCTCTGCAAGATCCACTTAGCCTGGAGAAGCAAGCACTGCTAGAAGAAGGGTGAATGTGTTCATCGTTGGTCATGAGGTTATGGCGCAGGGGCTGTTTTTTAGCCTCCAGCTGTTATCAAACAGCTGCTGATCTTTGGCTCAGTCTCCAGTGTGTCTTAGACAAGAGCCCTGACCCTCCTGAGAGAGGATTTTGGGAACGGCTTCTGTGAAATAAGGACAGTAGCAACAGAAATCTGCATTTCTTCCCATTTTCCCGCTCCAAATCTGCTGTCTTTTCATTATGGTTGGGTACCATAAACTTCAAAAATAGGAAAATCTGCATATGCACAGTAATTACTTTTTCAGACTGTTTTTACCAAATCAAGGATTTAACTGCACTGAAACACTTGATAAGAAACAATTCCATTGATACTTGCTATTGAACCTAAATGACTGACCAGATGGAGCAGAACATAACATAGCAGACTGTCTAATATACTTTAGCTGAGATAATACATCTCGACTGAAAAAACCTAATGTTTCACTCACTGACATCAAGACTGTTATATTACAGTGTTATGGAAATAACTATTGCACACTCCACTCTTTCATAAGTCTGAATGCATGCCTGTGCAATTTTGTCTTCTTCTACCCCTCTAAAAACCTTTATATCTCTAATATCTCTTTAAGACAACTGTAATAAAACAAAACTGAACAATTAAAAAAAAAGCCTGTTAAACTATCATTAAGGGAGTAAGTTAAATCTGCAAAATTAAGGAAATTGAAATTTAAAGCTGAAATGTACCATATGTCCTCCAGTGTGCAGACATGGAACTATTCGTTCAGCTATCTCAGTGGAGTGCCATGATGGTATAAGGTTTTGGAGAATCCAGGATTCATACAGTATTGACTTTGTCTTGGCTAACTTCGGTTTATTTAGAAGCAATTATGAGTAAATTCATTTGCATGCATAGAGTTACCTGCCTTTTATGCCTGCCTATTAATATTCAGGAATGCTACAAGTTTAACAAGATTACAGCATACCTCTAAATGTTACTTATTTTAGAGTAAGTTACACACATAAGTCCATATGTGCATATTAAAAATGGTTTTTACTGTACTTGCTAGAAAATATATGACTATGGAACCTAGAGATCTGCAGAGAAAATCTTTTTTTTTTCAATTTAATATAGGTAGAAGTTGGAACCTCTAGGAAACTCCAAAAGTTAATGTTCACATTTCCCTCCCAAAAGTGCAGAAGATTTACTTTGCATCGTAAGCGTTGAGTATCATTCCCCCCCTTTTTCATCTGAAAATCATCAACGCTTACGATTCCTGAATAAAGGGAAATTCAGCATTCCTGAATAAAGGGAAAAAAAGAAAAATGTCATCCCAACTCCCTTACATGTCTGTCTTTCAGCTTATCTAAAGCTCTTTCATTTAGCACTTTCTTGCACTAGAGACATTTGAATGAGCACATATGGCAGAAAATCTCTGTCTGAAAAGTAGCATTTTAATATCAAATTAAAACACTAAAGATGCCAAAACTTGAAAAAACAAGCCCAGGATATTCCCTGCAAATCTAGGAGTCAATAAAAGGGCTGCCCATGCTGCAAAACTCACTGATGATAAGAATATTTTTGTCTTGCAAACACTTTATCAAAAACTTTTTTCCTTTTCCCTTGCTCATTCTTCATCTTTAATATCACAAGGATCTAAAGTGCAGAGATATTAAGTTTTCCCTTTATTTTTATTTTATTCCTTTTTGTGCCAGGCTGCTTCTCCCAGTATTTTTCTTTGCCGCGCTGGGTGCTGCTGAGCAGGCTCGGTGGAAACTGAGGTGCTCTTGCCACAGTTTTCCCAGCTGCTGCTTCTGTGCATGTTTGCAGTGCCTTCTCAGTTCTCCAAGACACAGCTAATACTCTGTGTGAAGCTAAGGGACAAAACCAGCTAGTAGCATTTAAAATTGAGGTCTGTCAGTCACGCCATGGGCTTGTTACGGGCGCTGATGTTTCTTCCAGGCACATGTCTGCACTGCCTTCCATGCCAAAGGACTTGTCCTCCTCTTTCACTACAAAGCAATAAAGAGATTTCTCTGTAAAGCTGGAGGAAGAAATATTATTTTCAACACATAATGGGAATGGTTGGGCAGAGATTAAAAAATAAAACTGCTATGGATTACTGGAAAAGCCTGTAAAATGTAAGCTTCTGACATAATAGTAAAAAACTTGCCTTAGATATTGCCTTAAAGAATAATTTTGGACTATGTGTTAACCTCTGGATAGGTCTGAATGGGAAAGGAAGGCTCCTGAAGACCAGAAAGGAAAGAAAGAAGATTCCACAGTATTTTCAAATGTTTCTGTGTGGCAAACTGAGGACTGAAATAGTTAAGCCAAATTGCACAGTGACTGCTAGAAAACCAGTCATGGACCAGTAAAACTCAAGATTTTGGTAATCTTTTTTCTCAGCAACTACTACAGCAAAGGTGGAAACCTGAGACCAGGGTCCTCAAAATGAAAAAATACAGAAAAGGCCAAAGTAGATAAATAGCATACACTGGAGCCTTCATTAGCAGGCATTTACTCCATTACAGCCTGAGTCTGGTTTTAGACTTTAAAGAAGCCAAGCACTCATTTACCAAACCACCTTTCTCCTGCCTTCCTGTTGCAGAGCAATATATTTTCTTTGAAACCGTGTGTTTCTTTCCGCTGTAGTGGCCTCACAGTGCATTTATCTGCTTATGTTTGCTGGGACAGGGACTCTCTTGATATTTGCGTCATGCAGGCTGTCGGCACTTAAGTAATGAAAAGTAATAATGTTAATAGTAATTTCTTCTTGGGTATAAAAGAGGATTTTGTTATACTTCCTGGCAATTGCCTGAGCAAGCAGCAAATGATGCTGCAGGGAGGCTGTGACATAAAGTCAGTGCAGCAACCAGAGAGGCAGAGGAGCACAGCTCCAAAAACATGAGCTGCTAGCTGAATGGTTTAACCTTCCAGCCCCAGAAGGGCTTCCTTTAATGGGGAATTAAGAACTGCTTAAACATGGCTTCAGTGGAGGCTTCAGTGCCCCAGGAGCACGAGCGTGCAGAGGCTTGCTGAACACCATCACCCGTCCCCTCTCTACCCACTGTCTTTTGCTACCACTTGGCCACTTGCTGTTGACATGAAGCTTTCTCGCAGGCCTTGCAGGCCTCTGTGTTGTGGAGCTGTCAGGCAGGTTGCAGCACTTGCTACTTCCAAGGTCTCTCCCACGATTGCTGCTAACCTGCTACCTCCTCTCGTGTCTGTCTGCCTGGTTGTCAGAAACAGCACCAAAATGAGCTAACTGTATTTCTGAACCTAGTCCTTGGGAAAGTATTTGCTACATGGTCCAATAAGCTGCTGCAGGACAAAAAACTCCATAGCTCACAAAAATTCCTGAAGTGTATCAGAACCACAGAGCAGTCCTTGGTCTCCTTGGCAAATTCCTGTGATCTGGCTGGGTTGCTGCCTGGATGCCAGTTTGTAAATGGAAAATGACTTGTGGACTCAGTCTGTATTTTTGAAGTGTGACTGCTCAAAATTGAGACCCCTGTCTGCAGAGAAGGCACTGAATCTCCATTAACTGGACAGGGGGAAGAAGAAAGAAGAGAAAGAAGGGAAGATTATTATAGTACCCATTCAAGTTAAGTTTCATCTTTACACAGCATTAAGTCTAGATATGAATTCAGAAACCTATGCTAGAAAATGCCAGCCCAGGCCTTTTGCTGACCTGAAGCAAATGTGTTGTGTGCAAGACTGAATGTGTAGCCATGTAAACATGCCATGGTCACATAGCACGAACACAGACTTCCAAAACAAGCCTTTCGGCCAATATGCCTTCACTTCTGCCAAAGGCCACTCCACAATCAGGGAGCATTGCTGCACATATGGTTTTAACAGATTGAAGTGTATGAAATGTTCTCTTCTTTTTCCTAGGTGTCACACTACCGGTGTTCCATCCAGACTAGTTCTAGATGTTGATCCAATAACACCTTATGGCTTTTAGTTCAGTCTTAATTTCTGTTCCCTTTCCTCTATGCATCCTTCCTACAGCGAACTCCTGAGGTGCTAGCGTGGTGCTTCTCATGAAGAAAGGCCACCTGCTGCATGTGGCACGCAAGCTATTAGTTTTACTCAATCTTTCAACCATTCTTTTAACAGTATTTGGAGGTATGTTGGCCACGAATCAATTCATGGATGAGAATAAGACTATCAAGAAAGGAAAGAAGTCCCGAGAGCAGAAAGCAAAGGAATCTAAATTTATAGAGTAGCAGAAAAAGTTCAAGGAAAAAGAGGGAAGAAGAGATTCTTAGGGCTGAGTAATGAGTCGAGTCCCTCAAGAAGACAGAGTGCTACAAAAGAGCTCCGTAAGGCAAAAGGCAAAAGAAAGGTAACAGAGAAAGCTAGACTAAAATAGCAGCCTTAGTGAAATTAATACACATTTTATCATTGACTTCAGGGGATTAGGGCTTCCCTTTCTCTGCTGTCCCACAGGCCTACTCATTTGTGCAGCAAATTACCTGGTATGATTGAATCTCAATTTTTAAAGTAACAGTGCTGATAAACTTCAGCACTGGAGCTGAAGGAGCTAGCAGCATTTCATCTACACCTCATACAGTTTGAATACTGATACTCTGATTTTAAGCTTTTGCTATTTTCCATTTATGATATTTATAAAGATATGATTTGCCATCCCACTAGATCATTTCACTTATTTATTTATTATTAATAAATACAAAATTCATAATACTAATAATTTAATAAATATAAACTTCACTAATGAAGTTATTTACCTCCCAGTGCTCACATTAGAAAAGTAAAGAAACTGAGCCTTCATTTTAAACAGTTTGAAATTCTTAACATGAAGAAAGTTACATTTCAGTGTATCTAGATCTTCCTAATTTTCTTTTAGTTCCTCTTTCCTTCTCTCTCAATCAACTCATTTCTGTTTTCTTTTTTCTTTGATTCAACCTAAAAGAAATGTTATATCTTCACAGTAGGATTCCGGTTGATTTATACAAGTGAGGTACAGTAATGGAGAAGTAGTGAGATACACCTATGACAGAGGTCTACTTGAACCTAATTTGTGTTAGACAAAAGAAAAATTGTTAATTTATGTTTCCTGAAATTTAGTGTTCAGTGCTGAGTAAGTGGAAAGTGGAAACCAGATATTTTAAAATTAACAGCAGCAGTTGTGCCTTAAGTATAGCCCTGTAAAAGCAAGTAAAATCATTCCATTGCTTTCACTGAGTTTCCTACTAGGTCCTAAGTGTCGTGCTTTCCAAAATGTACACTTCATCCACATTTTGTAGATAGCACACATGATGCAGAGAAAAGCAAAATGATTTGACCAAGGTCACTAAGGACAACAGTAAGAGAGTAAGAGAGACAAAAATCAGAAACTAAGTTTTGCAGAACTTACTGCTACCACTAGTCTATATTTGTCTCCAGCAGTCTGTCCGTCCTCTCAGCTCTGGAGGCTTAAGTGTTAGGAGAAATGCTGCAGAGAGTTTGACAAATAACCTTTTACTACAAAGTAAACTAAAGGCATTGGGAAGAGACCCATTCATTTTGGTGAGCTTTGGATAAAGCACTAAGAGCAAATCTGGAAACAAAGATGAAGCATCATAGTCTGCAAGTTAATGCAGAGCAAGAGGATGGTCAGAACGGCACAGAACAGAACAAACAGGAACTCAGAAAACCAAACAGAAGATATTATGACAAGGCACCAAAAAGGCTTGACAGCTACAAGGCGAGTCCAGACTTACAGCAGCTACCAATTTATCAAAACCATCGTGCAGTTCCCAACAGGGAACTAAGAAAAGGCAAAAGCCATCTGTCCCTCTAATAGCCATTCCTCTGTCCTACTGCTGCAACATGCAAGACAGTTTAATGATTCCCACAGGGGTATTTCCTTTGCCTTGGGTGTTTGAGTCACTCTATGCAGAGCACCGATGCCCAAAATAAATAATAATCCATATTCATTACAAAAGAATCACTTTTTTAAACCATATCATATCCTAAAAATCACTTCAAAAAATAATCAAGCTACAGAGGGGGAAAAAAAACAGAATTAAATTCTTGTAGCTGTTATGTAGTATAGAATGCAGGCTCACTGATACACATGTATAAGTAGTAGGTAGGGAGGATCACTTTTAATTCTCTACTGTCTGAAACTGAACAATTTTCTAGTAAGTCTTTGGAATTTTTGTCCTGTGATGAACTTGGACAGCTGCAACTTACAGAACCTGAAAATATTAGCATTACACAATCAAAATGCAGATGGTTATAAAGACATATATTTTCCTAAAATTCAATACTAAGAAATACACATGAGCAGATTTTTGTATTTTGTGTGTTCTATTATAAAGAAGAAAAAAAAGGAAGTCTCAGTTTTAGCTTTGGTTATCTACAAAAAGAAACAGAAATCTATTTCAGAGTGAAAGTTATCTTCACAGTGCTTACAATTGCTTTCTGCCTTTGTCTCTCCCTTTGTTTGGCCCTTTCAGATTCCCGTTTTTCATACTCTTTGCGGTATTCTTCCCTCTTCAGCCTTTCATGCTGATATTCCTCATAGCTGTCATATCTAGGAAACATAACTTAGTTAATAAATCAAGCACCTGCATTTGTTAATATAAAATTAATAATATGATTTCTAGATTGTTTCACTGTCTCTTGAGAACCAACTGAAAAGCAAACCAAATGCACACAAAATGTACTACCTGGGTCTACGACTGTACGGTGATCTGGATCGCGATCTTGCATGTAAGGGAGAACTTCTGTATGCTCGTTGTCTACAGTGGCTGGACTCATAATAGTAACAAGATCTGCAGGAAAAAACACATTTACCTCTGTCATTCACTTTGAATCTACTGACATCGTTTTCTCCCAAGCTAGCTCTTACCTGAACTTACAATTTCCTCTGAGCTACCAGTGAGATTTTCTAGTGACAGTTTGCGATCCTCTGCTCTACTAAGGGACCTCAAGTAATTTTTCTTTTCCCCTTCCGAAACATGCCTTATTGAGGCTACCGCAGAGCACAGAGTCAGCCACTGTCAGCTTCATCTGATAGCGGTGGCAGCTAGATTGGCACGGGGCAGCTTGCAGACAGTGGGGCAGCATTCTGAGTTTCTCACCCTCTGCTCTGCCTCCCTTCCCACTGGCTCCCCTCAGAAAGTAGAGGTTTGGCAAATTCAAAGGACAACAGCAAACTGGTGTTTTTGTAGCAAGCCTGTAACCAGATGATTTAATTGGCAATAGAGGGAGTTGCACTGTATTAAATTACTTCTTGTTTTTATTTCTTTGCTTTAAGTTGCTTTATGTCTTTTAGGATTTTACTTCTTATTAATTATGATGATGACATGAATTTTACTGTACCTTGAAGAGGATCTACTACAGGGCGACCTTGATCTTGATCGGGAATATGGAGAACGGGAACAAGACCTGCGTTGAGGAAAGGACCTTGATCTAGAGCGTATCCTTTGGGATCTTTGAGAAAATAAGGATTTGGGTGGAGACACTGAATCTCTGCATGGAGAGTTAAAAGAAGAGCAAGAAGGCGATATATCAAATAATGAATAGGCTTGTGTCCCATCCCAAGGGTAGCATAGTTTATCATTTTCATCTTCGCTATCGTCAAAGAGACCATCCATTGCTAGTCCTGAATTTATAAACATAGGTAGTTTGGAGAATTGTTCATTGCTATAATCATTGTCCCTTAGTTCACTGGTCTTATCTGCCTCTTCATCAAAAACAGCTTGGCTGGGGTGACCAAAATGCTTATTCAGTTCAGCCCGAATTTCCTGGTCTTGGAGCTGTTTTCTGTTATTACAGTGGGAACCCTGATTACTTGTCTGTAAAGTCTCTTTCTTGAAATACTGGTCTTGTTCTAAAGAAGAACAAATCTGACACTGCCACCCAGGTGAAGAATCCTTAAATTCTAGTGGTTTGGAGTCCTGAAGTTCCTGGGATATTTTAATGTGTATTTCCGATTTTGAATTCAGAGATTGACAGTAGTCATGGTCACCAAACAGCCGCAAACTGGGCCGTTTTGTCTTTCTCTCCTCATGTCCGCTGGACAGTACTGTAGTCTTGCTAAGCTGTGCGTACAGCTCAGATGATTGTTCTGAACCCTTCTTGGTTGGGTTATTTCCTGGAGAACTGGAAGACTCACTATAGCGGGGCTTTTTTGAAGGTGGTGCAACAGTCTTGCATGATGACTTCGGCTTAGGTGAAGTCCTAAAAGGATTATCCTGGTTGGCTTTATGAGGAGGGGTTGTCGGTGGAGTTAGGCCTAAGGGGTGAAAAAAAAAAAAGGAGGAAAAGAATACTGTTATGTACAGAAACAATGTCTATTAAGAATAAAGTCCATATGCCCCTTTAAATTAGATAAAAGTAGCATGAACCTAGTCTGTGCCACTTTAACTTAACAGTACTATTATTAGGAATAAGAGTATTTAGGGTTTGAGATGCTGAAGTTCATATAACAATAATGGCACTAATACTAATGCATTGCCATTAATCTTCAACATTATTTCTGCCCCTCCCCTTCCTTCATGACATTCACCTCCCTCTTCCTCTGTACTTTGTGATATAGAAAAAAAAATCAAAGGATAAAGATCAAAAGCCTTTTTTGATAAAAATCAAAAGGATTTTTATATAAAAATCAAAAGTCAAAAGACTGTCACAAACCTAAAGAAATTAGCAGACAAAACTCTGGATAAAAGCAAGTCTGAGAAAAATAAATGAAACCTCTGTAGTACACAGAAGTTAAATGCAAAGAAGTAGAGCAACTGTACAACTTGACTGCAATGACTCTTTGTCTCCACAGTTCATTAACTTAGTAAACCATTGCTAATGTATGTATAATACAATACTGTAAGCATAACTAATACATTTTGCTTGAAATGGGGTTCCGCAATTGAAACCCAGGCAAATAATAGGACTACTGCAACTATAATGAACCATTACATTTAGAACTAAATATTAGTGAGGGGCCAGAACTAGGGAGATTGAACTTTACTTGATGATAGAAATAAGACAGGTAACTAAAGATGCCAGCAACTAACAGGATTTTTCACATAATTATATCAGATTACACTACTATGGTGACATGAAATTGCACAAAGGACTATAGCCCATTCCAGTAAAATCTGGGAACCAAAAAAGTACCTTCCAAGTTTTTCTTTTTAAGGAAAGAAAATAACTCCCAAAGTTATATATAGAATCTATAATGCAGTTATTATGACTTTATAAAGTAATAAACCAGAACAAGCTCAAGATAACACTCTGATGGGACCAGTGTTCAGGAAATAACTGCTTTTCAGGAAGACACTTAGCATGTTAAGTTTTAAAAATCTGTTTCCAACTGGTTGATCCTAATGTGTGTCTGTGTGTATACGGGCTTAAAAACAAAGAAATATGTAACTATTTTCCCCAATTAGGAGCAGAGATCAGGGAATTCTTCTAGATTATCCAGTCCATCTTTAAGCATTGCAGAGTCCAATGTTAGACCAGGCATCATTTTCTAGCCCAGTTAAAAATCACAGCAACAAGTATTCCATTATTTCCCTAATGAGAACAGAAAGAGAGCTCAGACACACTTCCAGGAAGCGTGTATTTCAAATACGGCTACAGGGTTTTATTTTGTATATTCAACCATGGAGTGGCTGAATATACAGTGGAGCTCAACAGATCAATGCAAATGGAACATGTTTTATAGTGTTTTGCTGTAAAGAAGGAAAAGCGCCCATCAATGCATAGTGCTCCCTACGGAACATAAATGGAGACTGGGAGTCCCTTTGCATTAGCTGCAATGAATTTGTTCCAGAAAAGAAGATAGGACGTACCAGGACATGAATACTTGATGTGAGAGAGAAGCTTGATTTTGTCTGCACATTTGGAAAAAAAATGATTATGAGCTACCCAAGACTACATAAAGACTTTATTTGATGTCACCAGAGTCAGGGAAACCAAGGCAGAAATGTTGGACCTTAAAATTCCAGCTAGCCACATGCGAATATAAAGGATTAAATAGTTTTGTGCAAAACTGTCATTGTTCAAACTATTTTCTTTGTGTCCTCAATTTTCTCTTCCTTCCCCCAAGTTCATCTGAGCCAGCAGGACAGATTTCACACCTTAGCCACCTCCCAAATAGCAAGCGATTTTGACTAGCAAATGGGTTGCTGTTAAAATGACAGGAGCAAGTCCCTGCAGTGCTTGGCAGCAAGAATTTCCAGGTTAAAATTCAGGTTCAAATTCCAGAAAATTCTAAGTGAGAGTAACTTTCTAAATTAAAATTTAGAACGACATTTTTATTCATGAAATTATATAGCCCATGAGGAGCCCTGGGGTGAGTTACTGATTTCTAGTAGGTGTTTTAAAGAAAGAACGAATGGAGAGAATATTAATTGCAGCCTCTCCTTGTTGCATGCTTACAAAATGCAACCACTCCACAACAAGTGTCTGGAATACCCACAAACTCAAGAATTTTAGGGAAAGAAAGTCCATGTGTAACCCAATGTTCAAATTAAAATCCTGTTTCTATGGCCGCTTCTTTAAAAGCAATGCTGGGAGGAAGGAAGGGAGCTGCCTGCAGGGCAACGTGATTCCCAGGAGCCCCGTGAGGAGTCTGGTCTCCCCCGCCACACAGACTGAGCCAGGGCACTGGCACTTCCACTGCCGGCCAAACTGTGCTAGGGACACCCTCAGAAAAGGCTTCCTCGTGGCATTTTGGCTTTTTTTCCTGGCTCTAAGCAGAAGCAGGAAGCACAGAAACGAGTACAAATCGCTAGGAGTTGGAAAACATTCATTTAACTCCTGAGCAAAGCTCAAAGTGGGGTAATGTTTGAAGCAGATCTTGCCGGTGTCATTGAGGTGGAGGCCGCATCCCGTGCCCAGCCTCCAAAAAAACAAACTTTGGGACCGCACCGGCTAATCGCCCTAATCTCGACTTTGTGCCACAACGCTGAATCAACAGCGCGAAAATATTCGAGCGCCCCTGGATCATTTCAAAGGCGCCGATCTCTCGGCGAAAGCGCCACATTTTGCCATCAACAGTGCAAGGTATATTCTGTGCTCTCTCTTGAACTTCGCAGGTTTTGACAGATTTATGTAAGGACAGATGGCCATTACGGGCTGCAGGCTGACAAGAGGCAGTTCGGAGCGGTGTTAACACACTTGCACAAACTCTCAGCAGTGCCGCGCTGTGCAGAATGTAATTCAGACTATAGCTTTTTTATTGCTGCCTATTTTCTTTTGTCAAAAGAGCCTGCTGTGCACAGCAACAAATGGCTGCCATTACCCGGAATGTAATGGGTGTCAGACAAATCACGTAACACAAACAATCAAGAGTATGTAGGTCATATTTCAACGGAGCACAACCTTAGCAATATTTATGATTACTGCATTGAAATGTGCTCTATAATAAACAAGTAGCTCTACATCGCTCACACTTATGTACTTCTGCACAGCAAATCTGTTAGAAGTGGCACATACTCTACAATCATCCCCCTTAAACAGTCTTTTTTCTTTTCAAAGTAAAAGGCGAGTATTTTTTCATGACGTGCTATAAAAGCATTTTCTTTGTAGGGACTTTTCTTTAATTGAATGGCTTCGGTAAATGGCACGTTTGCACTTTGCCTCGCTCTGTCTATACACTGTGAACTCACTCGGTGATCTTGGGCCTTAAAATAGTGTATATCAATTTGGGAGCACTGCTGCCAAATCAGCACTGTCCTTCCCGCGGCTGTGCGACAAAACGGGTTGCACGTTTGCCAGCTCGGCCACCTTGATCTAGCGACTTCTCAAGAAAGTCTCAGCAGGGGTGGAAGCCGTCTTGACACATCCCAAAACTGCACCACAGAAACCTCAGTAACTCCCGCAGCAGAGTTAGGTTGATCGCAGAAATTAGGGGAGTGCATTTACAGAAAATGTGGCATCTTGTTTTTTTAGGACTCATTTGCAATGCTGTTTTATATAGACATCAATCTTTCTAAAAAACATACTGTTACTGTTAGCATTTAAATATTTGATGTGGTTTGTTGTGCTTTGGAAAGGCTGAGAATTAGCAGCATTTGGGGAACGCAGCTGGGAAACCTTTCTGCAAGTGCACCGGGCTTTTGGGAAGCACTGGAAACAAACTCTTTCATACCTTTTAAGTCTGAAAATGTATTGTCAGAGAAACATTATTTAAGGTCTCTTAAAACAATGCAAGATAATAGCCCAAATCAGTAAAAACAAACAAACAAACAAACAGAAGTGCTTCTGTGTCGCGCAGGACTGCCGAAGCCAGGAAAATACAGTAAAATTAAATAGCTATCATATAATAAAAAAAATGCTTGTTGAGTAGTCAGCTTAATCTTGTAGTCAGTGCTGCAGAGAATAAATACAGACCCCTGAAAATATCTAATAATTTACTAGATTTTATTCCCTCTGGATATCTCTCTGTACCTCATATCTTATTTTATCAGAAATGATTCTGAGGTTAAGCAAGTTCTTACATGATAGAACTTAAGTATTTGCTCTGACAACTAATAGGTAACCCAGATCTAGAGGTGGACAAATAGAAGGATTTAAGATTCCTCGAGGATGCTCATGAATTCCAAATCACTATTCAAGCTGATTTCATTCATATAACTTTTTGTCACCTTTTTGGAGAGATCGGAGCTTGCACACAAGAAGACTGTAAAGGGGTATTTATTCAAGTAATTTACAGGAATCTGTGTGCAAATGAAAGACTTTTCACTGGGCCACCAAGAGGAGGATGGAATTACTCTTCCAGTTATTTATCTCTTATTTGTGTGAGAGTAGTATCTTAAACATGTAATCTCACTTAATACTTGCCTATATGATAGCTTGGAGTATTTATGACTGAAGGCTTTAAAGGAAACAGAGGAAGTTGAATTTCAAACATTTAGGACACATGTTTTCCAACTATTGCCATTTAAAAGCTTAGAAAAAAAGTCTAACATAATGATTTGGGGGCTCTCTGTCCTCAGAAGAAACAGACCCAGTCATTTCCTTCCTCAGGTAACAAAATAGACATCCTCCAGCAACAGAGAAATGTCCCATGCCCTGGAGGACTTTGCAGTGTTCCTGCCCATGGCCTCCTAGCACAGGGTTTGCAATTTGCAATACAGATAGAAAGGAAAGAAAGGGACAAGAACTTCTCTCTCAGGAGCCATCACCTCTCAGGCTGAACAAGATTCTCACTACACAAAAATTTCATCCACTATATTAGCATCAACTAGGGCTCCACATCATGATGTTCTGACCCACGTTTCTCAGAACAGCACTACAAACAAGCTTCAGATGTGATTTTGAATAGCAATGGACTTAGTCTTCTATCACAGCCCACAAAGCGTGTTTGAGAAATTCTTGCATTCTTACATGTGGTTTCCCTTATGAACAATTTTAAAGATTTTGTCCTTTGTAATTTAGCAAATAAATATTTCTACAGTTTCAGAGTAATAACAAATCCATTCTAAAGAAATACACAGATACATGTGACAAAGATTGATGGTTTGTGTGGAAAATGCTTACTTATTTTTTTCTACTCTGCAGTTAACTTATCACGAGGGAACCAACATCGTTTCAAGCAGAAAGATCGAGGGAGCTGCAATTTATATTAAAATACTTTTGCTTTGATAGTATGGGTAGCACTGCTAATGGTCTTTTCAAGTCGGCAGTGAGATCAAGGCAACTCCTATTTAAATTATAATAAACAGTGCTTGTACAGTGCAGGCTGCCCTGTGTAAGGACAATGAGCAATGTGGTTATCTGGATATAATTTGGAGTTGCCAGGGTCTCACTAAAGAACTCCAAGGTATTATTAATCACTACTGGCACTGTTTTTTCCTATGATTTTTTTTTCTTTTAATTATTATTGGACTCCCAGTTCTGCCATGATTTACCCAGTTACACTGTAAACTCTTCTAGAGTTGTTATGTACTTGCTTGTTTCCATCACAAGTAGATGTATGACATAAGACAGTAATACAGATTAATGAGCTCAAAGATATACGCAGCTGCCCACTTAAAAAAAAAAAAAGATTTATATATATATCTATATATACATAAAAATAAAAACTGTGGGTATGTAAAGGTAGAAATTAATCCAGCTCCTAAGAGAGGACATGCTGTCTCCCGAAACCTCCTGACTGTGATGAGCAAGCCCTGCACGGGGTGGGACAGCCTTGGCCACCGGCGCTGCCAGAGACCAGCACCCCATTTCCTGGCTGCAGACCTTCCACCAACTCATTTGCTGTGGTGAGCATCAGTCAACTAAATACATTGGATTTCCTTCCAGAAGGAAAAATATTATATTTTCACAGTGTTCCTCTTCACATATTCATCCAGTTGTAGTATTGCTTAGCTTCTGACACATATTTAATTTGCTGATTCTCCTGGTTATATTGCCCAAATGAACTACAAAGTTGTTTGGTTCTTCCTCTGTGTGCAACTGATATGATACAGTGGAAAATCACTCCAGCTGCCCTTCCTGAGTGATACTACAATACTATGGAAGGATCATATCGACGTCCAGTTTCTGCCCAGGCACCTGATGGGAAGAGCAGGTTGCTACCTCTCTGGGAGAAAAAAAGTACTTCCTTCAGCGCTTTCAACAGTGTTCTTGTACTATTCTGCTGCAGTCACCCCATCTATCCCCTTTTGGCTGCAGCATTAAGAAACAAAGGCACACAATAAGAAACACACTGGCACACCTGGGCAGATGTGCTTCCCATAGTGATAGAAGAGGCTTCCTTGTACTTCGGACTTGTTGACACTGAATTAACCTGCTGCATAGAGCAAACGTTCCGTGTTTGTACTGGTTTTGCAAAAGCAAAGTGCACTGGAAGGACGCTCCTTTTGTTATGAGGGGCAGATTAAAACTTCAGATTTTCAGGACAGGTATGAGCGAAGCAGGGGTGCTTTCATGCTGAATTAATGAAGAGGCTTTCGAGAAAGTGAAACGATGGTTGTTAATAGGTGAAAACAGCAGTCCAAGTGCATAAACAAACCTACAGGTTGGATCTACTCTTGTGTAGAGCTGCCACAGTGATTAACGTAGTCAAGCTGCTTTATAGTACCTGAAGATCTAGCTTGTAGTGATCCCCAAAATGCTACAGAATACATAATTTATAATCCACACACTCCCTAGGTATTCTGCAAATAGAAACACACTTGTAGTACAGCTCTTATTTTTCAGTATTATGAAACTGAGAAAGAAAACTGTCTTATCAATAGCTCAGGTTGAACTGGATACGCAGCCTTATGTTCAGTCCTGGGCACTTCAGGAAAACACTAGCAAAACCGTTCAGAAAAAAGCAACAGCAGATCTGAAGGAAATGACTTTTATGGAACAAGCAGATGAATTAAATGAGTATAATGTGGTGACGCATCACCTAAAGCAGCTCACAATAAAAGTCTTTCAAAGGTACAAGCATCAGAAAGCTGAAAAGAAGACGACAGATCGGAGGTTGTATAGAGTGTGCTAATGGAAGAAATAAAGAGAAATTGAGAATATAAAATGAATATCAATTAAAAAATACCTTTAAGCTACAGAATAGTGTTTCAAAGGCAGAGAAGAAAGCTGTTAGTTGTGACATTTTTATCTAGAATTGACAAAACACGAAAATGTGCAGTCACATACAGCCCGACACTGGCCTGCAGACAGACGGGATGACATAACTTTTTCATCTGTAACATCTATTACACAGTGCTGTGGGGGTTTGTATTTGAAAGATAGTGCTCAGCAGTACACAAATCTATGGAGGAATGGAGAAGTATAACAGATAAATGGCTTCATTCGTATTTTTTTTTCAGAAATTATACTCTCTTGTGTAGGGTTGCAGTCATATTTTCAACTAGGTAAATCTCTCAGGTAACTGGATAAAAAGTCTAGTGCTAAACTGTACTGAAATTAATCTGCTGGAGACCTCTGTAACATCTCAGTATACATGTTGTGTTAGGAGAAGCAAGCACACACGCAAGCCATGCAGAAGGGAAGAGCCAGCACTCCACGTGTCTCACCTGCAGTTCCAGAGAGTTCCACAGTTAAGGTTTGTTCAATAGTCTTGCTCTCAAATGGGGAACCCTTGGGATCACTGGAAGACAGGGCACATTTATAAAAACAAGCTGAAATGGAGTTGCTGTAGCCAAAATGTATTAAAGCCCCCTCCCTTTGATAAATGTTTGCACTTTTTAGTACTTACTTTGGTGACTCGGGTGTCAATGGAAGTGATAAACTTGTTGGTTTGGCTAAAGGGAAAAGAGAAAAGAAAGCGATTAGTAATATAGTAACACTCTGTAATGTATACTAAAAAGATTTCTTTTTATTTCCGTGCTAGAATATTATGTTTGTTAGTTAGGCTTGAGGTCCAGTAGTTCAACAGGCATCTCAGCATATCTTAAATAAATAAATATGGAGACTCATCCCAAATGCTCATTACTGGCACCAAATGACACCTGAATTTCAACAATGAGAGAGAGTTACTGTGTCTCTGAAATATGGTACGCAGTCCAAATGCCAAGAACCTTTCAAAACCAGAGCGGTACATGTAAAAAATCAATGAAGAAATTTACAGGATATACTGTAAAAAATGTTATATCTCTTAGATTTAATTTAGACTACAGTTCATGTTTTATTTGGAAACAAGAGCAGCAGGATAACTACAAAGTAACAGAACGTTATGAATATTCAGTTAATTTTACTTCTACAATATTCACTTTTATATACAGAACTGAGAATAGGTTGCTTCTGTAAGGCCAGGGTCCAGCCAACTATAGTCCAAATTCTGCAAATTATCCTGCAAACTATGACAAGCCATGGACATAGTCACAGATGGTTAAAAATGAGGTTGAAGCTCTCAGTCCTACAATCCTTCACACACACAAAAACCAAAGCTTTAGCTTTAAAAAAACAACTCTCTGTACCTTTTAGTATTGCAAATGTGTATTTTCCCAAAACAAAAAAGAACTGGGATATATTAAATCAACTAAGATTCCTTAAATTGCCAATAAAATGTTTCAAAGTTAAAAAGATATTTTATTACTTGCAAAGTTTAGTTTTCAAAAGTTAGATTGATGTTTAAATGCAGAGAGCACTGTACCAAGAACAACAGCAGGGGATCTCTTCTGCAAATTAATTACTTAAGACAAAATGTTCCCCTTGAACATTCCTGCACTGCAGATCTTTTGTCCAGAGTGTCACTACTGCATATTTCGTATTCATTCCAGGCATGGAACTCCCATCGACATTAAAGGATTTTATATGCAAATTGATTACTTTCATAAGCTCTAGAGCATTCCTGAAGTAATATTCCATTTTTAAAAAATTAACTCAATTCTCAAGGGCTGCATATCGTTTCTCCTCCTCCCCATATGAAACTTAAAAGTGAAAGTTCAGGTGTTTGCCTCAGGTTCACCTTCCTCAAGAGTCACTGTCGGAGAGGAAATTTGTCTAAACGGGCAATTTGTCCAATTCAGCATTGTATTAAGCAAGCTGTTTCACTAAGGCCGAATGCAAGTTGACACATCTTTGTGCGTACTATATATGCATCTAGGGATTTTAATGTTTGCCACCATTGCTTGTGCCTACGCAGAGATAAAACTGGCTTAAAACCAACAAAATGAAAACCTGCCACCCACCCCCTCCAAACTCAACAGTAAGGCCCTGGAACAGAGTTTCATGGGAAGGCTTCCACTGTGCTTTGGAGAATAAAATCTACATACTCTTACCCAATTTCGTCTCTTTGAGCAAGCTGAATGTGTAAGAGCTGTTTAAGCCTCTGAAAAATCTCATTCTAGTTTTCATTACAGAGGCAGATCAGAATATATATATATAAAATCTGAAGCACTGAGGCACAGTTCAAATTTGACAGAGATAGGCATGGAACCCAGGTGTTTTCTGACACTCATCTGCATTGATTTTAGGCAGATATCAGTGAGCTCTCCCACTGAGAAATTCATATACCAAAACACCCATTAGGCGTTTTCCTACTGCTAAGCAAGGTCTTGACCAAACAGAATTTCCACAATATCCTCACATACATAGATATTGATAGTGTAAATATTTAGCCAAGGCAATATCATTTTCCCTGGTACATGTTTATTAGTGTTTCAAGGTCTACTTTGGGTGCGTGTATGTGTGTGAGAGAGTGTGTGTTTTAATATGAAAAGGGTTCACATGATGTTGCTTGTCCCTGTAAATTGAAAACACCCAGGTTTAAAAGAACTAAGTTTCCTCATGGGCAAATTTCAATGCAAAACCACAGATGATCTTTGGCGTGAACGGGTTTGTGGACAGTCCCATGGGTTTGCAATATGTTTGCAACAGTAACCCTAAAGGAAAATATCATTTGACTTATTCTTTGTGAGCTTTCCCGTAACTTTGAAAGAAAATGTTAGACCCTGATTTTTTTTTTTAAAACAAAAGGACTTTTTTTTTTCTAGTTCTGATTAAATGTATGAACAAATGACTACAGGTCTGTGAACCAGTTATATTTGCAAGGTTGATTCTGCAAGAATTGACTGTTCAGTCTATTCTCTGCATTCTATCAATACTGAAGTTGTACGTTGGGGTATAAGACAAATTTGATGAAAACAACATTTCAGAAGCCTGCAAATTGAACTGTAGGAACTCAAAAAGAGATCTGTAACAAAGAAATTTAGAAATCAAACAAACAAACAAACAAACTGTAATTTCTCCTGCAAGACTGCGGAAATCACAGTCACCTATTAAACACTGGGAAGTTAGCTACATGCCCCTTTGGGATTTTCTTAACCTCTTCTCCAGCCCTCCTGCTACAGCCCAACTTGCCCTTCTTCCTTGCGCTGAATCTACACAAACACTTCAGCTAGGGGAAAATGCAGGTCTGGTCTGAATAGGGAGACTTTTTTAATCAGTAGCTCTTTATTTTTTTTTCATTTATTTAATCAGTATACCATATTATATATGATATACCCTACTGTACCCAATAGTGCTAACAAAGGGGTTATAAGCCCCGGAACCTCGGCTAGTCTATGCCTAGTTTGAGGATGGTTGCGGCATGGCCCCGGGTTTGCTCTGCATGGCACATGCCAGGTTTTGCTCAGGAGCAGCCTGCTGAAACCATCCAGAAGGAGTGGCAGTTGGCATCCAAGCAGCTCTAGGGGCAGTTGGATTTCTTTCTTACAAGACACATTGTTCAGAGAATTTGAAACTGTAATGGAGAAAACTATACTTAGAGGTCATAACGTGCAGCTGTGAGAAGGGAATGTAATGGGGGAAAGGGAAGATTCAGTTTTATTAAGTTTGTCTGAGCTTATTAATCAGCAGTGATTCAAGTAGGGCTGAAAAGGCCAGGGTGGGGGAGGGGAGAAGGGGAAGAGAAATAAAAAAGCACACAGTTTAGAACTGCTCCCTTGAAAAATATCAGAGCCCACATTCTGGGCCACATTCAGATCTCTGTTGCAGCAGGATAACTTCCATGGAGTTTAGCAGAGTCATGCAGGATCTGCACTGATGTTACTGAGAGGTATGTGGCTTTCTACAAGCCAAGCTAGTCTACACGCAGATGTATTTTAGAGTAACAGCAATTTTAAGTAGGTTCCCTTTGGGCTCATAAGCTTTTACAGCTTTTCTTTATCTTGGGAGAGCAGGTAGGGAAGGGGGAGGAAAGCAGGAGAGGGTCTTTAAGTCTGTGCATTTCTGCCATACAAGCTACTTGTAATACAGCCCCCACTCTTTATGCATTGGAGTGTACTAAAAGTCAACACAGGTGTTTAGTTTTGGCCATAAAGAATCTAAAAAGAGAAAGAAAGAGAGAAAAAGAGAGAGAGAGAGAGAGATCAGAATCGTAGCTAAACTTTTGACTATTTACCAAATAAAATCACAAACTGGCGTTCCAGCTTTAACAGGAATGACACATTTACTGCTTATTCAGTAGCACTGAGAGTGCTATTTATTGTCCCTTAAGGACTATGTGGCAGGTTAACAATGCTTCAGTTTTACGCTGGTGAAAAGAAAGAAGCTCACTAATGAACCGGGCTGCCCAGCTTGTTTGGGGGTATAATGATTTCTTAGTACAGTACTCTGCAAATAAATATCTCCAGCTAGCTTGATTTATATTAACATGTAGCATTCATTAAATGTCCAGATTCCTTTGCTGAGGTTGCAAGGGCAGCAACAGGATTAAAATTGTTTCAGAGCTAAATCTACCTAACTAATTCTAACTTCATTATCCCGTTTTTAAATTCTCTTTGTACAGAAGAGCTTCTGGATTTACAATACTAATCCAAAGAACAGAAGAGGTATTGAGGGTATTCACAGCCACTGTATTTCAGTTTCCCCCTTTGGTACGCCGGCACCAAAGCTACGTTCTGTGATCTCACAGAATCCTACCTTGGAGAAGATTTGTCTGAGACTGCAGATGGGGCTTCCTTTTGGAGGTGCATTTCTCTTTGCTGCTGTTCCTGTTCTCTGCTGGTTTGGTCTGAGGAGGGTCATCATTTGTAGTCAGATACTTGAGAAGTTCAGAGCAGGGACGTCTTTGCGGCTTTTGCTGTTGACAAACGCTCTTCGTTTTATTGCTCCATGAATTCTCAGTCTTAAAAACAAGGCATGAAGGAAAAAAAAATCTAAAATTAGTGAACTGAACCTTATCAGAATGAATATAGGTTTTCTGAAGAGATGAGATTTTCAATGAAGTGTTCAGTCTAAGTGTACTAGATCTATGAGCTGTGAATAATTGTTTGCAGAACAAGGAAAGAAAATTACATTTAAAATTCCTAAATGACATTTATGCAGCTTTTTATTTCATTTCTCCTACATTTCAATGTTCCTACTCAGCAACATGTAACTAACAAGACCCTACAGCGCCTTTACTGTGAACAAAAATATAAGCTGGTTTAAACCTTAATTTGCTGCTGATTGCTTGAGCCCAGTATTCACAACTCTCTTAAGTACCCCTAAACGCTCCGTTTTCAGTTACAGTGAATGGCAAGACAAACATTGTTTAATACTGCCTGCTAACAGAATTATGTCATAGCAGCATTCCAGCCAATTAATGGCTGATACAGATATTTTGCCAAGAATCCAGCGCAGTTTTTCTTAGCTCAGACAGCTGGTAAAATGGCAGTCCTGCATCTTGGAGTCACTCATAAACAACATCAGCCCATCAGCAAATTTTATTGTACCCCCTACTACTCTGTGTATCAATAAAGTAGGCAAGAGCAACAGACGGTGGGACTACAACTGAACTCTGCCAAGAGAAAAAACATAAATGAAATATTCAGAGCATAAAGGAGCTCAAGTGATTTTCTGGAACCCAGTCTATAATCTGTTCACGTTTTTTGAAACAGTTGCAGGATAGTAGGCAGATTAATACCGCACATATAGATCTACTGCCTACTCGATTGCTGAAAGCATAAAAGACCCCGTTACACTTTTTTTTTCTTATTACAAAGATTAAGTTTGTACCTTAACAACCACAGGGCTTGTTCTGATCCTGTGATTAGTGTTTGCATGGTTTTGTGTGCTGAGACCACTGCATTCATTGTAATTTAGCTGAGTGTTGGCTGGAGCCAGCAAGAGCTTCTTAAGCTACAAACATAGCAGGGAAAGGGAGGAGGAAGGAAAAGAGAAAAGTTATGCATCTTTGTGGATTAAAATGACTTATCTACATTTTTTGCATAGTTACTTAAAATTAGTTATATCACTCTCAGCAAGCAGAGTATATTAAAACAGAGAGAAGGGCTCAACAATCCCCAGAGCAAACAGATTTCTTTTTTTTTTTTTTCTGAGGCTTGCCAGCCTATTTCTGCTCCCTTTACTGCAGTATACTGCAGGGCAAGAAAGAATAACAGAGCCCTTGGATTTTTTAATCCAAGGCAATATGAAATTCCTAGTGACCTGCTTGACAGAGTAGGTCTCTAATCTGAATTTAACTTTAACAGAATACTGTATATAATGTCAAGATGTCTGTATTTGACCACTCCCGCAGAAGTCAGGGTTAGGAAGCCCTCGCAAGAAACAGAATCACATCCCAAACTGGTTTTACAAAGCATAATGCATGTAATGGTTTTACCCACATCCTCACCCAAGAAGTGGCTTTGCCCTGAGTATCATTAAGCTGGTGCTTACTGGTCAAATCAATGTTAAAGGCAGAGAATTAGCCCCACAACCCGCCAAACTCAGTGGGCGTTTCTTTACAGATTACCAGAAGTGAAGTCTAAACATACATACAAAAAGCCCCAAGAAAGGAAATGTGAATTAAAAACCATTACCATGACTCATTTGAACAGATGATATGCAAAAGTGTCAGTCATTAGCACAAGAATCTCAACAGCTCTCTCTTCAATACACTTTTTAAAAGATTCCCTCATTAGTCATCCTATGACCTTTTCCATGTTTTTTTCTCTTTCCCCATTTAAATTTCAGTTCTTTACTTGACTCTCCTTCTCAGTCTAAATGAAAAGCCCAAACCTTACTGTGACTACATCATACCCATGCAGCGGGTAGCCAGAGGCACATCCAATTCCTGTTAAACAGTAGGAAGGGTTCTTACTAGAGACGGCTCTTCTGCCTCCTGGCTCGGAGGGGTGCCGTCGCGCATGGGCGAAGGGCTAGCGTCATTTTCGTTGGTCACATCTCCATCTGTCAGGGCATCAAATGAAGGCAATCCATCCTCATCCACAGGGATACTGTCCAGCGTTTCGGTGAGAACTGCTAGCAAGTTTGCCTCATTTTCTTCATCTATCTTCTGTAGAAGAAAGGGGGAAAAAAAAAGTAGAAGCTGATGAGAAGACAAAAAGAACGACATGATGACTTAGTATGTAAAAAAGGAAAAACGTAGCTGAACTAGCCTGTGAAACCTGCAACCGTGTCTCATAAAGCATAATTTAGAGGAAAAAAAATCCATATTTTCATTCAAGAGAGAAATCTCTTTGCATTTGCAATGCATTCCTCCAATTTACTTTCTTCCACACTTTTCTCTCTTTTTTTTTTTTTCTTAATCCAACGCTAATAGCAATAGATAAATAATCACACAGGGATGGAGTTTCAAGATGTACCCAGGCTGCTGACACCTAATGAAGCTAGCGTGGCCCAGGCGGTCTCTTTCAGCACTGAATACCAGTTAATTGACCTGACAAAATTACAAGAATCACAAAGTAAGACAGCTGATCAGAAGACCAAAGAATGTATTACGAGAGAAATTAGGCAAGTCTTGCCCACGTATCCAGCCTAGTGCAACAGAGAAAGTGTTTCTCTTTCACATCTCTGGAAAACCTTGCTCCCAAACAAATGAAAACCTCTCATTTCTGAGCATTCTGGTATAAGACTGGCAATCAAGGCTCACACTGTTAAGGACAGGCTTGCTGGGTTTCTTTGAAATAAATGTATTAGGCAGGTTGCCTTTGAAGTTGTCCTTTCCAGTTATGTAGCTTGAGTGCTCAATGCGACTATTGTATGCGTTTATCTAATTCAGACTGCAATTATAAAAAGTAGATTAATTCATAATCAGATGTGGCTGTAATGTTAATTTATATTAGATATTTCAGAAACAGGGCTTGTTTTTGTCAAATTGAGTAAATTTAAATTCCTTCCAATTTTTTAATGAAATACAGTCCCTACTGTATATGAAGGCACAGATTTTTGGAATAGTAAGAGTTCTGAGCAAGAGAATTGTGGAAAAATCATTATATTCATTTTTCAGAAAGATGAGGAATCAATCACGACAGATTGATTATCTAGGATTTTGAGGCTTTTTCTCATGCTATTAAAGTAAATGAAAAAGCCTTTCACAGATTCCAGAGATCTGATCCAAATTCCAGGACTCTCAATAGGGAGCTTTTTAACCAACTTCACAGTTGTGCATCACACTCCAGGTTCACACTGTGAAGAAATTTCAGCTAATTTCAGTGCTCACAGTTTAGAAGTGAATTAGCAAGGAAGACAGGCAGTTGAATACAGCAGTAAGGCAAATAAGAAGTGCTATCCTCTTGGACAAAAAAAAAAAAAATAGAAGGCTACAGAAGTCTAAATATTTCTAGGAACACCTCAGAAAGAAAGAAAAAGTCAACTCCCAGTATCCCCATAGTGTAGTTTTAACTAATACTATATCTACCAGACTTTGAACAGAGACTGTCATAAACCACGTTGATAATTCCTGCTTTCAGGCATCTCAGCCAAATCACAGTGCACAGGTTCTTACAGGAAAAACTGTCTTCTGGCAATGGCAGAGCACAGATTGCTCTGGTGCTTACAGCCACGTCCCCAGGAAACAAACATCCCCACAAAGCTAATGTAAGGAAAGAGCATTTATTTAACGGACAAATGGGCTTGACCACTGAGGAAAAGAATGAGTCTACAAATCTAGTCATTTCCACAAAAATATTAAATACCAAATTTGATATTTGAAAGATATCAAATATCACATTTCCATAACAAATAGAAACATGCATCACACTGTGATAATTCAGCTGCTTAATTCTGCAATTAGGGTGGAATATATGGAAATAAGGTGAGGGGAAGTCCGCTTTGTCATTACCATTGCTCTCCATACCTAGCTTTTCACAGCCACTTGTTGAGATAAACAAGCAAACATCTGGTGTCACATCTAATAAGGTATAAAAAAAAGTCACTACATAAAAGTCTTGCATAAGGTAATGAAGTGCTAACTTTCTACAACAGTGTTTAAACCACCCTACAAGCAAGCATTGCAATCAATAGGAGGACTAGCCCATCTTCATGCTTTTCAGCACAGGGGTGGGAAAGCTGGTGGGTAGCCCATCGCCTGGAGTGACTTCAGGGGTCCCTGCCTGCCTGGTCACTGGCTCCGCACGGGAAATGTCTCCAGAAAGCTTAGCTGGTGCGGTGCAGCTCTGCCCCGTGCTGCCTTCACACCAGACGCTGACAACCAAGCTCTAAGTGTTACTATTTCTAACTGGGAATGCCTCCTTTAATAATAGCATGCCAGGAGAAACCCTGATATTTGCTGTTAGCTGCTCAGCTCTCATGCTTTAAACAGACATTCAAGTGCACTGACATTCAAGAGCAGAAAGTTGAGTGGACGCTGGTCCTCATCACAGCAATTTCAATTAGTTTTGTGCAAGTTTCAACATTCAAACACCCCAGAGAAAGCAAAGGATGTGACAAAGAGGACTCTGTTAAACAATTAATGTCACTTTCCATTATTGCTTCAGTCCCAATTTACAGAGCAAATAAATCAAAGTCACCACAGATGAAGCACACTAGCTGGCTAACACATGTCTGTTCACAAACGACATGGCAGCAGGAACACATTAGTTACGAAAATGACATTGCAAGATAACCTTTTAGAGGTTTAACTCTGTGATTGCTCCTAATTGTCCTAAATTACTGTTTATAAAGAAGCACACTTGTTATGTACAGCAGAAATGGGGCTGAGGGGAGATGCAGAGACAGGGAGATGGTCTGATACATCAACGTCCAAGTAATAATCACCAAAGCAGCAACTCTCAGCTTTGCTATCACAGCCTGAGTCTGAGTCTTGGTGTTGACAGCACTGGGAAGAAGCAATGCCATGGCCAAATGCAATGCATTCTGCTATTTCAGCATCATCACTTAGAAAGTTTGTTTTCCAGGCTGGCACCGAACCTGCTAATCTAACAGATTCTGTGAATCAGAAGACGCTGCTCATAAGGCATCAAGCACCTGTAATTTCCACTGAGGTCAGTGGAGAGGAAGGCTGCTCAGCAGCACCTGAGTGAAGGCACTCAGAAAATTCTCAGTTGTGCCCCTAAATGCCAAACATGGCAACACTGAAATTATATACTTCCTTCAAAAGGAACTGTTAAGTATTTAGACCACCTAAGTGGGCCACAGTGCACAAGGAAGAAAGATGATTATTTAAAATGTAAAGTCATATGGCAAATATATGCAATTATTAAACTTATGAAAATACTTCATAGTAGTATCTTGCTAATTAATGGAACTGTTTTTTATGCAAAAGCAGTTATGCATCACTTCTCAACTGTATCATAAGGACTTCTTAAAATCCTTGGTTGTTAGTTTAACATAAAGAAACTGAAGCCATAGTCTTTTTTAAATCCTAGAAATTTCCACCTTGCTGAAGGAGGCAAGAAACTTGGGTTTGTCCCTATATGAACATGCTGGCCTTGCACCTGAGAACAAGTTTCTAGTATATCCGGAATGGTAATGGTATTGACTCTGGAGAAAACAAAAAAAAAAAAAAAGAAAAAAAAAATCTATAGCTGTGGCACTGGAGTCACTGTGTAGGGAAAACTAACAGGGAAAGTAGTGTAATTCTGTAAAGTATCAGAACACCAACTGATCCTCCAAAATGAGTGATCTAGCAAGCCAAATAGCACAAAGAGTTTCTATCTGTGGTCTTCTATGCTTTTAAATGTTTTGCTCTAATGCTTTAATATTCCTACAGCACTAAAAATAATTCTCCATCTGAAAACACTTTATTAGTTGTGTAACAATCTTATTCTAATTGGGTTTCTGCCTTTAGTAAAATGTCTCCAGAGATATTCTCTTTGGTCAGTGGAAAGCTGTAAGAAGTAAGTTGATAATTTACCCTCACAAAGGCATTTAAATTGCCTACCCCTGGCAAATCTTTCTCCTTTGCTTATTCTGCCTATTGATACAGCTAGGTTGATGCAGTGGTTAATATTTTTATGCCTATCATTCCTGCTACCTGCTGGCAAGCCCAGTATAGAAGCCAAAGACTGAGGTGGAAGGGAGACTTGGCTACCTTGTCTTTCGGAGGTATCCCTTTAGGGACTGTATATTGCACAACACTTTTTTTTTTCTTAAATAATGAGTTTTCTTCCTTTTAAAAAAAAATCATGTTATATTTTAAAATAAGAAGCATTACCACCACTAATCCCTTCTCAAAAGCCTTGATGGCAGCGAGCAGAGGTCCTGTCCAGGCCTCTGCTGGACTCCTCCTGCAGTCAGCCTGAGCACGCTGATTCACGACGGAAAAGGGTCTAGCCCATCATTTAGAAAATCTCTCCAAAATGTCAACAGCATCTCCAGCGTTTGTCCTCTGGCTGATTCCCCCCACCTCGTTCGTGACGGCTGCACGCACAGCTTGTGCTTACAGTATCTCAAGGAATGAAATCTGCTAATGAACGGTGACAATGCTCTAAAGTTTCTTTATTGATAATTTGAATGATGCGAGGCCTGTCTTGATTCATACTGAAAGATTAAGGCCTAAACTGCAGTATTAATCCACAGCCGGGAGCTGGGAGTCATGGCAGCTTGCCACGTCTTCGCAAAAAGCCTAAGAAACTTTGGGACAAATCTGCAGCTGGTATAAGCTGTCACCGCTCCAGCAGACCAGCTCTAAGCAATTCAGAGCAGCCAGGTGCTTACCTGAAGTCACAGGGGATCACCATTTCAACATATCAACTCATTTCTCTTCAGTAGCCTAAGATCTATTCACAGCGTAATTAACAATGAAAATAAAAGACTTTCCTCCAGCTGAAAGCATGCCGGTGATCCAAAAATACTAATACATTTGGCCACTATTTTCAAAAGGACAAAAATGACTCTCGAGCACATCTGGGATTTCCAATAGGATTTAATTCTTTAGTGACATATTGTGCAAAAAGGCTGCCCTTAACCTGCACAGCACAGAGAGAAATGAGGAATATAGATGAGCCTCTTCTGCATGCAGGGACACAGAGGCACTGAAAGGGCTCCCTTCGCCAATGGGTCCTACTCCCAGCACATGTGTCGGGGTATGGGGAATCCCAAGCATCTTACGTGGCCCCACAAACCCACCTTTGCCACTTGAGGCAAAAGTAGAGGAAAGGCAGGAGGAGGAGAATTTGGATACAGAGCAGGACTTCCCGCTCCTGCCAAGGAAAAATGAGAGTTGCAGTCAGGGACTGCTGCTGGGAAGCATCGCACCCCGACTTGCCTGTCATCTCACGCGGAAGGCGCCAACCTGCCATGGCTCTGGCATAGGCAGGGAAGCTGAGGAGATTTCACTGCCTCCACGATGTGCTCTGCGAGGCTCCTTGCTCACGTTAGAGTTGCCCATACCGAGCAGTAATCCTCCTAGCGCCAGGAGGGAGGCAGCAGGTCCACGGGGAAAACCATTGTGTTCCACTCTAACTGCTCACGATCAGCCCCATGCCATTATGGGTTTTGAAAAGTATCGTGATTTTACTTTACTTGTTAACTGCTTTGCAAATCCTTAAGCTTCCTGCACTGCCTTACAGTAAAAATCCACATGGTGCATTTGCATTAGAACATTTTTCCAAGGTCTGTTAGTCTGGTCCCCAAGAGACATTCCTATAATTGAAATGCTTAAGTCCAGAGCTATCAATTATCTTTAAAAACAAAATGGAGTCCCACTAGGAGAAAATTACAGCCAGGTTCCTTTATATCTAGTAGAAATATGGGGATTAATTATCACCACCCCTGTGCAAATGCCTTTAGGGTATGCAAAAGAAACAAGAGATCTTGAAGGAGACGGCTGCACTCACACTGCTCACGTGTAGGCAAAGAGCACTTGGATGTAGAGCTCTCTGCTCTGGACAGTCCTACTGCCCAACATGGGGACCATACACACACCTCCTTTGTAGGATGTAACACATCCCAATACACACCTAACTCCAGCCAGGTTTCTGTGCTAATCCAATAGTCCAGAATTTAACCAGGAGGCCAAGACATTTTCCAATCCAGGTTGGTGGCCTGGCACATCAGTAGCACCACAGATCACCAGTAAGGTCTTCAACAGGCACTGACTAGACACTGTGAAAGCACAGTCAAGTACCTGCTGTTAAAACAACACAGATCAACCTAAAACCATGACGCAGACCATTTTAAAATAGGGTTTTCTTTAAGGTCCTCTGTCAATCACTAGAATTAATGTTACCATGACTCCTTTAACATGGAACATCTTTTCACAGAATCACACAGAATCACAGAATGGTTAAGGTTGGAAGGGACCTCTAGAGATCACCTAGTCCAACCCTCCTGCTCCAGTAGAGACACCTAGAGCACGTGGCACAGGGTGGCAGCCAGGTGAAAAAAAGCTCTTTTTACTATAAACTAAATATGTCATTTTAAAGAGCCTACTAAATATTCTTCTATCACCAAGTCACTTGTTTTATTGCTTCTAACGAGTTGTTGCAGTTCAGAAGTTTTCATTACAGCCTGGCAATTACGCTTCTAATAAACTGAAGAGCTACTAATTGACTTATTCATGTCACAAACTGAGGATCCAACTAGCAACCTGTAACACGTTTTACATCTTCTGACCAAAATTCATTCACACTTTGCAAGTCATTTCAATTTCATTTGTGTAAACTGCATCTTTTCTCTCTACGATAGTAATCTTTGATTCCACAGTAAAGACAAAACAAAAAAATCATCTGAGAACAAGCTAGCATGCCATTGACTGCGTTAACGGGACCCATGATAAGATATTGCTGTGCTAGAATCAGTGCACTGGTGGTAGACCCAATATCAAAAATTTATGGTAATTGAAACCACGGAATCTTTGGAAACGCAGTCAATTTGACTCAGTATCAAAAGGTCACTCTATTCAATTTATACTTGATGCTGAGCACAATATTGAGAAAACACCTGAAAGCAAATGATCTTATCAGCAGTTTGGGCCTCAACATTTACTGACTACATAGGCTAATTTGCTGATTTCTAAATAAATGCATTACCTATGTTTAGCTCACCTTTTTAACTTGTACAGAAGTTGATGCTGTAAAAGTGCTACCAAAACCCCCATCGTTATTGGCATTCCTGCAACACTGGGGCCCCGTGGAAGCGCTGTCCTGCTGCATGGAGCTGTGACCTACCTCACACGGCCGCCGCGCGCCTCCCTCTGGCCTCGTCTACAGGGCAACGTGTAGCATGGGAAGGGAGACCCGGCAGCTCCCAGACTGCTACATCAGAGCCGAGCTCAGGATCGGCAGCACACAGCTCTACCCACATCACTCCTCCTACAGCAAGGGAAGAGCAAAGTGCCATGGGACAAGAGGAGTCCGAGGCACAGGTCTGGGGAAGAAGAGAGGCCGGGTTTCCTCTTCATGAACAGCACAGCACAAACGCAGTGTGGTGCCCTGAGCACAGGATGCAAGGGAAGGCCAACCTTGGTTGCTCCCAGCATGGGGAGGAAAATGGAGCTGTCAACAGGGATGAGGGTTGACATGATGCTCATTGCTCCTGCTTCCTTCCCCATTTACAGGCAATCATTCATTCACAGGATAAGATCCTGAGCAACAAAGAACACAAGGATTTTTAATTATCATTATGTACCTAAAAAAAAAAGGAGCACAGGGACAGAGTCACAGGTCCTGATCGAAAGTCCCAATTCAGATAAGATCTAATAAGGAAAAAACATTGCAAAAGGAGAGTAGAAGGGGAAGAGAAGGGTACAAGTTACAGTAGAAGGTTGGTTAGGAAGGTGTTTGGGACTCCGGTTGTTACTGAGGTGCACTGACGAAACCAGCAGTATTTTTGTCGAAATACTCAAATACTCTTTGCTCAGATTTATTTCACTGATTTATGGCACATCCCTACACTAATCTCTCTATGCAGTCACATAAAATTTTTCAACATGCATTTACCTTCACTAGGCATCATGGCATGGTAAGCAAAAATAGAGAGTCATATATATTTTGCAGCAATTCATTCACACCTGTAATTGGCACAACTTTTGCTTCTTGATAATGACAGAGAACCCTAAAAAATGCACTTGAACAGTAGGACAGATCCTTCCTCTAAAAACTGTGAAGCACAAGCTTGTTGCTTTTGTTCGTTTTCTATTTCAGTGCTGCATTTGCTTTAGTTTTAATTATATTGGATGTGTCAGGACGTCTATCATGATCCCTATTTCTTTCAGGAGATTTATGACTCCATACAAAATAAATTTCAGGGTAAAATTATATACAATACACTGGAGAAGGTTTACATATATTTTTAATTTAATTCAATTATGTGAAGGTTGTTTTTTTTTGTGCGGACAGAAAAAAAAACACACAAAAAAGTTTCATTTTAAATAACCAAATAAGACAGACACTTAAATGTGGTGCTTTTACTGTCAGAAAATTGGATTTTAATTTGACCAGGAAATTAGCATTTGTAAAGTATCAAATTCATTAAATGCTTTTTATGATGTTTTAATTTATCAGTGTGTTCAGCTTCATCGAACCTATCTACCATGTCTGTTGAACAGGTACTAAAAACACAACGGCTCTAGCCATGTCTCACAGGAATAAAAACACATCCAGGTTTTTCTTAGACCCGTGGCACGATTGGATCAGTACATCATTAATACCCATGGGTTCCCCATAAATTTTTAGAGTGATCTCACTGGATGGCTGCCATCTGGTCTCACTTCCTACATCTTTCTGAGATGGCTTTAAGAGAGTCTATTCAGACACAGCACAGAATCTGGTTTATAAGGCTGAAGTGGCATCTGCTCTACGTGTCACAGCCGCGCAGCTGTACTGGTGTCCTTAACTGTCACATCAATGAGTGCAACATCCCCGGTACGTACCGGGAGAAGTGTCAATTGATAGGGCCAGCAAATACCACTGAGAGATGGAGCCTTGCCAGACACAGCAAACAAGAACAGTGTCACCATCCACCAGACAGGAGAGAGGGGCCCTAAAAGCCTCACAAAATCGCCAAGAGCAGAAAAATACATCTTTACATGTGCACTGTGTTCTTTCTACACTAAGAAAGCTTCACATGAACTTCTCGTATCTGAGGAGATAATTGGCCAGGAGAGCACTATTAGAACACAATGATATTTTACTTCCTTCACCTCTTCAGCGAAGGTCTTAGTTGGGCCTGGTGGGACACCCTAGATACTTGTATTCTAAGTGTCCTAGTTTGAAAGCAATGAAAGGCTCCTTCATAATGAAACATCAATATAAAATGTGGAGATACCATAGTAAGGAAAGTGCTAACAGGCATCAGAATCAGCACAGCATAAACCACAAATACATTTTTCCAAGCTTTTCAGTTCACCTTTACAGTCACATCAAAACAAAATATAAGCTTGTCAACATTCAAATAAACTCTTGCCTCAAAGAGTAGAGATGGAGCAATGCACCCTGGTAAACTCCTACAACCTCCGAGGATACCCTTTAAAAATAGAAATGCAGATGAATTTTCAGACAGTTAAGCAGCTGGATTAGTTTAGAAGTCTCATAATATCCTTAACTCTATATTTCCTTGATTTGTGACTATGTGTCAAGACTTCAGTGTTCTTTCAGCGCTGTTTTGTGTATGTGAATAGAATCACAAACTAGAGATGGTGATCTTTAAACAGAAAACATCTTAAATACATAAAAATCACAGTAAGGTAAGATTTGTTGCAAGGTCCCCTCTACAGCAAGTCCACTGTTGGCTTGTTTTTGAGTGTCTTGGAATTCACTGGTTTCCATAGACACTGTTGATAAACTGGGTTGATATTAAAATGTAGAACTCCTTTATGCTAAGTTTATGCTAAGCCAGGGTAGCAGCTATGTAGTGCACACATGCTATGGTATGTGCCACAACCACCATAGCAATTTCATTCCTTATTTTATTTTGTAGCCAAAATCAAACATATTACTCATTTATTGCTAGTTTTCTAAAAGTGATTGTTCTTATCATCAGCCTTCAATATGAAAGACACTGAAGATTTTTACTTTTTTCATAGGTCTGGGAGACCTTGATTTTAATCAGTCTCATTTTCATTAGAAATGGTGAAAATGAACTTTGACATTTTTTGCTTTGCCTCTTTAAAAATGCCCCATAGTGGGCATTCAAGCCTCACTATAGCTACCAATGCATTAAACATCACGTTAATCGGGCTGTAAGTTCCTCGAGGCAGGGGCTGCCTTTTTGCCATGCTAATACAGCCCCTTTTCATATCGGTCTCCCGATTTACAATTGCGCTGTGAGATGCTGCCACGATATCTGTAATAAATAATATTGCATACTCCTATTCAGTCCTGCTGGCAACCAAAGGAAAAAGAACTTGGGCTCAGATGTTCAGCTGCCGTAAATTAGGTCTTCTCCACTGGCTTTAATGGAGCTATGCAGATTTATGCTAGCTGGGGATCTGATCCTCTCTTCTTAGGGCACATTGATGCTGATGCTCAGAGCAACAACTCCATCCTACATGTGCCCCAGCCAGGTCCTGGGACCACCAGCCCTCCTGCCAGGGCTGCTCCGGGTCTAGCAAGGGCTGATTATGATTCATCTTATTTGCCAAGGGAATTTTCCAGCTGAGCACTAGGCTGATAGAGCTGAGCAGCAGCTTGGGTATGTCTAGCCCATGTGGGGTAGGAACTGTGCTGCTGGAATTGCTCTGATTGTATTGGGTCATGTCAGGCAGTTCTTTAATTTAAAAGTTATTCTGCTAGAGCTAACACAAGTTCAAATTTGGGCCAGTGTAACTAAATGCTGGACGCACAATGAAGAACTCAAACGATATGCCTAACCTGCAAGAATAAACAAATAAATAAATGTGAATTGCAGCCATTTGAATATTAAAACATTTCCTTGGCTCAGATGTCTTCGGACTGCACCATGGCCACACTCCATGTACGGCTCAGTGCTGCAGCCGCCCTGACTTGCTCGCGGTGTCCCAGGACGGGAATATCTGCCCACGTGGCACTTCTGGAGCGGCGATGTGAGCCACAGCAGCAGCACCTCAGCTATCCACGTGTTGCGAACAGAGGACAGGATGCTGCTCTGAACAAATATATTTGGAGAGAGTAAGTGGGACCAATTGTGTGCAGGGAGTAATAAAATTTGGCTTTGTAAACTTAGGTAGGGCTAACACACACACACAGGCAGAGAGAGAAAGAAAGGAGGAGGGAAGAAGAAAGTAAGTATGCCTGCGCTATACAACTGGAAAGGGAAGGAGAAAAATAATCCCACACCACTGCCAGGAATGCAGAGCTATCTGCAAGTGCCCAGCACTGCCAAGGTTCACACACCTCCAACACCCACGCTGCGAGCGTGCAGAGCGTCGCTCTCTATTTTACAGCTGCATGTGTCTTGCTTGGGGTTGCACAGAGAAGGTGTCCAGGATGCCAGAGGGCTCTGCTGCCAGCACAGGCACGTTCTCAGTTTGATTCTCCTGTGGCTTAGGATGCTATAAACCAAAAGTAACCCCAGTGAAGCCATCGGATTTAAACCCATGGAGATTAAGTGTAAGTGAGAAGAAAATCAGACCTTTTATGTCTGCTTTTCTTTCCCCAAGAAAAACAAAATACATTCCTTTTTCCTCAGCCACATCAATAACAATAGCCTGAACTGCAAAGATTCAGTTTCGCCCATGGTAATATAGTAATGCTTATTTCCATTAGGTTGGTCTATAAAATCCTCCTTTTATTTCAGTGCTTCTCCGATTTCAAAACAGCAAAGCCTGACATTTTGGTCTCCAACAAGCAACACTTAATAGTGGAATGTTTGAAAAATCTATATGAAGAAAGCTCTTAAGACAAGAATAGGCTGAACATTTTCACCACAAATGGTTTGTTTTAGCTATCTCTCTTCCTCATGTAAGACGGAAATCAGACAGCTTATTGGCTTAGCTTGTTAGGCCAGGTTAAAGGGATGCACTGCTGAAAGGCTCTTACAGCAGCTTACCCTTGCACTAAAAATAGCAGGCACTAGAGAATTATCTTAAATACTACCAAACTTGCTCTGCACTGTGAATGCAGATAACTGTAATATGTTTCCATTTTTGGTAGTTTTAGAGCTTTTTAAAGTTATGCTTGCTTTAGCTGACTATTTAATTAGTTTCTGATTCTATTTGCCACTTTTTCTCTCAGCAATATAGCCTGAGGGGTACTTTCCCTATGAATCTTTTGTATTTAACAATGTTGCTATTGTTAACATCTAATGAGCTGTTGGACTTGACAAACACTCCGGATAGGTACAAACGTGTCTTTGAAATATAAATGTTTAACACATAGCAAATAGAGAATCAAAAGATACTCTCACACCGCTTCCTCGCTCTCCCATTGCACGTCACATCAAACAAGAATAAAAGTCTGCTTTACCACATTTCATTCTAAATTTCAAAAATGTTTATCTGAAAGAGATATTTTTGCTTACTTGCCAGGATTTTAGAAGAAAACTGACAGATTTTTGTTACCGTAAGAGGTCTCAAACCTATGAATATGGCTCCATGGTTTAACATGTTATCCTGTCAGATGAACTGTGGAACTGCTAATGTTTTCTTTGGGGTACAACTGCAAAACCCTTCAGTCTGTAATGGAAGCAGCACATATTTTGGCCTAGAAGAAGAGTCTTGCTACAAACTGTTCTCTTTAAATGATCTTAAACCAGGGTAGCTTTCCATCTACTACTTACACTGAAAACCATGGAGAAGTATCAAAAGAAGCAAACTCTAAAGTACAGCACAGATGTTCCCAGCCCTTATATACACTTTGCTCCTACTACAGGCAGCTTGAAAAATATCACCACAAAAATCAGTCACGCGGTGTAGCATCCTTGCTATTCTTGTTACATCACCCCTGAGCACTTCTGCATATAACAGCATGGCTGGCGCCTACTCTAAGGGCACAGATAGGAACTTTACCAGATTCCAGCAGGCAGTGCCTCTGCATTCTAATCCCTGTCCACCGCCCTCCATGTGGAGTTTCAAGTACTACAATGGTCTTTGCATTGGAATGATTGTCGTAATTGTACTGAGTGGAAACGAACACAGGCACATATTTTTTGCATGTTTTCCAGTATTTTTCTTCCCTAGCAAGACTGCTTTTTCTGCAGTGTTTAGTGGGAGTCACTTCCTTTATAATTTAGAGATGTAAGAAAATCCTACCTTGAGAAAGGCCAATTTTGAGAGGCAAATGCAGGGCAAGGTCAAGCCAGAGCTCAACTGTTGAACAAGAGATTCTTCCCTTCCTGGGTAGATATCTCATTTGCCTGCGGTGGAGCTAGCGGACCCATTTTTCCTTCAACTTGCTTTTAAGGGTGAGAAATATTTTTACTAGTAAATAGTGGGGAAATTCACAGATTCCCTCATCTCGTGCCTCTACGAGGTAAAGCACAGCGGTGTAACCTCGCCTTGACTTGCAACTGCCATATGTCTTCATTTGGGAAGCAAGTTTTCTTTCTGAGTCAGGAGTCAGGTTCACAGCCCCTCTGTCAAATAAACAACATGTCTGTTGTCACTGGGCTGCTGAGCAAGCCCTGTCTTTGAAAATATGCACTCTTTAGCCACCTATTTCTCAGCATTTCCTTCCATAGTCACACAGCATTTTCCTTATTATAATTATTCCTTATTACTATCTATATCCTACAGTTTCAGATTTATACTGTTTTGGTATTACTCAAGCACCACCCAGAAAGCAGCCCAATCACACTAAATGTTTTCCAAACACATGCTTAGGGAAAATATCTGCACAGGGAAATAATAGGCAAGCTCAAGCAAGAAGCATCATAATCCCATTTTATAGCAGGGATTTGAAGCACAGAGATGAATCAATTTCTCCAGGTCAGAGACAGTGGACGGTAGAGCGCAAGCCAGCACTCCAATCAGCACCCCTATCCTTCCTTTCAAAGCAGGCAAAAACCTTCCACAAAAGCAAACAGTTTGTTGCAGTGCCTGTCCCAAAGCGCTTAGAGACTAGTGACCAGCTGACAGATGACTGAGAATGGTTGTCAAAAATGTTGAGGTCACAGCAATATAACTAATGGGAGTTTCATTTTGTGTAATTCTGCCTCTCCTCTCCTCTCCTCTCCTCTCCTCTCCTCTCCTCTCCTCTCCTCTCCTCTCCTCTCCTCTCCTCTCCTCTCCTCTCCTCTCCTCTCCTCTCCTCTCCTCTCCTTTTGTTCAGTTATTACTGTCATTCCTGAATGTTTTTTTTTCCAGAAAGTTAATTGCAGAAGAGCACAAGGAGAGTATCTCACATCACACATACAACAAAACTATTGCAATGTCTGTATGAAGCAGCAGCCATCAGAGAGATTACTAATGGATGAGAAAATGCAGAAGTTTGCACAAATAGGAAAGAACAGAGTTCAATGACTGAGTTCAAGAGCGAGCATTGAGACTGCATAGCTTAACACACCAAACTAGGCCAACCCCTAAAACACAGCTATAATAGAAAAGCAATTTGTCAAGTGTCTTGGAAAAATGAAACATATTTTTAAGTGGGGCCTTCAAAGTTCTCTTTATATGATTTACTTGGGAAGATAAAATACGGAAAACATCCAAAGCACATTTGGCATGTCTCTACCTGAAGCCACACAAACAGATTTAGTGCTAAGGAAAGGTAAACAGGAGAAAAAGAACGGATAGTTCAGCACAACTTCATCTAAAAGATTCCTAAAATACTGTAAATCCCGTGGCAAAATATTTTACCTAGGAATTGGAATGGCATTTGGAAACAAAAGTATTCACAATAGCAACCACGTTTCTTCGTCAATCTGTCGTAACTGCAGCTCTGTTTCAAGCAGGTCTCAAGAAGCCCCCAACACTGCACCACGTGGACTTCTGGCTAAGAAGTTAGACCACGTTCCAGACACAAACACACACAGAGAGAGAGAGAGAGAGAGGAAAAAAAGAAGAAAAAAAGAAGAAAAAAAAAAAAAAAAGAAAAAAAAAAAAAAAGTTTCAATA
>VWPW01007426.1:785393-858132 GCA_013389825.1 Crypturellus undulatus
CAGTTGCATTACTCCCCCCTTTTACTGTTTATTTTTTCTATTCTTTTCTTTGGCCAAGGAGGAGACTACTACTATTTCTACTCTTTCTGGATATAATTTCAGTAGTTCAAGATGAGAGATCTGCCATTAGGAACCTTCTGAACTGAATTATCAGGGTGAGATATGTCGCTTATTTGTGGACTGTCACATGTAAGACTCATTCTCCACAACCTAGAGGGGTCATTATGAAGTCTGTGGGAGCTCAGGCAGCAGTGGCAGAAGAAGAAAATATCTTTGGCACAGGATTAAGGATAAAATACTTTCAGAAAAGTATTTGTGGGAAATCAGGCAAGAGTGAATTGGAATTAGTATGAGGAATCACACCATTAGTGCTGGCAACAGATTAAGTCTTGATTGTCCCCGTGTAGAAGGTGGGAAAGAAGATAGACTAGGTATTACATGCTTATTGAAGCAAGAAGGTTAGAGATAAGATATAATCTAACCAAATCATGGAATGCAATTTGGAGAAATACTCAAAGAGTTATGGAGTCTGGATTAGGAGGTTTGTCTAATACTATCACTACAATTATGCCCTGATGCTAAACACCTACTGGATTCCACAGAGGGAAGGAAAAACAGTAGGGGAAGCAGTTTCAACCTGTCATTAGTTGACTAACATTGTAGACAACAAAGAACACCCATATTTATCCAAAGAAACAAGTATTCAAGAAAAAGCAGGTAGATACATCTCTGTGAGTTATGGTGAGCACAAATTTGGCACTGGGAGATGCACTTTCTTCACATCTAAATCTGAGGGATTTAAACATTTAAATAGCAGCCTGTAGTGTTTTGTAGTTTTTGTTTCCAATTCTATGAATTTTGAATCCTTTCCTCCTGAAGAAGGGTGCTATTATGCAGCGCTTTTATTATTATTCCATATTCTTCCCCCCACACATAGTTGTTTTCTAAGGTCTCTTTGATGAGGAAGGTTTGGTTTGTCATTTAGCAATTGCAAAGTTAAAAAAAAAGATATTATTTTAGAAACAAGCAAAGAACTTGGAATGAAAACTGAAGCCATGCATAATCTGACCATTTTCTCATCTTAAAACCTCTCAAGAGAATCTGGGCTGAATCCTCCACGGTTCATGTGTGCAATGCAGTAATTTATAATGAAATCTGCCTCTTTTTTTAGGTCAGCCAAACTCAACTTTTAGATTTGACTCTCTAGGAATAACAGTAATGGGGGACAAACATGCAGTATATCCAAATCTCCACTTTTGACTCCAGAAAGTCAAAAGTAATTTTGATTTTCATAAAGAATTGCATTTTTTTTTAATGGGAACATGTCAACATGGTTAGTCAGAGATTCCAAAGAAATAATAGTAAATGATGAGTCTTGGTCAGAACCGACTAGAGAATATAATGCAATTCTGGGCAATACATTTAAGAGATTTCTTTATCAGAGCTCTTCCAAGGACTGATTTTGGGAGAGAATTGGGAAAATCTGGCCACTCTGTGAAAAGAGATAGAAGGGCAAGGAGTTCTGCTGTCGGATCTCCTCTTCTGCTGACTCAGAGAAGGCACATTTGTCATTCAAAGACAAATTAGAAAAGGGCATGGATCATGCTACATAGATGCTCAGTCTCAGTTATCAGCCAGGTACAGGCAGCTTCCAACGCATCTACCTCCAAGTGCATCTAAAAAAAGGCAATCTCTTCTGGTGGTTGTGGACAGAATGTCTTTGTCAAAATTTCAGTTTGAGCAAATATTGCAAAGCGGTTTAGCACAGGGAGGATTTGTTCCTGCAGAAATTGACACAAATTCCTTTAGGACAGGGGCAGCCACCCCAACTGCACAGTCCGCACTGCCAGGAGATAGAATTAGGAAAACTGGAAGATAACACTGTGGCCTAATGTAAACTCTTAAATCTGCTGTAAACAGAGCAGTAGCACTGGCACACAATAAAACTGGTATCTGTCATTGCACTCCCAAAGGCAGGTGCAGGAAAGGACATAAAGCATGAGTGGATTTTTTTTTTCAATCCTATGCATTTTGGTCAGGCGAAAAAAAAAGGCAAACTGACAGAAGCTATGGTAAATCACTAGTATTACACTGATGGAGGGCAAGAAGCTATGGTAAACTGCTTCTACTATATTGATGGGGACAATAATCACATACGGGAGAATAATACAAGATCATGTGGACAGGCTCAATTTCCAAGTTGCTGCAGCATGGATGGCACAATTTGAAATAACAGTCTTGAGATGGCAGCATTCTTGGATGTTTCGAGTTCTGTCGACTGACAGAAAAGCCAAGCTCATACAAAAGCCATTTCCTAAAAATACTTTGTCTTGGCCCAAAAGGTATGTCAGATCTTGAAAAATAATTATAGATATGTTTCAAAAATACACCTTCACCTGGATTAGGAAATGGGAACCGTTGTGGGCAGAAGTTAAGGGATATGGGTTTTTTATTATTTATTTCACTTTTTTAGCCTTTGAGTTTAAAAATCTAAGCCTCACAAGTCCAGGTCCAAGCTTTTGAAAGATCCAGAAACAGAACAACCACCTTCACACATCACTGGGCTCCTAAACCCTCCCAGATCCACATGAGGTCCACAAGGAGGCAGGTCAAGCACATCAGAACTATGCTCAGGACTGAGGAGTGCCGCAGACGGGAATGTACAGGGAGTCTCATGCTTCGGCAGAGAATTAGCCCTTCGTTACCTATTTGGTGTGCCCATACCTGACTTCAGCTAGCTCGGTGTGGAGATCCTGCTGGAATTCCCACTCCATAGTCCTCTTGGGAAAATTGCAGGGCAGCTGTAGCACAGCACAAGTTCTTGGACACTGTTTAGGCCTGTACCGGACAGGGCCCCATACCCTTCCCAATGCAGTTCTGGAAACGCTGTGCAGAGACACGAACCAGCACTGCTGGAACGTTACAGCCAGCACCAGCCAGAGCTCAGGGCCCCGTAGCACCCAGGTAGCACCCAAACTGACTGACTCCTACAGACTCACCCCAATTCACCTCCCCACTTTGCCAGTGTTCCTGCAGAAGGGCTTTGCCCCACCTCAGAACAGAAGAAACATTAATACTGAAGTAGAGTCAGTAAGTCCACCCAGAGCACCGGTCAGTGCTATTCAGAGACAGACTTGTGGTCTTGCAGGAGCTGGTCCAGATCTGGCTCTACAGGCACTTAATCAGAGCTAACAAGCCCAGTCCAACTAATTACAAAAACAGCAGAGCGTGCCAGCTTTTCTTAGCTTTCTAGGCCAAGTCTTCCTCTTCTGTTTCTCTCTCTCTCTTTTTTTTTTTTTTTTTGTAATTTCAAACCATCACCTTCTCCCTTCTCCCTGTGCTGTAGATTAGAACTTTATTCCCTGGGTTGGGCAATATCAATGGGCTGCAATTATCTGCAGCTGGCAGAAGGAAAAGGGAGACCCTGTTGCACTTCATGGCTCCTGGGCCTCTCCAGGAAGAGTAGCTTGAGTTTGTCTCCACTCATGAGCCCCAGGAACCATTTCCTTTCCTAGGGTGCACAACCTAGAGGAGGAGCTGGTTAGTCACTAATCCTTACAAAGAGACTATCCCCCTCCTGCAGGACTCATTAATTTGTTTCGTGGTAACGTCTACAGACTGAATCTTGCAACTGAAAGAGTACAGCCCAGCATTGCAGTCAAGGAGCGTGTGTGGCAGCCACTAAAAGGCCACATGGAAGTCGTGCAATTATGCTTAATTCACAAGATGAGATTTTCAGGAGGGTTAGGTATCCAGTGATGATATTAAAACTAAATGCACAAAGAAGTAATGTGCCGCCAGAATTGTAACAAAAAAAGATTGCATAGAAAGTTATACATTACGGATGATTTAGCAATATCATAGCTCCAGCAAAAAGAGTGAAATCATCCCTATCTTCCCAACCATTTGTTGGCAGAATTTTAACAAGGGGCTCCTGGGAGCTCTTGGGGGCTCCTCCATGGCTCAACAGACAAATTAACTAATCAAAGGGAAGGTAGGGATGATTAACTAACAAGAGCCCCCTCCAGCCCATCACTGGTGCATGGTTATTTCACCCAGATGGTGTTCACCTGTCTGAAACTGGTAATGACAGGCTCAGTGGATTTACAGAGAAACATAGATAATAAGGTGCTGTGAGAGTGACATGATAGGAGTTATTGGTCTGTGATGCTCCCGACTGTGCCAGAGGCAGCAGAGTTATTTTGTAACGTTAGCCTCTGTTTTGTAATGTTATCCTCTCCACCCGAGAGATTTCCTGCTGCAAATGGGAGACTTGGTCTCCAGAGAGACATTTGACCTGACCCTTCCTATATGGGAGTGGGAGCAATAGTGAAGGAACTGTCGAGAGATGGCAATGCTCCCATCACATACAAGCAGAAGCTGCTAGACACCCTTTCACTGAAAATGGGTGAGTGCCTCTGCAGTGCTAAGCACCGTGCAATGCTCTCGTATGCCTTATCAAAAAAAAAAAACAAAAAACAAAGAAAAAAAACAAGAAAAAAAAAGAAAAAGTTTTTTCTGGCTTTTCTGCAGATGCAACTGAGATGACAATTGGTAGCATTTTGACTGGTATCTTCACATGAAAGTGAAGAGTACTTGCTGGGTTTTCCTGAAAGGTCTATGCAGCCAGGAAAATCCACAGAAGAAACAGCTGTAATCAGAGGGCCAAATACTTTATACACATCCAGCCCCATAAGGGACCCTGGTCAATAAGCATGCACTTAGTTTTTCTTTTATTAAAGTACCTGCATGTCTGTCTTCATTTACCTGACAGCTTTAAGAATTTACTATTCCAATAAAAAGACACCTATGAAAATAGCCAAGCTATGGCATGTGGAAGCTAAGATTAGTCCAAGAAGCAAATTTTGCAATATGAGAATTTGACATGGAAACTTAGACTAGACTGAAAATACTTCCAAAGATGAATCTTAGTGGTATTTCTCCCTGTTTTTCCTTTGTCTGAGCCTTCTTACACGTGTACTTCAAATCTAGCACATGTAGAGAGCAAATCAAGCATCACAGGTAACATGTTAACAGGTTAATCTTTTGCCAAAATATTCCTGCTTGCCACCCATGCTCCTCTGGATTTGGCCGTGCTGGGATTCTTGCTATGTATAGACATTATGTTTTTTATTTGGGGGGTGCAGGGAAGGTGAAAGAGAAATTGCAGAACGAAGCACAGTGGATGATCTAAGTCAACAGATGCACATTAAAAAAAAAGTCTGAAAAAAACAAGCTGACTTTTAAAATTCACATCATACCTGCTTCTTGCTCAGGGTCACCAAGTGCTCTACAGAAAAGCACAAGCCCACAGCATTTTCAAAGTCAAAATCCCAGTGATAAGTCTCACATCCATAAAGTTAATTACCTGCTATCTGCATTGCTCTTCCTGAATCGCTGTGTCACTGTTCCAGCAGCAACTTGGAAGAATTTTTTTTTTTCTTGAATGTTTAGACTACCTTCCAAAGCAATTCTGAGTTCCCTCCAGAATAAACTACTATTCCAAGAGAAAAATCCCATTATTTCTTACAGCACCTCTGGTGGTAGCAGCAACCCTCTAGAAACTGGTTATCACCACCTCCTTGGAAGCCATCTACTGGGTGAAAAAAACAATTTTTTTCCAACTTTCTCTATTTTGAGACAGACAGATCTCTCACTGATGTGAAATTTGTTTTCAATTCATCTAATGGATTGTTTTAAATTCATCTTTGAGTCCCTACAAAGACTCAATGGCTCTGAGCTTCAAGGAGAAGCTGGGACTGTAGACAGATGCCTTCAGGAGCAGCAAGTGCTCTTTGCCCATTTGACACAGTACCCAGCCTCCACCTCTAGCTCTAACATGCTTGGAGGAGCCTGTCATCCAAAACTTCACACAAGTGAGATGGCTATGAGCAGTTCAGATAGATAACTTAAGACTGTCATAAATCAACAAGTCAAATAACAAGACAAGTCCACGGTTGCCACTGTGGTACCTCAGAGAAAACACTCTGTTCTTCTGTTTATTGCCTTAGTGACTAGGAGAACCCACTGAGGACCAGTATACTGCTGCATTAGTTGCAGCAAAGACAAAAGCACAGACATGTATGAAAAAATTCAAGTATTATTCCAATGCCTTGCACAGCTAAGACTTCATGGCAAGACCAAAATCTCAATAGGTTTGGGGTTTATGCTTTTATAAACAAAACCCAGTGATTATTTCATGTGGTAAAAAGCAAAGGCCAATCATAGCCCTTCAGATTCAACATCACAACAAAGTGCTAATTAATTTCTCAATCATTATGAAGTAAGGCTGCTGCTCCTTTATGTCAGACCATAAAATTCATCCAAAGCTGCTAACTACACATTCCAGAGGGGCTGATTTCCAGCGAGACCTAAAATCATCCTCCACGGATGAGTGTTTGTGTACACAGTCATGTGGCTGTAATTCAGATGCACAAATTTAACTAATATCTTACAAAAAAAGAACCACAGGCAAAGTTTTCACATACACACATGCACAAACATGCACACACACACACAAGCATAAACAGTTCTTTGCATTTTTTCATTCCTAGAAAAAAATATGATTCAACACAAAAACTTTCTCCTCACACAACTTCGCTCCCAGCAATTCCCTCTTCCTGACCTACACATGTACAGTAGGTTAGCAGTACTAAGAAAAAAAATAGTCCTAAATTAAGCCTTGCTATGATTTTATCCTTCTGTAATGGCAAGGGCCTCAGTGAATGTTAAGTGGGATGGGGCAGCAGGAAAAGAGTATGCCAGGGTTAAGATGGAGCATTTAGCAGCAATTAGCACTGATGCATGGTACAAAAATAGCAACAATAAATAAATAAAAAAGAGAGGTTACACTAGAAATAAAACCATCAAGGAAAATAAATTTAACACTTTAGTCAAATTAGCATTTATCTAAGGCAAACTTTCTGTTGTTGTCAAGCAAATGGGAAGGAAAATACACAGAAAAATCTTATCAGAAATATTTACTTCCCACTAGCAATGACTCAGTGACTGTTTTTCTAATAAAAGACAAGCCATTGCCCCACTTTTTTAGTGACCCTCTCTGAAATTCTAGGGAGAAAATATTTAGTTCAACATTATCGTAAGCCAGAATATGGCTCTATTTATGTGACAAGTTGACAACATACAATTTCATGCTTGTTGAACTGATCTGTGTTATATATTCACTGCGAATATTATGAAGCCTCACCATTATAAATATGAAACAGTATACACTTATTCAAAATAACTCCAGCAGTAGCAATTTATAGCTTGGTAGTTTGCGTGCTTATGAAGTCCAAATGCCACCTTAAGAAGCTGCATCGCACTAAAACAGATGTGGAGTGTGACTGTGACCAAAGTGGATTTAAGATGACCTCTGTGAAAGAAGGCTATTACATTTTTGCCTGTATGGCAGCTGACACCAGTTTGTATTTAGATATGTAGCCAGTGGGAACACAGTGTCCTTAAGGGCCTGTTTTAACATGGGCCAAGACATTTGTCTAATGATCTAATTATCTTACCACTGTCCTGGTGAGTGTTATTCTTCCCTCTTGTAAAAAGGCCAGAATGAGTACTTTAAGACACAGCCACTCCCGGTATAATGCAGGTAGTGGAATGGAGTATCTCCTAAATGGAACTGTGAAGGAGATCAGTGGCATCTGCTTCATCATGTGCCTAAGGAATGATCTTGGTGGCCTCATACATCAAACAATAAATACTCAAAGCAATTGTTTGTTTATTTGGGAGTTCTTTTTTTCTACTTGAAGGTTTCAACCAGTGTGCAAAGTTCTTGCACCAAAACAGAGTTTACAAATTTAGGCAGTTCGTAGCTTGTCCCACTGGAAAAAAAAATGGAGAAACGGTGCACCTTGCTCACACTAGATACAGAACATTTGATTAAGCCCTCACCCATTACACAGCAGCTGTTTTGAGCAAAAATAAGTTCCACTTACTGATGGAGAAGTTTTTAATGCCAGCACAGCTAGTTATGGATTATAGTTTACATATGTCTTCCATGCAGATTTAAAGTTAACTGCACTTGACCCCTATTCAGCAGACACAGAAATCAGTCAGTCCCAAAACACCTGAAAAGGTTACTTACTTTAGCAAAGGACCTGACATTGCACTATTAGGAATCCAAAAGTCTCGCATTTTTGCACAGAATCTGCTGTGTTCTTCCCTGCAATGGAGGGTCTGTCTCCTAGTTTCAGAAATGCTTTTTATAATACATTGTTATCTTTCATTGTTCCTATAAAGTTTCCTGTCCCAAATCTGCATCTTTTGCCTTTTATGTTTAGTGCTCTATTAAACTTACCATGTTGTCTGTTTCCCTACTAAATCTATCCTATAACCACATACTGTACATTCATTTCTCTAGGACCTCAGTAGCTCTTATCTGTTTGCTTTTATGATCTCTTATGAACTGCTAGGAATAGCAATTTGCAGAGCTGTTTGTAAAGTCATCTCAGCCTGAACTCAGCCTTCCCCTTTTTTGTCACACAGTGATGTTCTGCAGTGAAATCCCATTTGCCATAGGAAAATTTCATCACAGGATGCATTTTAGAGGAACGCAAGTTGCTAAGTATCCTGCATGTGCATACAGCATTTAACGTGTGTTAATCTGAATTTCGAGAAACTACTTATTAGTGCACAAAAGAATGTTTTGATGTAAGGTGATGCTGTGCTACCTTCAGATGTACTGATATGTTGCTCAGTCCACATTAATGCCCAGAGCTATTTAGTTTATGTTCTCTAAAGCCTCAGACATGCTGCTATGTTGTTCACACAATCTCAATTCTTTTAAGCACTTTGATAAGCTTTATTCTGCCATTATACCATCTAGAACATTAAACACAATGTTTAAGTTCTATGTTAAATCACAATCAGTTCCTATTAACTGTTCCAAGCTCCTCATTTTTATCAACAGTTACTTTATTAAATCCTTAATAATATAGATAGAATAGTTAGTTAATTTGTGTGTTGAGCCATGGATGTTAATTTGTAAACATAATAACATACTGCAATCATTTGCATAATAGCATTTTAATCTTTTTAGTAAAAGCTGTAATTCCCTACAAAGTACGCTGCAGTAGAAACTAAGTGACTATTGGTAATAATAAAAAAAGCCTTAAAATTCTGATCCTATTATAGTATTGGAACATACCCAAACTGCTACCATAATCTCTGAAATGTTACTGTTCTCTGATTTAGGTGTCTGTGTCAAGAATAAAAATGAAGTATAACTGGTAGCAGTAGACTATTTCCTAAATGTAATTTAGTATTCACTAAGCACCAGCACTTTGCAAATAGCTCTGAGGCTTTCCTTCAAAGTTCAGAGCTCTAGTTATGCATATTGTGTGAGGTACACCATGCAGCTCACCTCTAGACTCTGTTGTGCTGAATAGATGGCTATGATAAATCATGCTGATTTGGCACTGAAGGGCATCAGCCATCAAGGATTTGACTACTATGTCTTTTTTTCCCTGAGATTATATCTCCTTGAACTGCCTGCCCTGGGCTACTAGTTTTGGAGAAAATTAAAAAGTGGAAAAAATGCTGCAAGAGGCCAGTACAGAAAAAAAAATCTATATAGGCTCAGTCCTCTGGAAACCCATTAACACCAGTCACAAGACTGGCAAAGAAAACACTAGTGGTTGTTTAAAAGTCAGGCCAAGTCATTTTACGCAAGATCTGGTAATTCATTAATCAATCTGGCTGCAAACCTTGAATGAATAACCTACAATAGTAAAAGAGACTGGCAACACCATAGAGTATTAGAGCTTATAAACTGAAGCTATGCAAATTGCCCTGGTGATGTTTAAGGGTTTCCTCCACCCTCATCATCTTCCTGATGCAAACCCTTCCAACTAAATAAGAAATCATTTATCTTCGTGTATTTCCCTGCTGCCAGGGGTAGGAGAATATGCATTTCCTTGTGAATCTCCTTCTCTCACCTCATTTGCATTGCTGGTAATACAGTATTTTTTGGCAGTCTACAATAAAACAGTAGTCTATTTACACTTTCCAAACACAGGGCATGTAACGTGGTCGTGAAAAGTAACCTGGCCTAAACCTATGCAAAAAAGTTAAAAATAAAGACATCAGATATGCTGAGAATCCTTCTGGAATATGGAAATATGTAAATAAATGAAATCCAGGGAAGAGAAACCAATACAGGTATTCTGAAGACTTTTTAAAAGTTAAAAATTTTGAAGTATTAGAAATTCTTTATTATTTTACACAAGATCATTATGCTTTAATAGGCTATTGCCTATAGAAGTTATTTTACTTCAGCTTAATTGAACTATTTGTAAACAAAGCCAAAGAAATATATCTCTCTAGATACTTAATCTTTCCAACATGAGGCATAGGTCATTAGTAATTTTAAATATGACTAATCTTACATGATAGGGACAGTATATTTGAAGATGCCTCAGGGGACAAAGTTTTCATCGCCAGAAAGCCTCATGCCACCTCAAGTTTGGTGGTGGTTCATGTTTTCGCACAGTATTGGATTTGAGAATGGAAATCTCATTGTTTGCCTTTCTACAAGTGGCCAAATCAACTTTTCCAAGCCTTACAACAAGCATGTAACACAAGTGAGTGATGCAGTAACCCATCTAAGTAACTGGTCTTGGGCGACCTGTTAACTATTTACTTGCACAAGTTTGTTTCAACAGATGGTGCCCTTAGGGATAAGAGGTCCCTTACTGAATATTTCCAGTAGTCAGAAACTAGGTCAAGAAGGTAAGGTGAAAAACACAGGTTACAAGGCTGTGAATGGGAAGAAATCAACTTATTTCAAAGTTTGCACACATACATGCATTGATAATAACACCTCCATATCGGGGCAAACAGTATGGGCTTGACTGAAGATCAGCATCAGTTCCACTGTCTTACCCGTAGACTAAAGCAGTGATGAGCTTGGGAAATCTCACGAGATTTTTTTTTTAAATATATCAGGGTGAAGAACGTTATCTCGTCAAAAACTCATGACAGCGGCTACCTTTACTCAATAGTTGTATAGTAACTAGTCTAATTAACTAGACCTTCATTTTATTTGGCATTTTATTTAGTTACTATCATAATTATTCATAAAGTCTAATTCATGAGATTTTTTACAATGCTAACTTTACAAAGGAATTTAAGCTTATGGATGCTCAGCTCAAGGCAGCTTCCAGGAATGTGATTTCAGAAAGTCTAAAAATTCACTTCTTGAAATACAAGTGTGTTTTATTTGGTTTTGTTTTTTAATCATCAGCTTGAGACATCCAGTAACTTTATAAAGGACCTTGGGGACATAGGTCCCTCACATAAACAAGAACATATATATTGCATTAACAACTCAAAGGTGAGTTGCTTCATTCAAGGTTAGGTTTTGCAATTAACACTGTACTGCTTGTTCTTCCAGCTTTTGTTTGCCAGTCCACTTCTTTTCACATCACTAGGTCTCAGCTGGAAGCTTAGGTTATACAAAAGTTATGCAAAGCATATCATACCCAAGAGGACATAAGAGGAAAAAAATACAGATGTATCTATTTATTTTCCTTAAAAAGAAAACTCAATGCTGATCAATATGGAAAAATCCAAAGATTACCAAATGGCAAACTGCATAAAACTTCTATTCACTCAGCAAAAACAAATAGTTCCTCTCAGAGCATCTGAGATAATCTCTGGAGAAAGAACACATCTTGTTCTGTTCTTGAGCACCCCCAGTCGTCACATTACAGAGCGGCAGAGACAAGAAATAGTGCTAAGCATCCAGCTGCACAGTGGAGAATGGGGACAGGGTTAATGCATGGCAAGAGAAAATAACTGTTTTATACCTCTTCTTCCCGGGCCAAGCAACCTAAAACATTTAAATATAACACAAAGAAACTGAAAATAGTCTTGCTTTAGCACTGCAGTATTGCAAAATGCTGTTAGGGAACAATTTGTCCCTACAGGTATGCATGGGCCAAACCATGCTGTCAGACAGCAGTGTACCCTGCAACTGAAGTCAGTGAATCTGCAAAATCCCAGCATTTGCATAGATGACAGCGAATTTGCCCACCAGGAAAGATGCAATGTACTTCGCCTCCAAACAATTATTCCTGCCACAGGGGTTGCTGCCGAGGTGCATTCCTCCAGCTCACACCTCCTGCTTTTTCACACTGGGACGGTTCCTCTTCAGATGCGCCCGAGAGGACCTGTGATACTGCCCACAACAACCGGCACTGCCACCTCTCCACGTCCCACTAGGTAAGCACTAACATTCACAGTGTTCTCACTGTTTCCAAAATGCTTTGATTTTCAGAATTGCCCCATATAGGAAGTGACAACTCCTACATAAGGAATATGGGAGAACTGTCACTACCTGCACAAGGCAATTCTGTACCGACAGCTTTAGCCACCAGTGCGGCAAGGTAGTAAAGCACTGGACAAGCAATAAGCCCGTGGACAAGTTCCACTGTTTTTACTGGAGCAATTTACTGCTTAAAGACAGGTACATGCTTAATTACATTACTTATCAGGACCCTGCATTTTAAAAGCCTAAATCTCTTCCTGGTTCTTCCAGAGGAAAAATGTCTCTGCATTGGGCTTTAAATGGATTAGGAAAATATATATCCTAGGTTATGACAAAGGCAAAAAGACTCTCTCTCACACACACACACACTGCTAATTCTGATCTTAACTGCATATACATTACCCACCCCATTCTGACTCCTCCCTGCCATTGACCATCAAAAAATTAAACATGGACAAGTTGCAACTTGTGGTACTTACTACAACCGAAATGCAAAGACAGGACTTTGAGACTTTGCAACTTTAAACAAGACATAGAGCATTATAAAACTAAAGTGGGTTTGAGTGCAGAGATAACTTCATTTTTATTTGAATAAAATTAATGCCAAATTACTTAGGTGTAAATAATAGAACAATCAAATTTAGAAGGCCAGTCTCTACTTCCAGTTACACTTGTAGAAATCCAGAGAAACTTTACCTGCACGAAGAAAAGCACCCCTGGTTTGCGGATGCATACACAAAAGGAGAATTTCATTCAGGACATCTTAGGTAAGCTATATTGTATCTTCAAAAGCATTTTACGAAACTGCTACCGCTGATCTTTTCCAGCTATTAAGGTGAGGAGATGCTTATCCAGTGCTTCCCCCAGCAAATGGGTCAGCTGCCCCTCCTGGAGGTGCTGCGGTGCAAGAGGTAGCGGTGACAACAGCTCGCTGTTGTACAAGGTCTTCCTGCCTCTAATCAATTAATTGTCCAATTTCCAGGTGGTGGATGATCTACCGCATTTCCTATCATCAAGGAGGTTAGGGTTCAAGAGGGGCACGGCTGCCCCATAACTACAGGGTGGAAAATCACAAAGGTTTTACACAGCAAAAGAAGACTAGAGCCAAAGAGACCATAACCCTCTTCTTGCATCTTTTGACCCTCAGGGCAGTATTTTAAGAAAAACATTTAAATCTCTCTTACCACTCTTCAGCTTTCACTTTGTCTTACTCTCTATCAGGAGACACAACAAACAGCCACCACTGCCTTTTCCACCATATGTTCCCATCCTCTCTCAAATACTAGAAAACTATGAGGACCTTTCAATCTGTGTGCAAACTATCAGGCCTTGCACATTAGCGCTCTGAGTGGGACCCTCTGCTATTGTCCCAACTGGAAAGGCCTCAGCTTCAGGCTGTGCTGCCCTTGGCTCCCTTCTGGGGAATGCAAGTGGAAGGCTTCAACTTTTGCTTTGTGGCAGGTAATTGTGCAACTCTTCGTTGTTACAGCACGGTGCAGTATACTCCAGGGACTCTCCAGCCAGTCCCTTTCCAAAAAAACCAAGAGTTTCATTTAATTCTTTTGAGTCTTTCCCCTCGCATCTCTAGATAACCAGACAGGTTTTGATCTTGAAGACTAAAGGCACCAGTCAGAGGCCATAACACACATCACAATACTTACTGGCTAGTAAAAAAGCATCATCCATTAGGTTAAAAAGAAAGAACAAAACAAAAAAACTCAAAATATTCTGAAACATGTACTTGCACAGTCTTCCCTTACCTCAAATATGTTGGAGGGTTCATTGCTGTACTGATTGGAAATGACTTCTGATTGGTCGCTGTACCACTTGAGTCCCCCCAGAAAGCTGTCGGCATCCAAGTCGTTCACGTCGAGTTCGGAGAGGTCGAGCTCTGGGAGATCTGGGCAAAGAGGCTGGTCTTCACCAACCAGAGCAGCACACTGCAGAGAGCAATCACAACAGGAAGAGTTTTGTTAATTACCAGGAGTCTATTAACCTTAATATCATGTGATAAGAATTAAGCCTCGATTAAGCTAGGGCAGAGGGTCACTAGAATTGACTCTGTTTTCTGGACCTTCCCTCAAATATTAGAGTATTTCTAGCTCTACACAAGTATGCAAAGGCAAGGGAGAAAATAGTACACGCTGCCTTCTCTACCACATCTCCGCACACGGAGCAAGCATTTTCCTTCTCCCTTTACTCCTTAATAACACTAGTGTCCAAAACTCTAGTAAAAGCAGCAGCAAGGGGCAAGGCACAGCCTTACTCTTCTTTCGTGCCAGAGAGCGCTGGGACAGGTAGTCACGGAAGAATACCTCTGGGCAAGGTCTCCCAGCATTTCCTGGTGCAATCAGGTTAAAGAAGCACAGACTGTTACAGCCTTCAGCCCTGGGGGCAAACTCAAGCTGTAGACATTTCCAGCTCTACAGATCCTCTCCACAATCCTTGAAGTCGGCCACAGTGGTGGCTCCCACACGGACACACTCAAGTATGGGTCAGCAAAAGCTGACCGGCTATTTCTCCCATGTCCCAAATGAGGCACAGATCACACCTTTGGGTGACAGATATGTTATATTAATGGAATCTTTCACCTATACTGTCCCAGCCCAAAAGCTCTCAGCCACCTTCCCAATTTTCTCCAGACACTGACCACATGAAGGGCAGCAAATGGGACTTTTTTGTCCATGCATCCCAGCAAGCTCAATGTTATAGCTAATTCAGCGATCTCCAGGTAGAAGGTCTGTGAAACACTGATTTAATTCTAGGGAGTAAGCAAAGTCTAATCTGCATCAGTGTGAAATGCTGTTGTCTCTAACACTTATGAAGACAGTAGCAATGAACACAAGCAAACACAGAACACGTATCCTTCTGTACGCTAGCAGAAACTGGAGAGGGTATTAGCTGGTCTACTAATCAAGAAAAAAAAAAACACTACACATCCATTTTAGTAGGGCAATTGAAATGTTAGTGTATCCAATAAAGCCAATTCTTAATTATGGAAAACACAGTAATAGCTTGGCAAATAACGGAGTCCCACGCGCTAATGCTGCCCGATGAAGCAGGTGGTTCAGCAAAGCAGCTCATCTGCCAAGAGCTACCTTGATCTTGGTATACTGCAAAACACACCTCCCCTCCTGAAATCTGCAAAGGCACCAGGCAGCAAATGGTTAAAAACCTTAAAGTCCACTGAGTGCAAGGGCTTCAGCACCAAGTACTTCTAACCGGGCATTAAGGTAGCTCTAGCTTTGTGTTAAGGTATTTCTAGCTCTGCAATAAGGAGGGCCAACAGCACCTTCAAGCAGCAGGTCCTCCCCGACTCCAGTCAGTTGATTGGATAGTTTGAATGATTTCCCAACTGCTATTTGGACTGAAGTCAATCCAGAAAGTGCCACCTTCTAAGGAGATATGTCGGTAGGGCAATAACATAGTGTCCACTGATGTGAATTACTCAATATGTGTTATGTGTGTCACTCTCGAAAGGACTGCCTTTTACGGCAGTCCAAGGGAGCTGTTGAAGGTGAGTTTCATTGAGGTTTTTGTTGCTCAAACCTCAGCACGGCTGCAGCACGTGGGCTATATGCGGCAGTGCCGCCGCGAGCAAAGATTTCCGCCGTTGGCACAAAGTCTCAGTGCAGCTGGTGTGAGCTGTGATTTACCAGACACCTTCCATGTCTAGCGGGACACTACGAGATAATCACGTAATGGGCCAAGGGGCAAGGGAACTAAGAGGCTGCAAAATGAGGCTCTGAAACATCAGTTGCTTTTATTGCTATTATCTGAGGGGCTGCAGAACTTTAAAGAGTCAAAAATCTCACCTAAGTAATTGTCGCTGCACACAATTTATTACTGCTTCAGTCACAGAAAAAGAAAAATACAAAGAAAAAAATAAAAGAGTTCCCTCTTCTTTAGTACTAGACATAACCTTCCAGCAGAAATCTTATAATGCAGAGATGACCTTTTTTTGATGCTTGCACAAAAATCTCTGATCTCATTAAAGGATAATCTAGTTTTTGACTGAAAAGGTAGATTCTCAGCATCATTCTCAGTTTTGTGTTGTGGAGGTCGGTAGCTTATAACTGATGCCGTAGACTTCTAAAGTATCCTGCTGATCTGGTACTGCTTTCGTTTGTAAAAATAGCTCCACTCTGTGAACCACCTAGCTAAATGTGTTAACTCTTGGCAATATGGATTCTTAACTCCTACAATGGCCTTTTGAAGCAATATAAACAAGTGTATTAAAAAATCCTGATCACTGAATCTTTGATTTGCCTATAATGACTGCAATGCCACTTGAAAACGTAACAGTTGAAATGAAGTATATATGCACTTGCCAATGTTGACATGTTCTGAATATGGCATTATGTTTCTAATCTGAGACACATCAGTAGCAAGTGTTCCTGTTATTAATTTATATTTGGCCTTTCACGATGCCAGATTTAACACTCCAAGTCCTAAAACTGTCCTCATCTGACATGCTGCTATTTACTGTTTGCCTATACATCTGTAACAGGTGCACCTGCATTGCTATAGTGTATTTTACTGTCTTCCCACCGTTATTTGATATGGTAGTTATTTCATAACTACAGTCTTAATTTTATAGTAACACTTAGGAGGATAAAGCAGTCACTAAACACAAAAGACCAATTATTGTGCGTTATTTCACTCCATCGGACTTTTTTTCCTCTTAATTCAGGCGCAAACAATAAATTAGCTTAACTGCACTGATGATAATGAATCATTATAATTAAGTATAATTCTCCATTAACCTTTTGAAGGTAAATTCAAAAAAAAAAGACAGAGAGAGAGACTGGACTTGTGCCATATTAATTATATTAATGAAAAAATAATCTTCATTTTATTTTTAACAAGTTTTTCAACCAGCCAAAGGGATGAACCCTGGGAAGAATGACAGACTTGACAGAATGTGTGCCATGTGGATTCTCTCTATCAATCTTCGCAACCTTACTGTACATCACCTTCATTAAACTGTGAAACACTGGGGACGCTGATCAGATACAGGGAAGCAGGCCTTTATTAAGCAACACGCCATCCTGTCATTATGTGAGAGAGAATTTAATACATTTTAAGGTGACGGCAAACATTAATGATTCAGAAAATGAAAGCTGCCTACAGTACCTGCTGCCTGTGATATTTTAGATGAGTAAAGGTGATCCCCAGAGCCAAAACCGCATGCAGACACTACCACATTGCTACAGGAAGTGCAGTGCAGGAGCCAGTTGGTAAAATCCTACCAACAGTTAATCCATCCACCACACAATTAATATTATGATCAACCCTTTTCTTTTTTTTTTTTCTTCTCCTTGCACTGTGAAAAAGTCATTGACATAAATTATCTATTCTGTTACTAGCTTGAAATTACTGCAGAAACTCTAGTGATTGAAATAAATCTTCAATATTTCCATACAAGCCGGTTCCTCAATCAGCTCCTAGCAGCATCAGGAATAATACATGGTGGAAAAATGAAGCTACAGCAGCTGAGACCCATGCTACAAGCCAGACAACAACCCACAGGATACTCCAGCTACTTAGAAACAATTAGGACTTTGGAGCCAGAAAGTCATCCACTTACAGCCTTGACTCATAATAGCTACAGGACATATGAATTATCCATATCTATTCCACTTTACCAAGAAATCAAAACAAGATAAGAGCAATTACAATATGCAAACAGAAATCAGGGGATACAATGGCAAGCTGCAAATATTTAGAACACGACCAAAGAGACCGAAGAACCCGCATGCACGCTCGCTCCACCAGGCACAAACACCTACCCGAGAGCACAAGCAGTTTTGCTTTAGATGGGTATCTCGTGGCACGAACATGTTACTTAAAAAGCGCCACTTGCACCGTTTCTCCCCCCGCTGCCTAAGGGGAGCGCGTTAAGCACTTATTCCAAACTCGTAGGTGGAGGGTTAGTTGCTGGGAGCACGTCTGGATTTCGAATTCCTCTCGGCAGGGTCCACACAAAGTTTTTCTCGCTTTACAAGTTGCCAGAACTTTCAGGTAACACTCCATTTTGCCGAGTGCAAACATGCAGAAATCCTCAGACCTCACTTTATACTCCAGAGATTACCAGGGAAGCGCTTGCTTTTCCCCTTTATGAATTGTAGCCAGCAGAAGCTGTGGGTTTGATGTATTGCCGTCTATTTTTACACAAGCAGCGGCAGCGGCGACAGCAGCAGCAGCAGTTCACACAGTCCTGCATAAACTCTATTCTCCTGGTTCATCCTGTTGTTTCTGCTGTACAGGAGGATTTAACCATTTGTTGGACTACTTGGATTCACTGAAACCCTGCCCTACGGGACACTAACTGCAGGGCAATTTTTCCAATACAACAGGAAGCAAGCAAGCATCTATTTCCAGAAATCTCTTTTAAAAGCATCTAAAACAAACGAACAGGGCATTCATTCCCGAGCGTGTGCTTCAATTCTACAGCCGACAACAAGGGAAAAGCCTTCAACAGAGCACAGGGAAACAAGCAATTACAATACGAAACCATTAGTTAATTTAACTGCTTTTTTGGGGGGTGGGGGGTGGGGGTAGTGGGATGAGATGGAGGGTAGAAGAAATGTTAATCTTATTCTAAATAAACATGGCATTTTTCCAACCAGGCCACTAAACGCCACTGGAAAGACTTCAGACTCTGATTCATATCAATATCTTAGAGCATAAATATTGCATATGACAGGAAAGCGAGCCAGAGGCACATGAAAATAGTTTCCAACTGCAGGAGATACTGATGACAGGAGCTAAGCTTTGATTTGCTCAAGGCATCGCAGAGTAACCTTAAAATAGCAAACTTACTGGAGTTAAGATAAGATTCAGACTTGTTCACAAAGTATCCCCCCTAGTCCATTCCAGCATTTTTTCTTGCAAAAAAAAAAAAGGAAAAAAAATCCAAACCAAAACAAAGAAAGGCGCAAGGAGCAGCAGGGCAGCAGTGCGCGCCGGCGATGCCCATGCCGCCCGCTGTGCCCGCTCACCTCTATGTCACTCCACGCAGCGTCCTGGTTGCACATGTCCCACGCCATGCAGCTGCCGGAGGCCAGCGGCGAAGCTCGCGACGTGCAGCGCGGCGGGCAGGCGGCACAGACGCATGCAGGCACCGAGCCCCTCTCTGCGCGTGGACCCAAGGCACCTGTCTTACTACTGCTCCCCGTCACATGACAAAGCTATTAAAAAGTAGGCTGGGCTGTCACTCATCCAGCCTTCTGGTGCCGCCGCCGCCGCTGCCACCAGTGACGTCACCCAGAGGCAGACCTCGGCTTAAGTGAAGTAAATCTTTTTAAAAACCACTCAGACCTTTGAGGCTCCGGCACCGCGCTGCGATTAAAACCTCATTTCCCCACTACGCACCCGGTACTGTGCCCCGGCCGCAGAATAACCGCAGCCCCCCACGACCCTCTTTTCTTCTTTCTTTTCTTTTTTTTCTTTTTTTTTCTTCTTTTCTTCTTCCTCCGCCCCAACCAAACAGCAGACAAAGCTGTATTTATCAGAAAGAAGAAACTGAAGTAACTCCAAGCGGCGCTGAATAGAGCCACTCTAGCCCTTGCTGGGGACGGGAGCCAGCAGCAGCTCCCACTGCTGCCCTGGGCAAGGCGAGCACAGACTTCTGCAAAAGTTACAATGTGCTACAATCTTTTTTCTTTTCTATCTTCCTTTTTTCAGCTAATGAGTTTTACACCTTCCAAAGAATTTTTTTTTTTTTTTTAACGTGCGCTCGGCTAATGATTCCTGAGCTCTAACTGCTCTAAAACTAGTTTTCCCACAAGCAAATGCAACAGCAAAAAATAGAAATAAAAGTGCATTTCCCAGTAATGGGGAAAATATTGATAAAAACAAACAAAAAATCATAGAGGTATCTCACTTTCTATCAAGAAGCAGCCCTGATCCTGAATCCAGCTAAATTACAGCATTTCTCAACTCAGTGTCTCAGTGTACTCACTCTAGAAACCAGGGTGACTACACACAACTCCTAGTGCTGCCCGTGACCATCCAGGTGCCTTTCTGCATTTTCCTCCAAGACCTACTGCCTTGGTGCTGCCTTCGGGCGCGTTCTGGCACCAGCGCTTTGCACCAGCCCCTCTCACCTGGGCAGGCATTTTCTCTGGGAAAGCAAACACAAAAAACGCTCTGGTCCTGTGGCAGCAGGAACACGCTGCTCCCAGGAGTGTCTCTTCTTTCAAACCTGTCACAGCTCTCACGGAGACAACAGGGGTTGCTGCGGGTGCAACTGGTTTATGAGGACATGAGACGCTGCATGCAAAACTCCAGGTACCGAGCAGCACAGCAAGCCATTTCCCACAGCATGCTGTGGGGGGGAAATAAATAAATAAATGCAAGAAAAAGGTCCTGTTTAACTATCCCCACCTGGCTGCTTGTTTCCTTAAGGTGTATTTTTTTAAACATCTGGGCTCTAAAGTCGTCCTGAACGTCAGCACGAGCTCTGTCGTGCTGCCGGGCTCGGTCACGCCATGGTAATTGGTCACTCTCCCTGGCATGAAATATTCATTCCCGACGTCAAGTTATTTGCAAACTTGAATATTCCAGAGGCTAAACGGGCACAATTATGCGATTTTGCTGAGAGAAAAAATAAACAGAAAGAAGTACAGTTCTTAACATAGCCTCTCTCTACCCCCCCATATATGAAAAACTTCAGAACCTGTACTAGGTCTCAGCTATATTCTTAGCTTATTTGTGTTCTTTTTTAATTTATTATTGCCAGTTCTGCTAAAATGTGTAGTTTTCCCTGCTTGTGCTTAAGTGGCAAATCACATCACACTGACATATTTTCACCTGGCACAGATGACAAAAAAGGGCATTGTTTTTTACTTTACTTAATTCAAAAAAAAAAATGCACACAGCAAAATACCGAACAGCTACAGAAAGCTTTTCCTACAAATGATTAAATTAACAGTACTACTTTGCTCGCATGATGGAAAAAAAAAAAAAAAACTAATTTCCTTCCCAATTATATGCTGATTTAATGATAAAACTGCAGTAAATTATTAAGATGTGGGGCAAAGGTCAGTACCTCTGGCCTCCGCACCGTCAGTTGTGAAGCAGCGCTGGGCACTGCCCGCCGCCACTCCAGCCGCTGCGTATTAATTATTATCTGAGGATCTTCTTCTCCTTCACTACCTGCTTGTAATTGTGTTCATGGGCTGTGCTGAACCCATCCGCTGCTTTTTCTCTTTTTTTTTTTCTCCTCCCAGTTTCATTCACACCTTTTATAGAAATGTATTTACACTAGAACATTTCATAGTGCTGCTTGGGATATTTTGACCCGCTCGTGTTGCTTCTATTTTCTACATTTCCCCTTCACTGCTTCTCCTTCAAATTAGCAAGTTAACTGATAAGTATAAAATGAAAGATAAGTACAAATTGAAACCTTTGTTGTGCTTTCATACGAACCTGCGAGATTGGAGAACTTTCTGAGCACACTGTAGGCAGTGCACATAATATCTAATAATACTTGAGATTCTTCCAGCGCTTGTCTTGCAGGCCTCACCACCTTGCTTGAGGCTGGTGGGCACTTCCAGCAGAACTGGGAAGGGATGGCAAACAAGGGGGTCCCCCATCTCTTAGGAAGAACTTTTGTAATGGAATGGTCCAACTAAATTCAAGTTTTACTCATCAAGTCCTTATTTACTTATCAGGATCCTTTTCAAATGTTTAATTTTTTCGTTGTTGTTTGTTTTTTGAGAGAATGTAGTAGTGCCTGCAGTGGGAGAGGAGAGGGGAAGGCGCTTGCAGTGGTGTTACAGAAACCCAACAGCCTCAGCACACACCAATGAAGCGCCTGAAAACACGGTCAATATCCACACTGCTGCCCTTCAAAGAAATCGTGGATTCCAAAAATGTCCTGGGAGCTTCAGCAATACTCTGCCCCAGTGTTCTGACAACATGAAAAAAGTACACAAATATCTCTTCCATGGCAATACAGTAGGCACATGTTATTTTGTTCCATAACAAAATGCATATGAAGAAAATGCTTGCAAAGTTGGAAAAGTCTGCAAGCCCATTTGACCCAATGTTGTTCTGCTGAAAAGCCTTTCATCAGACCACATTCCTGATCATTAGGCTTCCTCTCTTTTTAGGTTACTCTGTATCTACACTCATCAGTTTCCAAATTTCACCCTTTATTCTTCAAAGACTATAACTTGGGAAAGTTCTGGAAGTCACTCCAACATCATTTGGGCCCAAATTCCCAAATCCTGATGCATCTTTTAACAGGATTAGAAAGTATGGCTGTCTGCAGTAACAACAGCAACAAGCAGAACTCGAAGACCAAAGTCTTCAGTCCCCCTGTCCTTGACTTTCTTCCGAACTCAGCATTCACTCTATCTCTTTCTCCTGTTCTCTCACTCAGATTTTTTATGGTCATTTTTCTTCCCCCTGCCTGTAACTCAAAGAAGTTCCCGAAGAAGCTATTGATTTCAGAGCCCTCTGATTCTGAAGCCCCAAAGAATGTCTTTCCTTGCTTCCAAACTACAGTACTTGCTAATGCTCACCAAAATTAGCTACTTTTCCAGTGGAGTAAGGATGATTAAAATTCAATAAAAGAGCAGTGTTGAAGTCTCAGCAAAGTGAACTTTACAAACTAGTCTTCACACCAGCTAAACCCACTTGACTCTCCAATACTTCAGAGTATAGTAGAAGATAAGCCAATGGTATAAAAGACATAAAATATATAAAAGGCAAAACTGCACTCCAAAGGTATGTTCAAATGTTGTTCTATATAAAGTGTATATACTCTATTAATTTTTTATTGGAAATCTTCCTTCTGTGCATCTTTACTTTTATTTTTTCCACAGTACTTTTGTATTTGTTTTCCACTCCATTCTCTCTGTTCTGCTCCTATCCTATTTTTGATTGTTTGTTTTTCTAACTTCTCAGCTTCTTTTCCTTATTTGTCCAGTTCATCCTAACCCGAATATGCACTCAATAGCATATGCCAAACTCCTTGAACTGGGGGTATTTTAAGAGGGTTAACCAACTTCATGGTTCATTGGTAAAATTATTTTACAATGGAAAAAAACAGTGTGTCCTCTCCACTTCTGCTAGGGCAGTCATGAAGTGAGATTTCTTTACAGAAAAAAACCACGATGGTCCTCTGCACTCAGTACTTGTTGTAAGACCTCTCAGGAGTGGCTAAGTACAGTAGTACAGGTGTCCCCCCAAGTAATCTTCCTAAATCTTTTCACACCTCTGAACATCTCTCCCTTCACAAACATGTTTCAGTTACTCATTACTAAAACAAGAAACGCAAAGCTGCTCCAGTTGACCACATAAAAATCCATTTATCACTTGTTTCCCCCAACATTTGGAATGTATGTTCTCCAGGACCCACATTTTCTATGATTTGCAGGAAACTCCAGCTTATCAAACCTGTTAAAAGCAGCGTGAACAATGTCTTTCACTCTGGTATTACTATTTCACAGAGTGACTAGTCTGTAAAGGAGAATCTACATTTAAATTTATTGCCTCTATATGTTTGAGAAACTGAGCCATGTAAACACATCATGGTGTCTGCTTGAGCGCATATACCCGGGCAAGCAGGAGACAGATTCCTGTTTTGCACATTGGCAGAGCCTTCTATTCATCCACAACCACATCAAAATCACAGTTGCAGATTTTGATCATCTCTCCTTCACTCACCTGATAGTTCCTTGCAAAAACAGAAATCATAAGTTTTTTTTTTTCCTTCAGCGCTTTCAAGTCCCTGGGAAGAGTACAAATCCTGCTCGTGTCTGATGTTGAGAAGAGCAGACCCAGGGAACAGGCTTCTGGCAAGTTCTCCCACAGAATCACAGAATGTTTACGGTTGCAAGGCACCTCTAGAGATCATCTAGTGCAACCCACCGGCTCCAGCAGGGACACCCAGAGCACGTGGCACAGGGTGGCATCCAGGCGGGTTTGGAAGATCTGCAGAGAAGGAGACTCCACAACCTCTCTGGGCAGCCTGTTCCAGGGCTCTGTCACCTTCACAGGAAAAAAGTTCTTCCTCGTATGGAGGTGGAACTTCCATCCGTTACCCCTCATCCTGTTACCAGTCACCACAGAGAACAGCCTGGCCCCATCCTCCCTATAATCACTCCTCAGGTACTTGAACATGTTGATCAAATCTCCTCTCAGCCTTCTGTTCTCCAAACTAAACAGGCCCTTGTGCTGGTTTTCCCCTTGTGGGGGAGAGGGGAGTGGGCACTCCCCATCAGTGAGAGGGGAGTGCCCTTGTGCCCTATCTTCTCATGACCACCCCAGCCGCCAGTCACACACATCCTCATGGACAGGCTATTGCCTTGTCCAGCCCTTGCTACAGGAACTTGTGAAATGTTTGGGGACGTAACTACAGTCTGTAGCTCTCTGGGGCCAAAGGAAAAGCCCACCTGGATTCTTCTAGACACCCTAGTTGCCATCCGCCTTGCACCACCCATAGTTGTTCCTTGGAGCTTTTGTCTCCCCATTTGTTTATGATTTGGGATCCTACATGCATGAAAGACTCCTTGATCTTTAAGCAATTTGCTGGGAGTCCAGCCTGTTCCAAAGGTACTACCTAAAAGACTCCTAAGAAATTTATGTTAGTCCCTGAACTCTTCTTGGACAGGGAATGTGACTCCTTCAATGTCTGTCCAATGGTATGAAGCCTATATCCCAGAAAGTTCTTTATCACAAACCCCAAATTCAGCTCAATTTTTACAGATGAGAAACGGCTTTCTCTCGCCGGCCCTCCCATGGAAAGTCACTCACTGTGACTGCTACCTGGCCGCCAGATAAGCTCAGTTTTGGGACTGGTTTGTCACGTGGTTTTAGGCCCAGTTTGTCACATGGGCCATTTGGCCACTAGCCTGCGGTCTCCCAGCTCAATGGGAAGCTGTGGTGTCCTAGCCCCTCTGGTTACATGGCTCGTTCAGCTGGCAGCCCCTCTGCAGCAATGAAGCAGCTAAGGGGAGGAAAAAATCCACATCCTTGCCCAGCATCCTCTGTCTGCTCTCGAAAATGGTGGGAAAAGCGACTGCAGTGGAGCGCACACGAGTCTGCAGCACAGTATTGGAAAGAACACTAACCTTTAAATACTCTAAAATCAAATCTTGTTTTACACAAAACTGCTATGGTAAAGTCGATGTGAATGAAGCACCTTTGAGTGAAGGAACAGAGGCAAAGGCAGTGGACAGCTTTAGTGCCTCCTAGCAATTTTTTTTTAATAAACTCGAGATGACAGACAGTCTTACCAACACATCTCTCATCTTCAAATAAGACTTTCTTCAGACACAGCTCTGTGGAACTGAGTCAGCCTTTTTTCTTCTTGGGCCTTGCTCTTGGCATTTTTTATATTAAAGCAAAGTATAATGTGGAAATAATTCTCAACTGAAGTCATCTGATCTCATTCTAGTAACACAGGCCACAGATACGCTCTGCTACAATTTTAGGCACACGAAATCAGATGAAGATATCTCACACAGGAGCTGGAGATGGTAATTTTTTTAAACTTGCTAATGCAACAAATAACTCTTTATGCGGTTATGCCTTGCTGCTAAAGAAGGCAAGCTCCTATGGAGAAGGTGTAGGAAGGTGACAGGAGTCCAAAACGTTTCCCATCCCAGACAGGATCCCCACTTTCCCAAGTCAGTCAAGCACAAGCCAAGGGTCACCTCGCTGCAGTGGCCGGGGCAGACTCACACAGCCCAGGCTTCTCAAAGATCAGCTTCACATGACCTCTTAACTAGTAGTTCCTGCCAGCCCAACGTGAGCCCAACAGTTATTTTTAGCCAGAATTCTTCATGAATAGCAGTTAACTTGCAATATGCAAACTAGTAACTAGTGCTAGAGGAATCCCTATAAGTTTTGTGGTTCCACTCTGTGCTCAAAAGTCCAATTACTCATTCTTCTTGGAGCTGCAATATTAATCTAAAAAAGTTGCACAAATGGCAAGAGATATCAGCCTCCCTCCACCCCAAGTTGAGATAACAGAAATAAAGGGAGATGAACATTCAGCTTGGGGTCACAAACTGTCCCAAATTCAGTTGTAACCTTTCGATGTTGCCCCTCCTCAAGTGATGCTTTGGACCAGAAATTTGTCAGTACTTTCATCCTTTGACTCAGGACCAAACAAACCAGTACAGCATCAGAATGGGAAAAATGTTAGCTATAGCAAGGTTTGGGCCAGGATTTGTTTCTTTGTTTTTATCCTTTTTTTTTCACCTTATCTCTGTACAAAAAGTAAAACAAACAAACAAACAAACAAAACAACTCAGCAAAAGAGGGAGGTTGAAGTGGCTAGAATGACTAACTGCTCTGCATCCTTCTAAAGGAAACTGGAATTTTTAAATGGATTTGAGGGGCAGCTGGCAGAGGGCTTTGGACCAGGCCTTGTCACTGAGGATGGGACTAAGTTCAGAGAAGAAACTTCTCCATCTTTCTGCCTTTTTTATTTTGATACTGCTCAGACTTCACCAGCTTTCCCCTGCAAATGGAACAGGGATAAAGCACTGAGATTGCATCAGCTATTGCCATTTTGGATATCTTTATTTCCGAGGAATTTAGTATTTGCCAAACATCCTTTGCCCTGGGGCGCTGGTGTAACTATTTTATAAATGAGTCCTGGCAAAGATGCATATCCAGTCTTTTCCCAAAAAGAGCTATGACTGTATTTTCATTACTTCATGTCAATCGACAAATAAGACAAGTTTGCTACTTACATGTTTGTCCCTAATGGGTCTCTACCGTTGTAAAATTCCCCGACAATCTGACACAATTAAACATTATTTGTAGTCCCTGCTCTATCAAACTCTGCATACAGAATGGCAAGCCAGGATCATGTACTTAAGCAAAAAGCAATAAGAAGAGCATGTAGCACTCCCACTAACATACAGCCTCGCTAGAGGGTACCTTTTCACTTTTTCCCATTTACCGGCTCACTCTTCCTCTCTGAGAAACACAGAACCAAGTGAAAATATGAAACTGTCTGAATGGAAGATTGTTTTAATTTAATGCTGCAAGTTGCTAAGGAAAAAAAACCCAGCAAACCCAGACCAAAGAACACTTCATCATAATATTATTACCAATTTATTAAACCAAGATTGCATACAACGGAGAAATGGCTGTGACACATCCCCAGGGGTTTTCTGGAGGTAGACCTCCAGCTGTTTCATTCTCATATGCAGTCCTGTTTACAAAGACATGGAAAATGTTTGTGCTCCAGCTCAGTGCAATACAATATAACATTGTTTGCAGGTTTTCTTTAGGGCGGAATAGCAGTGAACCAGAGGCAACTACTTTGGGCAGACAGATCCACCACCCTTTTAAGGCAGAGTGGGGGAAACACATGGCGGTTGTTAATTTGTACCCTGGACAATGCTATAAATCGAAGCAGAGCTGACAATTCTTGCCCAGGAAACATGTTCAATTTCATCTCCTGCAAAAGAAGAGCAGGCACTAAATAGCAACACATTTTGATTTTCATTTAGCCACTTTAATGATAGGTGATGTTAGCAGAAAAGATCATTTATCTTCAGATTTATTTTAAATGAGAGAAAAGGCCTTGCCAATTTTTTAAAATTCATTTACACAAGTGAATAAATCTTCCCAAACAATAAGTGCGAAAGTCATATTTCTTTAACTTTGGTAAAAACTGAAAGTGCTGATCTTAGACTGAAATAGACGATACCAGCATTTTAATCAAGAATATAAAGACTCCTCTTCTAAATAAGAGGCATAACTTTACTTAAAAAAAATAAACCTATCTGATTCAGAGAACAGTCTTTCTATGCATTTTGTCAAAAATCCAACAATTCAGGAGAGACACGTGCAATTTTTATATCACCTTCATTTTTAGATCAGTCCCAATGTGAAGGCTACCTAAAAATAGACTGAACCTAACCTTTCAAATATCTATACCGCTGCATACCAGCAACGCCAGCTCTCAGTGCCTCTCGCGGCTTCCAGAGGCTCGTGCTGTGCCTCTCTTCCTCTATCCCATGTCGCGAACGGCGCGGCGGCACCCGAGGAGCTGCTGGCTGCGGAGTGCGGTGCAGGACGCGCTCAGCGCTCACCCAGGACTTTTAGCCAGACCACAAAAAGTAGCCCTCCGTCCTTGCAGTGCTGCTGGGGTCTGACAAAACACTGGCAAAGCTGAACCTAACAACTGAGAACGTGAAAATGAAGCCGTGCTCATTGACCCAGGAGTTTTGCTTGGAAAAGCAAGCTGTCTCTTCTGCAACACACCACTCCTTTAAAATATGTAGGCGAACAATAAGATCCTTTGTCTTATTGTTTGCTCTGAGGCTCGACAACACACTTCTACCCATTTAAAGATGAGCTCTTCTAGCAGTATCCTGCACTTGCACTCGCTGGTGTAGAATTACAACGGGGTTGAATACATGGTAACTATTTCTTTGCACTGCATTTTCTAAATTGTGATGCTGCCTGGCCTTAATGGTATAGGTCAAATTCAACCCAAGTACAATCCCAGCAACTTCAGGTCAGTGGTACTTGAAAAATCAATAGCATTTAAGTTGATGAAGTTATAACAAGGGTGATGTTGGTCCAGGCCGCACAGATGCTTACTTTCATTGTATATATTTTTCACTGGATCTTATGCTCCAGTGAGTGTATTTTCGTGTTTGCTGCTACTCAGCACACTTGTTTATCAGGCTCTGAAGTCACACGATGAGCTGGTACAGGAGAAATCCATACTAAACAAGGCTATGGGACTGCCCCAGGGGCTTTCAGCGACTTTTGCTTACATGAAATAAAAGATTGCCCTCGTGCCAGTTGTTAGCCAGCTACTCCTTGGAAAAACTAGCAGGAACAAGCTCAAAAGGACTTGATTTTCTTGTTTATTGTCATACCTTCCTACATCAGAGTCAAAAGTTGATCAAGACATTTTGCTCTGTCAAAAAACAAAACAACTTATGCTGATCAAACAATGAAACAAAGAAGTATCAGACGCAATGAGCTCTTTCAAAAAATTTTGGATGGAAAATGTCTTACCTGCTGACAGGGAAGCAAGAATAGCAAACAAAGGCATCGGAATAAAAACTATTCAATAAAATATCGATTTCATTATCACCACCTATTCAACTTAATTTTCTTGGCATCCATATCCCTAATGCAGGTTTGTGATAGATCGTACAATCACTTTTTAATTAAGCCCTACTGTGCTTTGTATTAAGAACAAGGCAGTAGACATTATGGCACAATATATCTACCAAAATATTTAATGCTTATCCTTTTCATTTTGGTATTTAAAAGTTGTTCTCTTAGGAGGTGGTATCAGTATTTAACAACATTCTTGACAGCAAGTATAAGAAACAAAAAGCTTCATACTTAATCTAGCCATGTCAAAACTGAAACCCCTTAAAATAATTGCTTTCTGAATATATGGTATTTCCATTGCATTATTTCATTATTAGCCAGCTTTCAACATCTTAAGATGCAAAACTTGTCCTGTCTCTTACATACTGATGAGATAGGAAGTACCATGAGGTTAGAAAACTGACATTTGACCAATACAGTTGAATGGTATATGAAACAAATGTTATCATGTTACAAGAGATATTTAACAAGAAACTGTAAATGACTCATAGCTTCCTGGGGTGGTAATATTTTCTTTTTTTTTTTTTTTTTTTTTCAGTTCTTTTGGTATATTGCCGCGCTGCTGCAGGTGAGCTTTCCTTCCAGGAGAGCACTGGCACTTTTCAGAGGGCACCATTCACTTTAATTACTAAAATGTACCCACCTTCTTCTTCCAAGGAAGAAAATACCGCTGTTGCATATATAATGTGTTTTAGTTTTTAATGCCAGAAATGAATCAGTAAACATAGTTACATTATGGTATACTATTTCTTATTCTGTACCCATAGTAACCAAATTAATCTCAAGGCACTTGCTGGCATTAATTCAATCTGAAGCTCATACTTTGGATTTCACATAGATGCCTCCATCCTATTCTTTTTCTCAACTAATAAAATGTTAATATATGGCAATATATTTATTTCTGGTTCAGTTCAAGTTGAGGAGTGTCGTACTTTGCAGAAACCTAATTAATATCAATCATATACAACACTGAGGGGCTTAGTACACAAGAAAATCCTGTGCTAGCACATGAGGATGTTGGGGATGACCCAAGATTTCCTTTTGAGCTTCAACTTCTCTGCCTCTAGGCTACGGATGGCCGTTTTTCCCTTCAATCTCCATAACAAGAATCTGTAACCCATGGCTGAGAACTACTTGAGATACATCACGGACCCTGCAGAGCCAGGAGGAGGGAGAGGAGCGCGAGGACCGTGAGTTAGCGACGGTTCTCTCAGTACAGAGGCGAGGGGGCCAGCGCTAGCCATCAGCTAGATCTCACTGTGACCCAAGGGCTGCCTGTCACAACCCTCACTGCTGCTTTTCTTTGTGTCAGAACTTACCAGCCCCCAGACAAAAAAATGTAGTTTTTAGTGGCAAGACATTTCCATAGACCAAAAATTACAGTTGAACTGCTGGGAGACTTAGGCAGCTCAACGACCACAGTTTGGGCATCCTATTCTGCCACACAGCAGTTGAAAACCACAGTTCTTCTCTCAGGCCTCAGTGAGGGCAGTTGGAGACCTCAGGCATCCACCACCTCAAACCTCAGAACCTGCCGCTCTCTCTCAGACCAGGGAGTTTCACAGCAAGTGTGGGGGAACCCAGAGCTCACAGGGTGAAACTCTGCATTCCTGCAAGACACAAGTTTACCCTGGCACTGTTATGGGTGGCACCTCCCTCAGCGGTACCCCCGCGCAGGACACACTGTTTCAGCAAAGCTTGATTTTGGCTTACAAAGCTCATGTGCTGCACGCGCTGCAACAGAAGTCAGCGTGACCTTTGAGGCAGCCTGTCTGCACTGGCAGCCCCGTGCCCACCACCGCAGGGCACAGCACACTTGCCAGGTGCCTCCAGCTCAGCCTTCAGCTCAAGCCCTGACAAAGAGACGCACGAGCTCAGGACTCTCATGGAGGATGCGAGGTGGTGACCCACCTCCACCCGCTCTCCACACCTCAGGGATGCTCTGAACAGCTGGGGGCGCCAAGCCCTGCTGATCATTTCAGGTCCTGGCTTGGCCAAAGAACAGGAAAGCTCCCAGGGCCCATATCAAGCCCCTGGGCTTTCACACATGGCTCCTACTTGCCTACTTGCATTCAAGGGCACAATACAGTCCTTACTTGTACCAAACACGACAGAATAAGAATTCCTAGGATGGCTCAAACACACACCAGTTCAAATTTGGGTGCTTTAAGACTTCTTTTCTATTCCAAATTATGCGCTTTGCCAGCTTCAAAAAAACAGATGGAAAATACGTCCCTAAATGTGCACCCTTGTGATCATTCCAAAAGGAAAGCAGCACCAAGTAGCTTAAAACGTTTGCTAGAAAAAGTCTTTTCCATATCATGCAAATAGCAGACAAAAATAACTGCTAGGCAATTGATATACATACAAATATTGGTTATTTTAAACAGTAATTTGTTATTGAGGACATCTCAATGAAATATTATAATATTCAATTTCCTCTGCATTTGCATGGAAAAGGAGCTGGAGAGCACATGATCATTCATTTAACTATTACATAAATACGTCTATCATAAGATCACACAGCTTTTAAGCCAGAGTTCAAACACATGTTTAATGCATGAGTGTATGATGAAGAAACTCGTGAACTCATAGGTCTTGTAGCCCAATCTCAATCAGATACGGGCTTGGTGTAAATATGTACAGTATCATGTGCCTTCCAATAGCATCGTGTCTCAGGGGAGCAGTCTGACATCAGCAAAGGAGACAGGTGGTTCCCTTTCCAATCGAGGAGAGAAAAAAAGAGGAGTTAAGACACTGTATAAATATAGCAATATTTTTCCTCAGTGTTTTGCTATGGTTTTCATCCTTTAATGAAACTTCAGTGCATGAACAATTCTCCTAACATCCCTGCTACAAATCAGTGAGTAGATGTCATGTCCTGGATATTTATAACCCAAAAGGTAGTGGTAAGTGATACTCTTTGGCAGCTGAAGATTTTTGCCTTTCTCTTTGCTAAGAAAGGAGCTCCAAGAAGCCAAAAAAATCTGTTTCCCTGCTTTAAATGTATCTCTCCTATAGTAGGTCACTGTTACTAATAATGCCCATAGGAATGACAAACAGCAGTCAATCACATGCACAGAGCAGGTCACAGCTGACTTCAGGCAGCCTGACTTTGCAAACTCTAACAGCACAAGGTGTGCCAAACCAGTTGTCTGGTTTTGAAACTCACATTACTAGAATTCACACGTATGCTCACCTGTGTACAAAATATCCCGATTCAGTCTTTCTTTCCTATCTGTACATATTTTTTTACACAGTGACAGCTACTGCCTCTTAAACCATTTTCTTTTGTTGCATTTCCTTAGAAACACAAATCTTGTTCCTTGGCAGCAGTTGCTGTAAGTGCTGTACCACATGCCCAAACTAGTTCTCACTCACAGCTTTAATTCACAGTAAGTGGCACGAAAGGAGGTCAACACTTCTCAGAAACCACTTTCTGTTCAGTATCTGTTCTATAAAGCCATCCTCCCTAACACAAAGTTGTTTCTCATATTGAGTCCCTTGCTTTTTGTTATTGTCATCTTTATGGAATGGGCTGCAGACTAAAGGAAGATTATTCTCCGAACCACATTCCTCGTCTTCCTTTCGCAAGATCCCAAAAATATAAGTTAGAAAAAAGAAATCCTTTCCCTAATGAAAGGAAAATGTCCCTCAAATGTCAAATGCTTTTTCCCTTTTTTCCCCATGCAAAAGGACTCTATATAAACAGTATCTTCGGATTCAGCATCAATCATTATGTCTTACTTTCAGTTCGATTTGCTCACTTATAGAAAGTATTTTTTTTTAGCAACCCTACAACACATCATGGAAGTTGAAAATCAAGCAGCCTTCTTTCTGCCATGATGCATCACTGGCAGGAGGAATGGCTTGGCTGACAATATTTTGCTGTCACATTTGCCTCTACAGCTTCACTGCCTTCTCTGTGATCAATGAAAACATATTTTGACCTCATCTATTTCATTTCAGACCATATTCTGCCCTGAGACACATGAGTACAACCTATCATAGTTTTAGTGGCAACTGGGGCAGAATTTGTTCCTTACCTGACAAATCAGTATATGATTCATGAACCAGAATTGAATCTAACTCACCTTTCCTGGAGCTCCTCTGGTTCTTTGGCATTAGCATCAGTAAAAATGTAGCAAAGATGAATTTATGTTGGTCATATCAACAGAACCAGCTGGGCAGTCCATGACCTGACTGCTCAGCAAGACGTTATCAGACTGTAAGTCAGTTACTGCATTTTATTTACGCAGCTTATTTCGTAGACTGCTTCATTTCTTCATGTAACCCTCCATTGTTTAAGTAATGGGATCATAAGACCCGAAAAAACATTTCCTAGTCTTGAACTTTTCTAATTGACTTAATAAAGTAAATAGAAAAAAAAAAAAGATAATCCTCTCCACAACCACCACCTTACAAAGCACAAATCCATCCCACTGGATGTAGAATATTTGGTATAGAGTGTACACAGTTGCAGACAATAACCAGATGATCAAGTTTTCCATTAATCCCCAAGACAACAGATCACCTTTGAAAATACAGGCTCCATTTATACTTAAATATCCCTCCATGGGCCAGCTTTCACATGCACATCTTGAACAATTCACTGCACAGAAGACACAAGAACACTGTGATGTACAAGATACAAAATGGGCACACACAAATACTCCCTGGGATGTGCAACGACCCATGGATCAACATGTGCTGCAGGTACAACCTAATGAAGGAGGGAGTGTGCTCAGAGCCACCTGGGGAGCTTTGGCTCTCCAGGTTCATCACTAGGACCTCACGTGGTGGACTCTGGAGGTCCCCAGTGTTTCACTCGTGGTGACAGACATCACTTGCACATTTTGTACCACGATCTTCTGCAGCACTGCATTCTCAAGCAGAGGCAAGGTTGAGTTCACTTTGAAAACCTCACCCAAGGCAGCTAATGAACTGCATGTCGGGGACTAATCTATAGTAGAGTTGGCATACGGTAAAAATAAACTCCTTAGTGTAACAAAAGCACTAATCAACATATTGCATATTAGGTCTGCAAAGTGCCAATTACCTGATGAAGACGGGTAGTACTAGATGGTTTCATTTACTTCAGTCATTTAACTATTTAAGTCAAAGAAATTTAGGGAAATCAATGCCTATAGAGCCCTGCACTGTTATACATATGGAAATGCAAACAAAGGATTTGAGTAGAGATTTGAGTTTACTGAACAATGAAAGAACAACAACATAGTTCAGGACCTCAGAATCTTGCTACATGTCCCTAGTGTCCTGCTTACTATAAAACTTACTTTTTTGTAAGCCAAATACTTTCGTTTCCCTTAATATGTCATAAAAATATGTTCAAAGTGAAGCACAGAGCCTCTCCCTGCCCTACTAAACCCAGTCTTATGGCAGATTTCAGTGAGAGCAGGATTTCTGCCATCCTGTGGGCCATGCCTTAATTCAGTACTAGCTGAGGCTTTAATTCAGTAACACCTTTTCACCAAATAGCTCAACGAGATTAGCTGTGGTTGCAAGCATTAGTCATTCCAAGCAAAGGATCTACAAAAATCTTGCCCTTCTGCATTGCCATGGCAAACACATAATCTGGGGGAGATTTCTACAGGCACAGAGGGAAATTGGGTATCTTCCAGATATTAACTACAAACTGAACTTCTGTTTTTTAATATCTTCCTGGTAATGAGATAAATAAAAGAACTTTTTTCCCCCTTTTCTTTTGTGGGTAACACGCCTACAAACAAGCCTGCAAACAAACATGAAGAGGTGAAAGAGCTTATGCATTTATGGATTGTTTTTTCCCCCCAGTTATTTCACAGAATTTCTTGGGGATTTTTTTCCAAATTTTTAAAAGAATTATGACTCTTATCCTTATAAGCGCAATATGTCTAGCTTACATCTCTTTTATGCATATTTGCTACACTTCTTGCAAACTATCTGAATGCCAACGCAGTTGTTCCCACTAAACTGCAAATCCGTCTCTCCGTCCGGCAGACGCCCTCTTCGGCCCACTGCTCCTGCTAAGCAGGCAGAAGTGGGCCCTGCCTTTCCCTCTGCTCTTTCCTGCTTCAGACAGCAGCATTTCCTCCAGGGTTGAGCCGCCTTCGCCGGAGCTCGGGAGCGCTCTTCGTGCTGTGCCAGCGTCGTTCCTGGGGCCCGACGCTCCCGGGAGGGAAGAGCTGCCAGAAGTGCTGATTCACTGCAGCCACCGCCGAGGTTGCTCGGTAGCTGAGCTGCGGGGGAGAGAGCCGGCACAGAGACGGGGGCACCGCGATCAGTGCAAATAAATAAATAGGAGGGAATGCCAGAAGTTGCTGCAGAGACTGGATCCCTGAGATGTCTACCTAATACACGCACATTAGCTCTTTTATTGGAACAAAATCTGTTAATGCAGCTCTAGCCATAGGGGGAAAAATACTTGCAAATGCATAGTAGTCATGTAAATCAGAGCTGCTGCTCTATTTTACAAGAAATTTTCTCCATTAATTAATTTCATGACTTAGAGCAAATGTGCATGGTTGGAAAGAGGGGGTCCTGCTGATACTAATCGTACAGCATAGGATACTTTTGTTTTTCTCATTGAAATATATAGCAGATGTACTCTCTGGCTCAAATCCAGGTATGGACTAGGTAGTTTTGTACAGAAAGCACTGCTCTATAACCTCTCTAAGTCTGCTATTAACTTTTCTTTTTTGGAGTTCCAACGTACCACCTGGAAAAAAACAGGATTTTAAAATTCAAATTCACAGACCTGTCACATTTATAATTAGAACAATTTGATCTGACTGGCATTAGTATGAGGTAGGAACATATCACAGAGGGCCAGCAGAGAAACTATTTCTCACTCCTAAAAAGGGGGTTTCTTCCAAGTAGAGATGTCATTAGAGTCACAAGGGCTCTGTGCAAAAGTAGCACCCCTCCATTCTCATACCTCCTCTCAGAAAGTCTCACATAGCTGCCCAGCTTCACCCAGCAGATCACACCACAGCCCTGCCTGACCAGCTTAAAACCAGGTCTCTCAGGTGAAAACTGACTTTTCTAAAGGTTATGGTGCAGCTACCTGTAACATCCAAAACCTTGAATAAATACAGTATTTATTTCCATTGTTATTACACATAAAAACAGAAGTTCTTTCATAAAAAAAAATGCAAGAACTGGTTGCAAGTGCAACCTTTCACAAGCTGCTAAAACTGCTTTTTTTTCAGGTTGTCTGCCCCCATTTCACAGAAAGAGGAGGAGGATGGGAAGAAGAGAGCGAAGGAGGGACGAAAGCAGGGAAGAAGCTAAGCAAGAAGGAAGGAGCACACATTACTGTGGGTACTGAGTCAGCACGTAGACAAAATGAGAACCGCTATAAGGAACCTGGCAGCAGCCAGCACACTCAGTGAAACAGCAACAAAAATAGTCTGGAAGACAAGTGAGACCCAGAATGCAGATACTAACAAGTTTTTTCCTGGAAGAGGATTTATCATGCCAGATTTTGGTTGTCTTTTAATACCCACACCTGGCTAAATACAAGCGAAATTAATTTTATACCTGCAGTCTTTCCACATTTTGCACATGGTGATTTGCTGAAAGAAACCCTATCACAAGCTGTCAAAACAGAACAGAAAACATAACGTGCAACATTTTTTTTGAGAGCCATCAACTGTAATTATATGCAACGTAACACACAACTACTCCGACGGACGGAGCTGCACGGTAGAGCGCAGCGCTTCCCTCCTAGGCACCACCAAGGGCTTCCCCCCAGAGCAGCCTTCCCTGGAGGCTGCCAGGCGCAGGGCGCAGGCCACGGCAGCTCACGTGCATTGAGTGAGAACAGAAGTGCCTCTTCCCTCTGCTACCCGGGCGGTGAAATCAGTGTGAAAACCGCATGGAGGTGAAAATGCTACCGTCATGGATCAGGCGGGAGCTCCCTACGTGACAAATGACAGCTCTTCTCCTCTGCTCATTCCTCTTAATTCTGTCCTAAACTAGATCATGGTTCAAATATTTTACTATTCCCTGAAAAGCACTAGGACCTGTGTCCACAACACAGACTGGGGATTCATGCACATGGCAGCGCTCTGCAAGAGCTGTGTGGTGGAAGAGACTGTGATATCACAGGATCACAGAACAGTTGAGGTTGGAAGGGACTTCTAGTCACCCAGAGCACGTGCACAGGGTGGCATCCAGGTGGGTTTGGAAGATCTCCAGAGAAACAGACTCCACAACCCCTCTGGGCAGTTTGTTCCAGGGCTCTGTCATCCTCACAGTAAAGAAGTTCTTCCTCGTATGAAGGTGGAACTTCCTATGTTTCAACTTGTACCCATTACCCCTGGTCCTGTCACTGGCCACCACCAAGTAGAGTTTGGCCCCATAACCCCTCTATTCACCTCTCAGGTGAACATGTTGATCAGATCCCCTCTCAATCTTCTCCAGGCTAAACAGGCCCAGTTCGCTTAGTCTTTCCTCATATAATAGGTGGTCCAGTCCCTTAATCATCTTCATGGTTCTCCACTGGACCCTCTCTAGAAGCCCCACGTCCTTCTTGTACTGGGCAGCCCAGAACTACACCTAATACTCCAGGTGCGGCCTCACCAGAGCTGAGGAGAGGGGCAGGATCCCCTCCTTCGACCTGCTGGCAACACTCCTCCTGATGCAGGACGGATCCTATTGGCCTTCTTGGCCACGAGGGCACACTGCTCTAATATATATCCTCATGATATATATATCCTCTAGTATATATCCTCATATGCTCTAACAAAAGAGGAGAACGTTTGTACAACCACTTCTGCTAAGAAACAAGGCCTGTCATTCGGCCTGTACTGTACCTATAAAGCACTTCTCTAGGATAGCGACATTTTTCCTGCAGCTCACTACTGGCATGGCTCGTAACACAAATGCATTTGTTTCTCTTTCCTGGAGCCACAAAAGGAATGGAGCCCTCCAGAGGATTGGTCCAAGTTGCGCTAAAGGAGCATCCATTTTTTTATAGTATAAAATCCACAATTCCACAACACATAACAGTGCTGAAGAAAAAATCCCTTTTTTGGAGCAAGCTACTAAAAAGGCAATTTGCTTTACGGTATTTTACCTGACCCCATATGATCACAATCACAGTAAGTTAATGGCGGTTACTGTGTTATAGTGCCAAAAGGCCCCAATTTTTCTTTCCAAGTAGCTTCTAGTTTCCTCCTTTGAAACTATGAGGCCTCACATTGGCAATAACACTTTGAAAGATACTGCCCCTTGAGAAAGCAAACTCGTGTGAAAGCATTTCTTGGGTAACTGGAGGACACTTGACAATGTGATGTGAACAGAAGTCTTTCAAATTATGGAGAATGACAATCAATATTTAAAAAGAAGCTGAAGAAAACTTTTTAAAAAGCTTTTTTTTTTGCCTTCAGTTTCCAGTATTAACACCTGGGTTTGCACCTGATATTAATTCCTTCTCAACTCTTGTGTAGAAAACATAGCCCAATCCTACAACTGTGACATTTCTAACTGTGAACAACACACTATACCTGCCTTTGTTCGATATTTTATCCACAGCAAAGGCCCTAAGCACAGGAGCGTCTTTACAAACAGGATTAACATAATGAACTCCGTCTCTAGGGATTCTTCATGGCATTTCTTTATATATAATAGTGAATAGAGACCAAACCGGAAATAAAACACTTTCCTTTTCTGCTCTTTTAGGATAAAGTCCCCTGAAATAACAGGATTGCATAGTCCTAAAGGAGAGATAAGTGTGTAAGTAAAGGAGTACATTCATAGTAGGAAGGATAATGTAACTGGAGAACCTGCACCCTAACAGTGTAAGGTCCAGCATGTGGGACCTTCCACTTGGAAGGCTATCATGAACAGGCACAGACAAAAATCACTCATTCATAAGAACAAGGTCAAAGTTTCAAAACTCCTAAAACCACACCAACACAATTCAGCAAATTTTGCTTCACTGTAGTTCCTAGTCAAATGGTCCTTGTGTGTGTATGGGCACTACTGATAAATCTAGCTGTTCAATTTGACCTTGATTTGACAGGTGGCCAGCTCACATAGGCAGGAGGGCTCTCAGTAGCTCTCAGTCTTAGTAAGACTAGTGCCTGGACAGAGGCAGCAATATTGTTTGTAATGTCTTTATTTTCCCCTCTTAAAAGGAAAAAAAACTCTTCCACGAAAAAAGTCTTAGGCAGAGTTTCCATCTATTCTTGGCTGGACTCAACAGCCACCTTTGAAGTACATAGTGCTCTACTTTGTATTTTTCTTTGTATTTAAGTAAAACTTCACAATATTCACAGGTTCCCTAATAGATGGGAAAAATGGACTTAATGCCTTAATCATAGAGTTATCAGTCAAGCCCAAATGTAGCTGTTAAAAATGAAGTTTGGATAGGCAGGAATTACAGTTTATCGTTTTTCCCCATTTCCTCTTATTCCTTCTAGTCTACCTCTTTCTGAGGTCTTGCATCCCACTCTCCTTTACTGTAGTCTTTTATGGTTAGGTAAAAATTACCTGGGTATCTACATCAGTAACATGTTCAAATCCTTTTCAGGATGACAACAGAAGAAAATGGCCATTTGGTCACACTCCAAACAAAATTTAAGTCTATTAAAATTAATGTTGCAAAGATACCTTAAGAACAGTGCGAAGAAAAACTAAGCAATAAGTCTGGCAAAAATTACACTGGCCACCAATTGCAGCAATTGGTGCAAGTGAACTGTTGGCTTTAAGTTAACAAATTCTATCCAGTTAGAAAGAAAAGGCCCCAGACACAACATACCAATTACTTTCTTAAAATGCGGGAAATGTCCCTAGTTACTGTGGAAGTAGAGGGTATGCAGCAAGTGTCTGAAAAGTCCTGGCAAATTGCAGGAGGAGGACTCAGTCTCTCTAGGAAGTTCTACAGCGCGTTCTGCAGGCCAAATATATTTGTCCATTCCCTCCAACCTGGTTCATAACTTTTGCTTATGAAAGACATGGATTCGACATCACAGGAGGAAGCTACACTCATTTTCTTATTGGACTTCTCTGTGACCTCAACCCTTGGTTATATAAGAGCGGGAAGCATGTACAATTCATTCTTAATGCTAGCTCAGGCCTGGCCTCTCCTGGGCATTGGCTGAAAATGATGCTAAACCATGCTGAACCATTTACAGTAGCTTTATGATGTGGATTATCATTCAAAGAGGATTGACCTTACCCCATCGCACTCATTTCATGCAGCAAGACAAGACTGGACACCAATTGGACTCCAAAGAATGTCCCCCAAACTGGCAACAACACAGGAATTGCACAGTCACGTGGGAGGCTCACACGTGCAAGGAACTGGCTTTGAGTACAGCCTTGTATTATACCTTTGGTAACAGCATGCCGTGTCCTTGCCTCTTCTGTCTGCAAAGGCAGGGCTTTAATTACCCAGACATATTTGCAGTTTTTATTAAAAGCAACTTCCCCACTCTGTTTTCAGAGGACACTAGCCATTGCGAGGAAATATTTTGTTAATTAATGCTTCCAGCAGTTGCACAGATTTTTAATGCCTTTGCTAAAATAACAACCCTTTATTCTGCCTCTTCCTTCAGACACAGATTTTGGCCACCAAACATGGCAACCATTTACCTCCTCCTAGATACACAAGGTTTACAATGCAAAATGTGAGCTTCTCAGTCATCCAGGAGCTGGTCATATGGCTGCCCATTGAATTCCTTCTCTTTCCACCATCATAAAAGGGAATACAAGATGCTGTTGCCATTTATATTCTACTGATTACACAAGCTATTTTCATTTCAGGGCTCTGCTGCTGCATTCCGTCTCACATGCTGAACAGATTGAGCTTTTTTAGTGGATTCTGTTAAAATGGATGTTGGTTCCGATAGTACAAATTCATCAGGTAGGGAGCTTTTACAATGAGTCATTTTAAGGTAATCTTTGTACACATCCTTTTCAAATAGCTTGAACTCTTCGAATAATAAAAGGGCACAAAAACAATAGTGCCTGTGAGTAGAGAAGAAATGTTTAAAAACCCGTATTGTTTAATGTTAACCTAGGAAACTAAACTGTCTTATTTTAGATATTGGATTTTTCTAAGGGTTTTCTCATCCTTACAGATTTCTTACAGGTATGATTTTAAACTAGGGGAAGCAAAGGGACAATTTCCCCAATTGCAGGACAGTTTTATTTCTACTAATGAACTGTCATTATCAATCATTTGTGTTTACCAGCGAGCTGCTCCACTAAATAAAAAGAGAATATGAGAATAAATCTCTTAAAAAGATTCCGATTGCTGCACATCAATCCCCACAGGCCATGTGCTCATAAGTCAATAGTTTAAAATGAAAACATCTGATCAAGGTAACGCACCTGTTAAAGAAGCATAAAACTCCAAACCCAATGGTAAAATATAAACATTATAAAACCTCTTAAAGGAGCCATCAAAGTAAACTATTAAATAGGTACATCTGCTTCACATGAGAACACATTGTATCGGTGCCACTCACAATAAATGAGCATTAGGACAAACATAGCATAGACTCTGCAGAGAATAGGGCTTTTTTTTCAGAACATGAGTAATTCAGCTCAAGAAAAAAAGAAAGCAATGTTTTTAGCCTTCTGTGCACTTTCTAATCAAGGATCTCCAAGCAATGCAAAATATTAATGATCTGAGCTCATCACAAATCTGCAAGTTAGCAATTCATCATTCGCATTGTACAGATGGAGTCACCACGATACACAAATGCAGACAGCACTGACTGGAGTTACCGAGCGAGTCATGGGACCTGGGCTAAAGGCCTGACCACAGCTCACACACTCAATTATTACTATCACCATTAATCTCGTTTCCTATCCTAATGGCTCTACCTTTTGCAATTTTGCTGAAAGAAGTGCAATCCCACAACAGGGGCACTCTTGTGGTCACACAACCTGGCCCCCAGACTGAAGGTGATACTTATCTCGCAAGAAAGCCTTTTTCCAAGATGCAAACTTACACATGTGTTGTTGGTATCCTAGAGCTCAGGGTTTCTCGTTTCTTGTTTGTTTCACTTTAATTTAAACAAAGAGGACTCGGGGCCCCTTTCAAGGGAATTTTGAGCCCCTTTCCAAAACCTTTGGAGCCCTTGGAGTCTCACTTGTAATTAGTCTCAACCATATTTTGTCGTCCTTAATCCTGCCGATCTCAGATGGGCTTCACTAAACGTTCAAAATGGAGGGAAGGTTTTATATTAACTGCATGTTTCCTGCGCCAGGCTTCCTTTCCCAGCCTCTCCTATCCATTTGCCTGCGAGGCTGTGGGTTTGCAGATACAAGGGGAGGAGAAAGGTGATAGAGAACAGAAGCTCAGGGAAGGCGCATAGAATTTGCCTTTGTGCAACATCTTTCTTTCGGGATTTTGGGATCTTCTGCTCCCCAACAAAGTCAGTGGCAAAACCTCCCCTGGCTCCAACAGTCCAGGGAACGCTTTAACACACCTTAATGCACCAGGCAGGGTTGATTTTGCACCCTTGCGTTCCACAGGTGCACAGAGGAAAGTCAATCCTGATGCCTAAACTTTCTAAAGGCCTTCGCTGCTTCTTGCAAGCTCTGCCTCCCTCCCTCCCATCCCCGCATAAAATATCCAGCATTTAGCCTCAAACTCAGCCATTCACTGTGCTGGCAGGAGATAAAGCTGCTTTGCAGACAGCACACGCAGCCCGAGGGAAGGGAATGCCTCACACTGATTCTGCAGCAACTCTCAAGCCTCACAACGCGAGCAAGATTAAAGGTATCCACAGCTTGTTCTATGCACCGGGCCTGTTCCTGCCAGATACGGACACTCACCTCCTTCCTCCCCGTGCCAGGGAAAGGAGCTGCATCCCTTATCCTAGGAGCGTTTCACCTTTAACTCCAGTGGTTGCTCGTGTAACACGATCCTGCGAGTGCCTTGCCGGGGCCAGCAAGGATTATGCACAGGAGTGAGTCACTTGTAACCAGTGCTTCCAGGAGCACGGCTTATATTCTTCGCACCTTTGATGTTCCCAAAGGAACAAGAGAAATAAAGGCTTCAACTCCCCAATCCTCCCACCTCCAAAAAATCTGCAAAAGTCCAAACCCCAGATCGGGCACATCACATTTATTTATGATGAACAGTGCTGTTCATCGGGCGCTCAAACTTCCCCTGGTATGACTGTGTGCTACGTTTAACACACCTGTCAAAATAGTTTAGCAGCCCTTGCCACTATCACGCTTTATATAACCCTGCATTTTTGGCATTGTTTTTGAAATGCCCTGTGCAGGTGTCAGTCTGCGTAAAGGGTACAATATGTGCGTTCGCCTCGCGTTCGCTTGCGGTGTGCAAATCGCTGCCCCTCGGAAAGTATCGCCTTCTTGCCGCTGACATTTATGCAGAACACTGGAGTCTATTTTGCCAGCTATGACTTCAGTGCAGTTCTCAATAACTTTGAAAGATCAACCATAACAAAGCAGAAAGGCTTCTGAATTTTACTGGCACGTGCTGCTGCAAGAAATACAAAATATGAGCACCTGTCACAACTGACACCTTAAAAAAAAAAAAAAGAGGGGGGTGGGGAAACAAAAAGCAAGCCAAAAAGGGACAACTGTAGCCTGCAAATCCATTTAAACTGAAAGGCCACATTAAACCAGCTGAATGACTGCAAAATATTCTCACCTAAAACATAAAAATAAACATAAGCTCAGGTACGAAATGTCACCTCACTGGGGCTCCTTCCGTGGGTGCACCTCAGCCATGGAGCTAGGCTGGAGCAAATGGGTTAATGTTAGCTGCATGTTATACTCAGCGATGCCTTAAATAATCATCACATGGCTCCCGTAATCTGTTCCATGCTGTCAGCACCGGGTTAGTCATAATAATATCAGATAAGAGCTGTTCAAAGTGACATACTAACCAACATGAGAGCCACATGACTTTCTGGCTCCGCTGGTGCCCTTCACCTGAACTTTGGCTTAGATAGCGCGACGCGAGGACACCGTGTGCCCCTGTGGCCGGGCGCCGTCCCCTCCCCGCGCGCGCGGCCAGGGAAGCCCTCCTGCCGGCGGGGGCACCCGGGGTGACTTCTCCTCTGCGGGCACCGCTTGCCGGCTCTGCCGCGTGCCCAGCTGCGCGCGAGCGTGCGATCGCCGCCGCGCCAAACGGAAGAGCCAGGTGGCCGCCGCAGGAGGCGCAAAGGTCCCAGCCGGCGCCTCGGCCCCCCTCGCTGGCAGGGCAGCAGAGGAGCCAGACACCATGAAGCTGGGCCAGGGTGGGAGGGGTGGGAGCAGGGGAGGGAAGGGGAAACGGGTGCTAGAAAGAAGGGCTGCAAGGCAGGCAGTGCTGATATCAAGTGGAAAGGGCAGAAGGGGGCCTGGAAAGAGAAACTGCAGAGGTTAAGCAAGGAAAGGAAATGTTAGAAGAACAAAATAGAAACCAGTGTAAGAAATCCATACAAAACGGACCGAACTGGTTGTAGAGCAACTGAGAAACACCAAAACCCATGAAAACATAAGAAAAATCAACACTTGCAACTATACATCTATGGGTTCCCCGAAGCCATGTGTAAGGTGCCCCCTGACCAGACCCAGACACTTGAGCAACCTCCCTTGTATCTGATGCTCCACAATTCTTAGGCAGTATCCGCAGGCCAGGCCAGCTGAGTGGGAATCGGTGGGATCTCCTGGGAAGCTGGCTGCTGTACCTCACCCCTTTTATTTGGAAGGGGAGCTGTCTTTCCAGGTTGTAGGTGTAATGTTCGCAGCTTATCTCTATTCTGGAGTCATAGGACATAATTATTAAGAACAAGAAATTATTAATACCAAGCACAAGTTATTGATCAAATCAGGGAACTGGCAAAAACATCCTTTATAACCAGGAGTTGAAGGAATATCTATTGCCAGGCTACAGAAAATGTGAAGACACCCTTCTTGGCAGGTATCCTGTTGCCCTGAGAGTGGTCCAGGGGTCTGAGGCTGGTTGTGTCCAAGGACTCTTCATCGGGGCTCCAGCAAGGTGCGACTTGACAACACTGGAAACTTCGGGCAGCCACAAGCTTGGCAGCGCTGCGTGGAGCAGCTCTCCAGAGAAGGGAGAGGGGACGTTTGGACAGGATAAGAAATGAAGAGAAGAGCTGTGCAAGGTGCAAGGCTAATGCAGAGTACGACCTTGGACGGATAGCAAGGAAAGGAAACGCAGAAAGGGAATATAGTGAAGGAAGGGAATTCAAAGGAAGCAAGTGAAGAGGAATTAAACGACGGCAAACAATTTTAACAAGAAAGATACAATAGAGAGAAGTTAAAAGAAAATGGAAAAATAATGAAGAAATGTATTGTGCTCTTTTTCCTGAATTACTTCTGTCCTTATAAAGTGCAGAGCACCCCATCTGTACCTCTTAAATCAGTAAGTTTTGCATCCCAAAGAAAAGATTTGGATTTTGAACCCTACTGCTACACGTTTGGCTAATGTCAATCCATCTAATTTTATACTGGCATTCTGTGTTTCTTCCATAGTGGCACCCAGTTAAGCCTAAGAGCATGGTGTCAATCCATTTCAGTTAAATTAGGGTGGGCAAATTAAAGGGGAAAAGGTGGGGGAAGTATTTGGGACTTGCTTTCCAGCAGTTAGGTCAGGCACAAGCTCTTCAAGCTCCCACTGAAGACCATGGAGATGCCTTTTGTGTCCAGCAACAGCACATCAGGCCCCAACTTTTCAATAATGATCATCGGGCCCTCAGTCACTCAGCAAGGCAGCCACAGCAAAGACAGGAAAATTGCACAACACAAAGATATCCCTTCTCTGGCACGTGTAGGTCTCTTAGTTATTACAGTGATACCTGCTTGGGGTATTGTACTAGCTTAAAATGGGAAAGAGGTGCACATACTAAGACTTAAATTTAAGAAGCTGGGTTGTCTAGAGTCAGCGGACAGAAATGGGCAGTCTGGGCTCAGTTGAAACATGAACGTCTTTACTGGTGTGTCCATCTCTTTCTTTTGACTGCAGAGGGAACCTAAAGCAACTGTGCTCCTAGTTTAAATTCTTAAATTAGGCAGGATAAATCTAGGCATATATATTTAGTTCCTAAAACTAGAAAGTCTCCATTCCTACATTGCTCTTATAAATAATTAGCTACTGCATGGAGACTATTTAATGTCATCTTAGCAGCCAGCACCTTTTTTCCTGCCTCACTGCTTTCTCAGTGGTTTTCCCTGTTTACTGACGTGTTTCAACGTGTTTGGCATTACATAATATTTGAATGGCTGGAAACCACTCCCTGGTCTCTTAAGACCTCTGACCCCTAGATAGGGTTCTGAGATCTACTCCCATCTTGCTCCGTCTGAGGCTGAAGGTATGTTAGTCCTCTTCACTTACTGAGTTGTGCAGAACTTCATTGCAAACTATGCCATATATTATTCATTATCATTTAATGGGACCAAAGAATGCAATATGCGTAACCAAGAAATACGCCAAGTAATGTTCTTTTCTTTAATGACTAGATCAAAGGGAAGTTTATGAGGCTGGTGTGGGCTCAGTCAGTAATGGCATTTGTGCCAGATTAGGTTCAGAGCTGAGCCCACTGCAGAACACCTTGCTCAAGCACACTATTCTATAAACAGCCCGAAAGGTGCACTAGGCATCTTGAGTTCACAGGCTCAGAAGAGCTCGTTTTCCCTTTCCAAATAAATGTTTCCAGAAGACATTTCTCTAAGCCAACTTTCAGTAATTGCTTAACATAGCATCTTGGGTACTCAAAAAGCAAACAGTCCTTGGAGAACACTCTTCCTTCTCACATTGTAAATGCATGCGCTGGATGATGGAAAGGCTCTTAGACCTGCCAGGAAAGAGACTGTTTTCTGATCTTTCTCCTTTTTCCTTCAGTCGCCAGCTGCTTTATCAGCAACCAGATTCCCCCTCCTCCCCGTAAGATTTGTACATGTCTCTGGAAAAGTTGTAAAACTAGCTCTAGCAGGATACGAATTCACACTAATGCTGAAGACTCAACTGTGATAATTTAGCAGATCATTAATCCCACTCTCTAAAGGAGGCTGTAAAGCAGAACTAAATATGCAAATCCTCTTGTGCTTTAAACTTGCATCTGTCTGTCCGTCCATCCAACTATCTATCTATTGTAGTGGAATTCTCTTAAGATCATACTGTATTCTAATCCATTAATGTAGCTCAACTGGAGCATACAAGATTAAATACAAAAAAAAAGTAAAAATAACGTTGAGGCGTAGGCTATCGGAGGCTTCGGTACAGTGGGTAATCTTACAGACTTTATGATCTTCACTACATGTGCAGAAAGGGGGTGCACACAGCGCTGGGGGTTAGTAAATTAGCCTTTTATCACTGCAGAATGACATTCAAACACCGATTACTGTAAGTTGCAAGTGCAAATGAGGTGGGTGGCCTCTTTCTAGTCCACTTCACTGCACTGCAACACAATCTGGCATGACCTCCAATTCCTGCTCGAGACGCTGAGTGCTGCGGTATCCGCGGGCTGGGGTGTCCTGGCGCAGCTGCGGGTCGTGCGCTTGAGCAATAACCACCCGTACAGTGGCTCGGGCCAGACATTTTGCTCACATGAGCAATAAACGCTCTCAATCACACGTAACTAAATGTATGATTTACTGTTTGCAGCTATTCTAGCATAGAACTATTCCTGATTTAACTTGGATTCTCTTGATTTTTATTTTTTTCTGGCTTTAAATCAGAATCCTAAATGAACATTTAAAAATGTAATGATCTTTGCTCCTTAAAAAATGCAGTATCAACTTCTATGGGGCACCTTCACAGCGAGCACTGCAGTGAATTTTAAGATGCAGTACAAGTGAGGGAGTGCTAACAAATGTGAAGTAACACTGTGGGGGGAAAACTCAACAAACACAATCCTGGACCCGACTATATGTACATGAAGTCCAGGTGGGAGAAATGTCCCTGACTCATAAGCGATTCTGTAGGACCATGTAAAAAGACTATAGGAAGTACCCAACACTGAACCCAATTGAAAATGCCAGTTCTTTTTTGAACCACAGGAGTTCTGAAAGACAAGAGATGCCTTATTTCTGTTCAGGGGAAAAAGGGGCACTGTGCAGATGGGGAAGACCCAGCTTCAGCAGTTTGTGTCAGGCAATAACAGATTTATTCTTGGTTGGAAAGCCCTGTGGGGAGTTTCAGCAATCCTAAGGCTGGAACGAGCACTCTCTCTCCAGCAGCCACAGGATTCCAGTCTTGTCTGGGAGTGCAGCTGATGCTCCCATATGGGACTTTGTTGCTGGCAGAGAAACCCTGATTCGTGAGACAAATCTCCACTCTCCTCCCTCAGTTACTTCAGTGCGCTGTGAGGAGAACTACTCATTTGGGGGGATCTAATGGACTTTGTCTGCCTCTTACACCTTTAAATCCTTGTATTTCCTCAGAGAAAAGCTCCTGCCTAGGAACCTGCAAGTGGCTTGTGCTCTAAGGTCTACTTGGGGTTAAAACAGGTACCTCTCTATGGACCAGTCCTGGCTTCCCAATGGAAGGCCCTGTGCAGAGCTCACCGCTGCTCTTGGCACATCAGCATCCAGCAGGACATCTGTACTAAAACTGCACATACATACTAAAAATGCATACATAAAATTATAAATATATATTGATACATAAAATTATAAATATATATTGATATGTAGTTAGATCAGTGAGTAAGGAAAAGAATTGTAAAAATTAGTTTCAAATTAGACCATGAAAATAATGCTAGAAGAGCTCCTAAACCTCCTCTTTTAGGCCATTCTCTCGTGGTAGGCTCTGTCTCACTGTCCAGGAAGCAAACACGCTTTTTCTTTTTGCACATACGCGTTAACATACACGGAGCTAGACACCTTTATGCAGTTATATGCCTGTTACACAAGGTAACAGGTAACCTGGTAATGTTTTTTTTTCCTAGTAATCTGACAGTAGTATATTCTAGATACTAAGTAATACTAACACTTCAGCGATACCTCAAACAATTCTGCTCCATTCACAATGTCCCTCCTGGCATAGAAAGGAAGTAGAAAAGGAGAGAAAAGGAAAAAGGAATGAGAAAGAGAAGAGAAGAGAAGAGGAAAGGAGAGAAAAAAAAAGAAAAAAAAAGAAAGTAGAAAAGAAGAGAAAAGGAAAGGAAATGAAAGGAAAGGAAAGGAAAGGAAAGGAAAGGAAAGGAAAGGAAAGGAAAGGAAAGGAAAGGAAAGGAAAGGAAAGGAAAGGAAAGGAAAGGAAAGGAAAGGAAAGGAAAGGAAAGGAAAGGAAAGGAAAGGAAAGGAAAGGAAAGGAAAGGAAAGGAAAGGAAAGGAAAGGAAAGGAAAGGAAAGGAAAGGAAAGGAAAGGAAAGGAAAGGAAAGGAAAGGAAAGGAAAGGAAAGGAAAGGAAAGGAAAGGAAAGGAAAGGAAAGGAAAGGAAAGGAAAGGAAAGGAAAGGAAAGGAAAGGAAAGGAAAGGAAAGGAAAGGAAAGGAAAGGAAAGGAAAGGAAAGGAAAGGAAAGGAAAGGAAAGGAAAGGAAAGGAAAGGAAAGGAAAGGAAAGGAAAAGAAAAGAAAGAAAAAAAAAGGAAAAGGAAGGGAGAGAAAGAGAGGAAGGAAAAGAAAGGAAAGAAGAGAAGGAGGGGAGAGGGAAAAAGAAATTGATATTCTTATGTATGGATACCTTTTCTTCTGCCAGATGAATAAACTGGCAATGGAAATTAAATATGTGTTACAAACAATCAATGCCTAGATATTGTTATACTGTTCCACGTGCCTGGGTCTATTCCAGTAGAAAAGAGCTCAGAAATTAAATATAGGAACAATAGGGACCTTTAAAAATTAAATCCTCACTCACAGGGCATACAGACTTATTAAGCCATTTACTGTAATGATACGTGTCAGCTCTGCACCCAGAGACTTTTATAAATACCCTGAATGTGTCCCACATTGTGTTGCATGGCCTGGCTGTGCACTAGAGTGAGGGACTGCCAACTGGACACCATTTTCAGCAACCAGAAATTGTAAGTAATTTTTTTCCATTAGTACAGTTTAATATGATTTTAATTATAAAGAAAAAAGAAAAAGCAGAAAAAAACAGTGCTATAAAGCCCTGACCTTTCAGTAACTGTTTAGACTTTTGGGTTAGTGAATGCAAATTCATCCAAATTTCAGGCTCACTATTACGATCTGCTCAAGGATACAACACAGTCTACCCCCAAAACAGCTTTTCATTGCTGGAGCCAGTCAGTTGTAAGGGTAGCAGCCCACATAGCCAAGCAGCCTTTCTGTGGTATCTACAGGATTATCCCCAAATGGAGCTTCTTGCCATTTATCATCCACATTTTACAGATTTCTGCAATATACAACATCATGCTGCATGCAGCATGACTGAAGGCAAAGCAGGAGCTAGTAATTTCACTATTAGAGTTCCAGCACACAACGTGCCCCTGCAAAGGGAGAGATTAGCATTAATTGCCTGTTGTCAAATTTGTCGGTTATTCCCAATTTATTAGAAATTTTGTGCATTGCAGCACCACCAGAATAAGTTTGTGAGTACTGCAATACACCAATCTTTATTCTGCCTTTGGCAAATTAATGCAGATATTTTGCCTTATGATAATTCCTAATTAATAAGAGGTTTAGGAAAAAGTCCTGCTCATTTGGAACTCCAGTGCTACTATTAGTCATTTGAAATTCAACTTTAAAGTGTTTTTTTTTTTAAATATTTTTTTTAAAAAAAGGATGTGCAGATCTCTCTTTACCATATCCCATTTAGTGCAAGAATACTTAATATTAGTAAATTGGTCCCTTTGGGAATCTAAATGTAGGCACATATAATAATACAAGTTGAAAACCGTAATTCTGTCATAATCACTTCTCATGTGGGGTTCTCGGTTTTAATTTTTGGGAGCTAATTCAGCAAAAGCAGTTTCCTCACTGAAGATTTGCAGTAAGATTTGAGTATTTACATAAACAATTTATGTTTGGAGTGCCAGTTCATTCATGCACAAATAACCCCTTCACATACAAAATGCTTAAATGTAAAGCTACACAGTTAAATAAACTTCTGCACTACAGATTCACTTCAGGTAATCTGTACAATTTTCTGCATAAAAGACCAGCAGGTCAGCCTGAAAACCACTTATGAATGATTTAAAATATAGAAAAAATAATACAAGCCCGACGCACATCAAAGCGCAGGGCTGTATTTTTGAAGGGTACTTAGTGCAGGTGACTCATATGCACAGGGTGTTCTTACATCTTGGAGATTTTTTTCAAATGGTGGTAGGGACAGGCAGGTTTAACTCGTTCTGAGACCGCAACTTTAACAAATGGAAAAAATGACGGAGCTGCTCCGCACCTAACAGAGGCTTCCCAGGAGGCTTGTGCAGCCCGGGGACAGGGATGGGGATGGGGCACCGAGCAGAGGCTCAGCTCCACCTCCCTGCTGATGCTCGCAGCGAGCGCCTCGATCCCAGGTGCTGCATCCCGGGGGGATGCCGCGCTCCCAGCTCTGCCCAGCCTTCCTTCCAAGGCACCTTGCATGCTAAAATGTGCAGGTTTTCCCCAGCAGAGCAGGCAGGGGAGAGGGGGAACGTGTCGCCTTTCTCTAACAGAGCAGCACATTAGTGTGTCTATTTTTTTTTTGTTAGATCCCAGTTTGTCTAGTTGTGGAATTTATGGACTTTTAAAAATAGATTTTGCCAAACAATTGTGTGGGCAACTGCTGACTTGCAGTCTGCAAGATATCTTTCCGTCAGCCTCAGGAAGATTAAAGCAGCTTCTATTTTCATCATGAGGGAGCTAAGGATGTCGGCACAAAGGAGAAATTCACTTTTTGTCCACATCAAGCTTAGCCTCTTGCCAGACGATGCAGCATTCGCTGCAACAATTGCCAAAATAATGTGTTGCCTTCTATAGTCCCTTCAGGTTGAAGAATAGCCTTGTGCTGCTACACGTAGAGAGCAGGAGTATTTCCCAGTCCCTGGCTCTCCAGCTTGATGCTAGGACCATTTCTTTCCTAATTTTGCATGCCAAAAAGCTGACAGAAAAATTAACATTGGTGTACAAAGGAGCAAAAATCTCCTCGCATCATGCACATGTGAGCAAGGAAATATAGCTGAAAATAAAATGCCCCCTGAAAGATCACAGTGTTATTTATTCCTAGATCTTCTTTTAAGTCCTGATTCTAATCTCAGCAGCAAGATGCTCAGAGAGAAAAGCAAGTCACAGTCTGCTATCCACCCCGGTCAGATGGCAGAGGGCGAAAGGAGCCCTGCCAGCCTATCATACAAGACAAACCTTGCACTAAATAAGACTGCAGGGACTCAGGAATGGAAATGATCTTCTCAGACATCAAATCCCGCCCCTGGTGTCACAGGCTGCAGCATGGAGCCGTCCCATGTATAAACTGAGCACTCTCCTCCACCCGCCTTTTTCTGTAACACTTTGGCCTCCTGGCCAAAGGCTGTTCCAGGACCTTGCTCTTTTCATGGTCACGACTTCCTTGGGTCTTCAGTCTGCGTTTCCTCGTGGCTAGCTTATCCCCATTTGTTCTTGTGTCAACCCTGTCTTGTAGCTTAAATAGCACTTTCCCTCCCTGGTGTTTATCCCTCTGATGTATTTATAGCCAGCAATCATATCCCCTCTCTGCCTTTGTTTTGCTAGGCTGCCCAAGCCAAGCTCTTTAAGGCTCCCCTCATAAGACAGGCTCTCCATTCCTCTGATCTCCTTGCTAGTCCCTTGCTGCACCTGTTCCAAATTCAATTTATCTCTTGTGCACATGGATGGCCAGAATTGGACATCAGATTCTTGGTGGGGTCTCACCACCAAACATGCCGTGGAAACAGCATAAGCAGAAGAGATGCAGATCATATTATGTGGTGTTGCTGTTACTGATGGATGCACAGAAGCATAATTAAGCATTAAGCACTTGGTACTTAATGATATAAACTGCAAGTATAGACCCAGAATAGGACAGAAAGCTAAAATATCATATTGCACAATATATTTTTTCTTTCATTGAGGAGATTCAAGGAAAAAAAATCTGTTTACCCTGAACCTGAATGTAACTTCAGAGGAAAAAGTTTCTGAAGCAATTTAATGAAATTAAACCACTGTATTGCTGTAATACACTTTGCAGACACTGCCTTCCTTTATCATAAAGGAAGAGTCCTGCGCCACAATTCTTCCCTCAAGCCATGGTAAGCACCTGCCTGAAGTATGAGGTGTGCAGGCAGGGGAAGCCCAGCACCTCCATGGGAGCTGAGGAAACGCAGCAAAGAGGACAGTGTTCGCGGGCGGAGATGGCAGTGGGGAGCGCCGGCAGGCAGCAGGCACCGCCGCTGACAGCAGCGGCATTGAAGGAGCAAAGGGACACCGACCAGGACATGGGGGTCAACCTTCCTCTATTTAAACGGTGTCATGTGATCTTTTACTCCATCTGTTATCAACATACTTCACAAGGTTAATCTAGTGCTCGCCATTTTGAATAAACAGATACCATTTTGTTACTCCCTATCATACTTCTCAATTCTCAAATGTTCAGGGCATGATGGACAGCTTGAAGAGGTGCCACAAGGTTAAATGACAGCCTATCAATTCTTTTCAAGGGCAAAAAATCCTTTATGAGAAATTCAGAGATTTCTCCTTTTAGCATTTTCCTTTGCTTGCCTAATGTAAACCTCAAGCCTACACTGGAGTTTAAGGACACGCTGCTCTAACAGGAACTATCAGTCAGCAATGAAAGAAATCTCTCAGAGAAATGTACCATATGCCCATCCCAAAAACAAACATAAATTATGATACTTTTTTAGGACACCATTACAGGATGGTTCTAGGAGCGCCCGGCAGAGCCGCACTGGTGCCTGTCACCATGCGCAGGCCTCACGTCCCCTCACAAGCTCACGCAGCAGCCACAGCAGCAGCAGGTACTTCAGAAGGTGCCACCACAAAGGCATGCAGTTTCTACAACCCAATATAAAGCCTGACGCCGGATCAAGGGCAGCAGGAGAAAACCAACGTGTTTAACAGCCACAGCTCTGTTGGGGTAGACAAAGTCATGCAAGGCTCCTCACTCAGGGTGCCCTTTCCACCCACGGCCAGGGTGACACAGAGTGAGGGGCACACAGTGCTACTTCAACACATAGCAGGGACGAGTGATCCTGGCACATGTGCAAGTGCCCAGGCAGTGTGGGTAGGAACACGCAAGCACTACCTAGGAGCTGGCAAACCACCTCGGCCTGTGCCGTCGCTGAGGCACCCGAGGCTCGCGGCACTCGAGCCATGCTCCTCGACGTCCCCTGCACCGCTGCGGGCAGCGTCTCCACCGACAGCAGCAGGAGCTCTTTACCAACCGCTGGAAGCAGGGACAGCGAGCACCAGCCAGTCATTAATCTAGTATTATGCTGTAGGTCAAAATGCCCTTCTGTTTAGGCCTTATTGACAATTTCTTATGCTTTCTCAGCATCGAGATTTACTGTTTGGAGCGATGTAACTTCATGTCACTGTCACTTTCACTGCATGTGTTCTGCTGCCTGGCTCTGAGACATCTTGACACCTTGATATACAAACCAGAGACTAAAAGATGGCTGTAAATACTGTACTGAGATCTAAAGCTGAAAAGAATATACACGAGCAACTGCATACTTGTAAGAGATTGACTTGAGAAATTCTTAAAGAAAAGATATTACATTAATAAATTAACAGCTGCAACCTGTCTAAACTGGAGGTGTATTGACTGCTCGAGCGTCTGAGGGATGGCAGTAATTGCTGCAGGTAGCAGAGCCAGCCTGCAGCACGGCCTCTTCGCTCGCGCCGTCTTTGCGAGGCCAGCGTGGTTCCCAACACAACTGTTGTTCAATTTAAGCAGGGGTGCCTGGAAAGCAAGGACTGTATTTTATACCTCAACAGTTTTGGTGCTTAATTGGGTCCTAAACTAAATATGCTGAATATATACTTAATTAAATGTGCTAAAGAAATATTCCAGGTGCAGTTAGAAAAGATTTGTTTGGTCAACTAAGATGTTTTGCAGCTGTAATTGCATTATTGTTATTGGCATTTCTAAATCACTCTCTACATTTCCTTTGGAATAAATGTCTTGGTAGCTCACTGATATAATGTATTACTAAGCTACAAAACAGGAGGAACACATTATATATTCATGTACACTTGGCTTTAACCACTTTCAGGATAACAACGAAGTAAGGATTATTATGCAGTAAGTTTGCTGAATCATCATTCTTTTAAACCATAAATATACTCAGCATAAACCACAACATCCACCCAAGAAGAAATTCACTAGACAGAATGCCTAAAACTCCCTTCTACTTTGAAATTGAATGGACAGTTGAAACTGAATTAAACAGTCAAATAATAATTAAAAAAAATGCAGGTCATAAACTGTGGTATAAAAGAGTGTATTTCTCTCACAGTAGAGGGGAGATGGATGTATTGGTAGAGAGAGATGGAGGTGTATTATGCATGCTCCTAATACCTATACATACACTCACTTAAAAACAGGTTTTAAATATTGGAAATTGTAGAAAGATAGAAAGTCCCTTTTTATTACATTTTCTGAAGCAGCATCAACAGTGTAGTAACATACGGGAAATCTGTAACAATTTATCAAATCCTAAATATGAAATACACTACGTCTTTGATAATATCCTCTATTATAATGGAGTCAAGACATTTGCTTCCTCAAAAACCAACATCGAAACCAAGGAACATACTGCCACTAAGACAGGATGGTCTTTATAACAAAGAACTAGACTGTATTTGGACACAGGAAGAAAAAAAGTCTAGTTTTTCCACTCTAGCAATGCATAGGGATTTTCACTGCTCCTGTGTACTGCAGTTTTGCTAATAGGCTAGTCCCAGGCATATGTGGGTATAAACACAAAATATATCTGTTTTTACCATGACTATAATTATCATACTATAATTACTTTTTTAAGTAATATTTGAATCTTTCAGTTAATATGCCTTTCCCATTTTATACGTTTTAATCACTTGAGAATCTTGTTTTCAAAATTCGGGGTTTTCAAAGTGTGGGGTATTTCAATGCAGTGGAAACTACCAGCAGCTACAGGATGTAATTCTGGTGATCAGACTGAAGCTCACAAGACATGAGGTGCAGTGGATCTCTTGGCCGTAGATCTTACTCTGTTGGGGCGGAGTAGGGGTAGGCTATGCCCTGCGCAGCAAAGCTTTTAAGCACACACTTAACTTTAAGCATATGATTACTCTAAATTACTTCAGCAGGATTATTCACACACTTGAGTTAAACGCTCTCCTGGATCTGCGCCCTTAGGTATGCCGCAAAGTCCATCGCTGCAGGGGCTCCTGCACCGCGGAGGGACGCGGGAGAGGAGAGCTAGGCATCAGCGTGCATTTCGAGGATCCTGTCTAGCACCCGGGTGAGAGAAAGAAAAAAATCTGTCTTAACGTCAACTGGAAACCGCGCTGATGCCCAGGATTGAGATAGGTGTGACTCAGAGAACCAAGGGTTTTTGTTAAGCTCAGTCAAAAACAAAAAAAACCCCACACTGATGGAAAATGATCGTTTTGTACAAAGAAGCTTATTGACCAGACCAGAAAATTGTTTTGTCTTAGCTCTGATTTTCCCATTTTTCTTGGAAAAAAAAAAAAAAAAAAGAATCATCCTCCCAAAGCCCCCTCCCTTCACTGGTACTTGATGTCTTTCAGTAACTTTGGGATGGGAAGTCCATGCAAAAAGCCCATTAGCTGTTGAGATGAGTGTCCTGCCCACGTTCTGATTTTCAGGACTTCCATGTATTAAAATAAATAAATAAAAAAAATAAATTAGAAGATTTTTTGCATGCTTGTTTTTGTTTAAGGAGGAGACAGCATAACAACCCTGAACTACTTCCCGGGCAGCTTTTGTCTCCTCATCGCAGGCGGCAGCTCCACTTGGGCAAGGCGCAGCGAGGCAGCGAGAGCCGAGGAGCTGCCCTTTAAGCAGCACAGCTGTAGGGAGCTTGCTTGGCGATTTAAGTGTCAACCTTTCTGACTGTATTAATGAGAATTTAAAGGAGCTGCAGATATAGAGGGGGGAAAAAAACCCAAAGTTTTAGATCTGATGATACTTTTTTTAACAAAACCATTTTTAAACAACAGCATTTATTTTGTAGTTTTCACACACACAAAAAAAATGTAAATACCCCTTTTGTTAGTATTTTTCATGAGAATTATCATGATAAAAAATGGTCTGGGGAAAGGAAAGAAAGGTATGATGCCAACGCTGCACAAGGTATTCAAGATCAACCTTCTTTGGCTGTGTCAGTATTTCAAGGTAGGGTCTACGGGAGCCTGGGGTGTTTCTGCTAGCAGAGCCCGCAGCTGCCCGCCTGTGTCCGTGCGCTCCTCCCGCCTTGGGGATGGCGCAAGGACACGCGGGGCGTCCGGAGCGCGAGCAGCCCCTGCCGCAGCCCCGCTCCTCTGCCGTGCCACCGCGCCACGGAGCGGGGCTAACCGCGGCCACCACCGTGACGCGCCGTGTCCCCGGCTCTCCCTCCCGTGTGTGAGGGAAAGGTCATGCTCCTAGTGATTGTAATTATAAAACAAGCATGTTCATACCACAAAGGTTCAGCATAAATCAACTTCAAAGTGTTAAATTTATTACGTTGTGCTTGTCATATGTTATCGGGAATGGGAAACAATTCCAAGGAAGGCTTTTCTACTGATACTTTTAACTGTCTCTAAATACTAGATACCATTTATGTTTTTATTAAGAATTGCTAATTTTTTTACACCTGAAAACCTTTGGAGAGGCACATCTTATATGCAGTGAATACAAAGCAAAACTGATTTACACAACTGGAAATGTTTTTTTTACAGTGAATAAATATTACTTACGATAGCATAAAAATATCAAACTAAATTATACTCAGTATTTTTAATGTTCCTGTGTGATATTTTAAAGCATGACCTACGTTTTTATTTTAATAATATAAAAACTGGTGCAGGTAAAACTGAAATCCTTTAAGTTGCTTCATGTAGGGTCTTAGCCAGCTCCTACTGAAGTTCAAGGGGTTTAACGAATATTGCACGCACACTGCTAAAAAAGGATCAAAATACCAAGGTGATTTAGTTTGAACTCCATAATGACATTCTGAAGAATGGTGATATATTTCTAACTTGTGAAAATATACCTATATTTCTGGTTCAAAGTTAAATCTTTCAGGCAGCAGCCTAAGCACAATCCTCGTAATTAATAGATAGTCCAGCATGCTGGGCTTTCCCCTCTGAAGCAAATAAAGTAATTTATAATAAATAGAGAAAGAGAAAGGGAGTCAAAATATGCTTTTCTGTCTCGTGTTTTATTGCCATACTTTCACTCATGCATGGATATTTAAAAGAATGTCTTAAAAATAGCTGGTATTTCCACTGAAATGCAAACCTAAAGGTATTTTTATGTCGATGTGTAGGGGAGTGTGCAGTAACCTCAGCAATTCTAATGAGGAGACGTAACCAGTCTGTTGCAGACATTTGTCCAAAACACAAAATTGCTGTACCACATGGTACAATATTGGCAGGATCTGTTCGGCAGAGTTACTGGAAGAAAAACAGGATTCTTTTCAATAGGAAGAAGTCTTCCTTCACTCTCTGATCAGACAGTAAATGCAAATGCTCCTGCACTGATTGAAGGGGAGGGATTATACACCATATGGTCGTTCCGAATGGACTCGATGAAGGAGAATCTCCTTTTTTGACACAGAATGAGGCAGACAAGTGAGTGGACACCTGGTCATATAAATGCACCAGCATTTGAATGGTGTTGCCCATTCGCCAAATTGCTACTGCTGGTCTGAGCCAGAATAAGTAAAATGTGTTTCCCTTATACATCTCAGCTACTGTGCCGTATCCGGATGCATTCCAGGCTGGAATGTGAAAACAAGCCCAGGCATTTTCCTGGATGTTTTTTTCCAAATTCCTACTAGCTTTCACATTGCAAAGCTGCATCTGACAAATATTCCCATTAGTGTCCTACTTTAAAATTAGGGCTAACAAAGTCCTGTGACTGGGCTGATATAAAATAGCAAATACATATTTTTTTATTACATAAAGTCCAATTTGAATTCCAGATATTGAGTGCTCAGTCCTACAGGCAGCTGACAGATTTAATGGGTATGAGGAGGATTTCCAACCTTTAACTAAAGCCCAGCATCCATCTGCAATGGAGGAAAGCTTGCAGTTCCTCTGCCCCAACTCGCATCCCAAGCGTGCAGCAGCTGTGCAAGCCACTTGATGTGGCTTATTCTTAACGTCAACTACATTTTAATAGGGCCTAGAAGGTTCCTCCCCACTGCTGCCGCACATACAACCTTCTCATCATTCTTTCCTTATCCTCTTAACCAGAAGCACAGCGGGACATTTTGGTGTCTTCCATATCCTCCACCTGCCTGATCTCTCTGGGCCGTTCCCATCTCCTGTAGCACCTCATCCTGGGCCAGGCAGCTTTGGCTGGAAAAGCTCAGAAAAAACATGTTCCCTTGCTGCCTCGCTCAACCCACCCTTCACGTGGCTCTACCTCTGCTCAAAACTTACCTCGGGAGAGCTCAGAAAGTCTGTGTTAAGCCTTTTTTTCCATTCACAGACACCCTGCAGTCTGGATAGAGTAACACTTTTTATTATTCAGGTTGATGTCCTACAAGTGAATATCCTAATGCAGTTACGTTCATCACAGGGAGCTACTGGAAGCATTTACACTAATTATGCTCCTGTCTAAATTGGTTACTAATCTTATATTATAGCTAAGCTACCAGAAGGATTTCTAAACAATAGATTTTTTTTCCTAGTTAGCAGTTTTTATCAGACAGATAATTGGAGAAGAGAAATAAATAAACACAGGGAAGTACAATTACATCATCTTACTATTTCAGCAAGATAAACAAAATGATGCTCACTTCCCTCCCCAGAGTGCTATGAGGTTTATTCCATTAAGATTTGTCAAGTGCTTGGATGGAAGGCCCTGTAAGTGCATGGTACTATTAGTAAATATTAAATAGAAAACTAGATTCTAATTATCATGATAAACAGGCTAAACTTGGCTAAAGGCACTTGGGAGAGGAACCCAGGCTCACCAGTCACCTGGTGGAACATCTGACACCTCTTATCCTCTGGAAGATCACGTTGGCTCAGGCTCAAACCTCCCAGAGCTGGAATATATCCCCACTACGCCTTCCCCTACCCCGAGTAAGAGCTCCTCACCTGGGGAGAACTCACACCACAGCAGATGATGCATAGGAGACCGGCCTGTGTCTCTCCTGCGACACCAGTCCTGGGGCTGCCTTGCCCTGCAGTCCTGGCCTGGAAGGAGTTTCCTGTTTCACAGTCTTTCTACCTTTTCCCACAATGGAGAGGAAAAAAATCACCCTATAAATGTTTCACTAGAGATGAAAGAGACATTTAAAGCATCTGTGTAACACTGCGCTGATCAATCAGAATTAGAGATAAAACTGCCCTTAATATCATGTGTGAGGAAAGGTCTAAAACATTTTTGCATTGATCATTCATGATTAAAACTAATGTCATCTGGTGTCTTTGGTGCTGTTTTTTAATGGTGCTGTTCAGTGCAGCCTGTGCTGGGCGCAGCCATCTGGGCTCTCCCTCTTCCTGCGCACTGGGCTGGGACCTCCTGCAGCGGCGGAGACCCACCGTGATCCCAGAGAGATGCCACAGCTGCAAGCGGGGAGCAAAGAGGTGGGCACAGGTAAACCTGTGAAAACAACCTCTCTGGTGGGTAAAACAGGAAAGGCAGAAGCCTTGCATTTCGGGGAAGTGTCTTTTGCCTGGCTTTAAATTCCCTTTTCAAGAGGATGCAACTCAACGAGAACTGTCTCGTCAACGCTGATCACCATAAGGAGGCCCAAGAGTGTGTTATCTGGTTCCTAGTCAGGAAATATCTTTCATTTAAAAGGAAAATTGCATTCACTGTGCTCATTGCAATCATCTGGAAGGCACAAAGAAAAGAAGCTCTTCCCACCAACTGTAAGCTCAGAGAAAATTTTAAAATAAACATTTCAAATTACAGTGTCTTCTTGCTAGTGAGGGACTTGTTACTGAAAAGCAACATTTGCAAGACTCATGTTCTGGGCTTTCATAGAAAACACTAGGAACCAGGTCTCGAAATATCACTAAAACAATCATCAGCAAAAAAAGTACAAGAGCTTGCCACCTTGCTACCTCCAATGCCCAGTAATGGCAGGATGAATTAAAATAAAATAAAAAAAAGAAGAAGAAATGATTCTATGGAGATTTACACTTACTCCAGTCTCCTTCAGTAACTTCCACATAGTCCTCCTCAGAATCGATGGCTTTTAGCCTCGCTGCTTCCTGACCCACATTGGAGGGGCAGGGCTGCACGCTCCGAAGGGAAGCCCATTTCAGGAGCACATGGGCTGCTGCTAATTCAATAAGATGTGCACTCTCCTCTAAGCTTATGCACGGACACTGGTTCAGCACCAATCTCACCAGCACGCCAAGCTACTTGGATAACTTGGTTTTATGACAGAAATCTCCATTTATGCCTATTTATTACATTATCTATTTATAGAATAGCTATAGATTCAATACAGCCTGCAAGCAAGCCCTTTTGCTGCTACTATAATGTGGTTAGGCATGCGCTGAGGATGATTTGAGGTATCCTGAAACTGTGTCACAATCTCCTGCTTCTCAGAAACCTCTTTCCAGTACAGAGCAGGCTGAATTGGGAGTATGGACTGAATTGGAACCACGCAATTTTTAATGCGTCTACTTATTGAATTTTTAATTTGCAGGTTATTGACTGTATGGACTGTAATGGCTTTGAACAACAAGGTGAGTGTGTATGCCAGACATCTGAAGTAATTCTATGTGAAAAGAGATGGCAAATTGCTGGAGCCTTTAATTACACCATTATTTAATAGTATTAAGGGAAGGCCTCAAAAAACAGAATATTCTCCCCCTGCATATTTATCTACATCTCAATAAAATGAGATAAAATTTCTGTATGGGGAAGGTGGGTGGGTGTGTGTCTGAATATATACTTGTATGTAAAATCTCTAAATGGTTTTGGTGCAAAAGGGCACGATGTAAAGAAGTGATTATTTCAATCCATGGGATTTTAACACTTCTGCTTCTGTGATCCTATAAGCCTCAGACATTAAATGAGAAATAATTAGTTTCTGCCACATCTTTTCCTTCGCACACGAAGACCCCTGGACGAACGAAGCTGTCACGGGTCCCACAGCTGTCCGCAGGCCGCGCTCTGCAAACACAGGCCCTGCTGTCCCCGAAAGCCGGACTCCCCGAGCTGCTTCTTCCTCAGCTGGCTCTCGACAGCACAGGAATCACACTCCCTACCAGCCGGCAGCAGACACGGCTCGGCCTCTTTGCCGTGAGATAGCCCAGGTCATGCCAGCCGCTCTTCCCCTCCCTGGCAGCAGGGTACCTCTCTTCTTTTCTTTCCTCCTAATTTTATTTGGAAACAAAAAGAAACAACATCCTGTCATCAAATGCTAGTAAGGCGTAATTATCATAGCTACGTTTTACCCACCACGGTGAGCGTTATTACTATGTGAAGATTACAAATACAAAGCCTCCAGGAATGTCAGAAGAGAATGTCATAACTAAGCCTACTTCTAAAATAAATGCTTGTGAAAACTCTTATCAGAATCACTCCACCTACGTGCATGCAAATGCACATAACAAAGGGCTATTCTTTAAAAGATTTGAGAAATAATTTGCACAAGAACAAGGCTGGATTCATATTCTGGGGGGAAAGCAGCAAGTACACCCTGAGATAATATTTGCCACGACTCCTGCAGGCTGGCTGTGTTGGAAGGAGCCCTGCACGAGGGCAGAGCCCGGCCGGCCGCGCTGCGCTGCGCTGCCGCACACGGGCTGCCGTCGGAGGGGAGCCGAGGGGGTCCCTCTGCCGCTTCGCCTGCCCCAACCCGCGTCGCGCCCCTGGTCAGCAGGCACATCCCAGACACCGAGCGCTCTCTGCTAAAAGCCCCTTTGCTGAAAGTCAGAAACACTGTGCCCAACAAATGAGGTTAAGACGAGCAGGCGTCAGCGACTGTTGTCCCACGGCTACCTGTGAGTTTTCCTCACTGCTGACCAGCTCGTGCACTGACGTTTATCGGTGTTGCAACAGCCACAGTTGATACATGCCACATCCCTAGCCGAAATGGCAGGCTGTGAGACAGAGTTTGTCATTGGAGAGATGGGCTGGGAATGGGAATTTTGCAAATTCCTTTCAATGTCAGCTCCTTAACTTTGCAATGGCAGTTCTGTATACTAAAGTTTTGTTTCATGCCCTATATATTTTCCACTTTTACAGAGAACGCTTGGAACTGTGCTTACTATTCTTAGACTGCTGTAGTGGAGGGCTGGAATACTAAGAGAACTGCATCTGAAAATGTACATTCACAATGTCTTATCAGTATTGGACATACATAATTTTTTTCTTGCAAAGTTTTTGCTATGAAATTGGTTGTCACACAAATTCGCGTACTTCTCCTTGCTGAGTTTTTTTAAACCCGCTACATTACTATATTATTTGATGTCCATTTTAATGTTCCTTAAAGATAAAGCAAACATTCTATACTAAAATTTCATGCACCCTCTTTTATGGGGTCGAACAAAACTAAATTCTCACTACAGAGTAAAATTTCACATACATTTTAATAACTCAGTAAACTCCACCCAGATGAAAATATCCACCTGTAAGCATGAAACACTGTTGTCTTAACTGAATGTAGATGCAACTTCTCCTAGCACACATTCTCCCAACAAAGAGAAAGTGCACACTCTAGGTACCTGTGTAAATCACTGCTGTTTACTTTGGTACTGTGGGAAATAAGGATCCTTAGCAGCAACAGCTGATAAAGTGGCCATCACTGGTGTATCGTTGCAAACTTGAAATCTAGCTTTGGGGAACATTCATAGAATCCTAGAATGCCTAAGGTTGGAAGGGACCTCTAGAGGTCATCTAGTCCAACCCCCCTGCACACGCAGGGCCACCTAGAGCACATGGCACAGGACTGCGTCCAAGCAGGTCTTGAAGATCTCCAGAGGAGACTCCACAACCTCTCTGGGCAGCCTGTGCCAGTGCTTAAGTTCCTGTGGGGCTTTTGATGCTTTAGTTTGTGGCCATTTCCTCTAGTTCTATCAGTGATCACCACTGAAAAGAGGCCGGCCCCATCCTCCTCACTGCCTCCCTTGAGGTACTTATACACACTGATTCCTCTCTTTTTCCACCTCCAAATAATACAAATTCCAAACGTACCTACTTTATGCAGAGACTTTAGAAAATACTTAATAGGAACAAAAATATATGGGTGTTTGCAGTGTTCGTGACTAATGCATGCTTTGGTAGTCCATCAAGCACACCATTCTTTTAATAATCTCTGTTTTTCAGCTGTAGTGAATTCATTACAATTTTTCCACAGCTTATTACAAATTAGACAATGGCCGTGTTATTTCACAATTTTTTTTTCAAAACAAGAACTACTACTGATTACGTGGGGATAGGCTGAACAGGGAACCAATAATTTCCACTGATAGGATTTGAGCCTCTAGAGTAGCCTACTCAACCAAGCCTTGAAATGCTCTTTGCAAAGCTTAGGTTGAAAGGTTTGGGGTACAGCAGAGGCAACGGAAATAGTAGTAGCAGAGATCTAGCAGGAGGCATTCAGAGGAGTTAGGGAGACCACAACAAATTCTGTATTTGCAGTGCCCAGTGTCTGAAAAACGGGTCTGTTTGGGGTGTTTTGGGTATGAAAGCTCTGTATGGCGGCTGGCTAGGATTATGCCAGCATTGGTAAAGGTGAAGCAGGGCTACTTAGGACACAATAAAGGCCTAGGCTGCGAGCATCGTGAGCTACAGCCACAGAAGGCAAAACGCAGGCGCCTTCCAGTGAAGCACCGAGGAAAGGGCTTGCAGCACAGCTGATCACTGCCCAGCGCACATATACTCATAGAGAACCAATTCTTTATTACAGATACTAAAACAACCAAAGCCCTCTCGTGTAAAAGAAGGGGAGAACTACTTCTGCATCGATATACAACTAGTTTGATATCAGAAATACAGGTACACTGGGCTTGCCAAGTAAAGTAACTGAGAGAAATGAAGGAATTAAGACAGTGAGAGCAGAATGAAAAGACTCAGTGCTCTATTAATAATGCTCACCTTTAAAGAAGCATGATAGCACTGTGGCATTTAATATCTCTGCTTATCAGAAGCATCTCCAGAGATTTCAGCTCTTTTAATGTATACCTCACAAAGGAAACACTACTGAAGAGTGCTGACTTCAATATTTTTGTACCACTGGCAGCTGCCTTTCAGAGAAGATCCTGTGAAGCTTTCCTCTTCCACATTCAACTGACTGTGAATTCCAAGTTTAATTGAATGGGATTCAATAGCAAGAGCAGAAAGAGTTCAAATTGTCCTTTTGGGGATTCATTCACCAGAAATTACTCATTTATGCCATGACATTTTGAGGGAATATCATAATACTGTTTTGGACACCATGTCGTAACTTAGAGGAATAGAAGAGTAAGATGAAAACATCAATTACGATAAAAGAAAGGGTATAAAAATCAAGGTTTGCCCTCTGTCCTTATTTTCATGGGAAACATGCAGTTCTGAAGAGAGTGTTCTGTATCTGGGTGTTTCAGGCTTTTCATATGGGAATACAGTGTTCACCGACACCCCGTATATGTCCCAACCACTGATACCTCTTGCACAGCTGGCAAGAAATGAGCTGGTGAATTAAATACAGTTTCTACAGTCCAGTTGCTTCTACCACAGAAATCATCCTCACAGCTGCAAGTAAGTAGCCCGCCACTAAGTAGCTGGAGAAAGGGAATACAGGAATCCGCAGGGATAATGCTCAGCCTGTACTTGGCAAATGGACAAACTGAGGCTATTCCCCCTTGGGGTTCAGTCATGAGGACTCAGTAACTTCACTTATGGTTTTCCTTCTTCAAGAAAAGAATTGGCACCTGGGCTCAGAAGCAGACTACAGCTTGAGGAGAAAGTTGACATGATCCGAGCCTGCATGCATAAAAAGCCTATACTGTAATTTTTGTTCTTTGTCTTAAACCTGCTGTCTGCCTTATATTAATTAAATATAATGCAATCAGGAATGAGTTATTTTCATAATTAAATATGTAAAAATGAATTCATCTGTTTTTGTGGTTATCAGACTTCAGGAAACAAGACTCTTAAGTTTGTAAAAATATAAACTGTGCTGAATAACACCTTTATGTTCTATGCTTGACTTTAAATTACTTATTACTCTTTATATATTATTTCACCTACTGTGTAAATTTTCACTTTTCATGTATTACAGCTGCTTTGCCAGCATTAAAAAGGCATTAAACATTTTACAACAGCAGCATCAGAGTTACTACATTGTTAGCAAATATTTGCTGAAAGAGTCTTTTCTGATAAGATGGTCTGTAGCCAAACTACACCCACTCTGAGGTTCTTCCTTGGACATCAGCAACCAGGTCGGTGGGTACGTCCTGAGCAGAAAATGTGCCATGGCTTCACTTCCAATGTAAACATATACATCAGGGTTTCACCATGGTGATTATTCTATTATCTAATTATTCTATTTTTCAGTCACTGCTACATTCATTTAGCAGTAGGCCTGTTAGATTACAGTCCATTTATTATTATTTTTTTGCATAGAAGGTTACAACAGTTTATTAATCCATCAACATACTCCTTAAAAATATGATCAATGATGCCATATAAAATGCAATTCTTCATACACTTTAGGAGGTTTGGTAACTAACACTTCAAAACAACATGGCTATATTGAAGGTTTAAAAGAATTCTTTAAAAGGAAATTGGAACCACATCCTAAAGAGATCTGCTGAATTAGAAAAGAAAAACTATTATTTGGCAACACTGTTTTCATGAAATTATTCCAAAATGCATCTTATTTTGAGAAGTAAAAAACCAAGTGTCCAAAGGGACATTAGATTAATGAAAGCCTATCATCTGCAGCATCTCCGTATTGTTTCCTCTCCTCAGAATCATATGCAGGCACCTCTGCAAAGGTGGGGAAGGGCTGCTGTTTCCCAAGCACTGCCTAAAATAAGCCAAACGGAGAGCAGCGCTTGCCGATCCTGCGACTGTGAACGAGGAGAGCTCGAGGCACAGTGCAGCCCGCTTCTCCTGGGGGACGAGAGCTCTGCAAAGGGGAGGACGCTGCACACGGGCTGTGACGGGCACAGAGCCGCGCGTGGGACTCACACTGCCCTCAACGAACGGCACGTTTCCTCAGCCTCCTCCGCATCACACTGCTTACCGCTGCACAGCACCCAATATTTTGGTGGGTATTTAAATCATAGAATCATAGAATCATAGAATCATAGAATGCCTAAGGTTGGAAGGGACCTCTAGAGGTCATCTAGTCCAACCCCCCTGCACACGCAGGGCCACCTAGAGCACGTGGCACAGGGCTGCATCCAAGCGGGTCTTGAAGATCTCCAGAGAAGGAGACTCCACAACCTCTCTGGGCAGCCTGTTCCAGTGCTCTGTCACCCTCACTGTCAAAAAATTTTTCCTTAAGTTCCTGTGGAACTTTTGGTGTTTCAGTTTGTGGCCATTTCCTCTTGTTCTGCCACTGGCCACTACTGAAAAGAGGCCGGCCCCATCCTCCTCACTGCCTCCCTTGAGGTACTTATAGACACTAATTAGATCCCCTCTCAGCCTTCTCTTCTCCAGGCTGAACAGGCCCAGCTCCCTCAGCCTTTCCTCATAGGGCAGATGTTCCAGGCCCCTGACCATCCTCGTGGCCCTGCGCTGGACTCTCTCCAGCAGCTCCACATCCCTCTTCTACTGGGGGGCCCAGAACTGGACACAGTACTCCAGATGTGGCCTCACCAGGGCTGAGTAGAGGGGTAAGATCACCTCCCTCGACCTGCTGGAGACGCTCCTCTTAATGCACCCCAGGATCCCATTGGCCTTCTTGGCCACGCGGGCACACTGCTGCCTCATGGTCAACCTGTCGTCCACCAAATAATTCATGAATGCTAAACTCCTCTTTTTATTTTTTTAATAGAAGAATAAAACCATCATATTCAGAAGCTGACCTTTTTACTCTGCTATATAAACCCATTAACAATACGGAAAAACATATCCCAAACATAAAAAGCTTTGAAATATCAATTTAAAGGCTACTTTCTGCTCTATCCTTTATTGTAAATGTTACCAAGAAAAAGGCTGAAACCAAAAATCAATTTTTAATATATTTCTTCCTACCACAGGGCATCAAAAACATTAATGGTTTCTACATCTACATGGCTACTCTTACAGACTTTGCATTTTCCACATTTGCCTTTAAAGCGTGATTAATGTATGTTTGTATATACACTTAAAGCACTTCTGGGTGTAAATTAATTAACAGTAATGCAGTACACACAAACAACTTTGCTTTTGTTTGATTACCCAGAATCGCGTTTTGGTATTTACAGAGCTGCTGCAATATAGGCACAGGAGAATGCTGCACATTTTGTGTTGGCTTCCTGCATTCCCACCGAAGAGCAGACCCAGGCAGGAAGAGGCTGCTGAAGGTACCCAGGTTTGGAAGTCACCCCTCTTTTGGGGAACCAAATTATCTTTGATTAGGCCATTTTTTTGAAAGTTTTCTGCCTTTCAGAGGCACAGGGGCAGCGATCAGGTTTTGCAAGCTCCACTGCATAGCCCCGTCCCCCTGCATCTCCCAGGGAGCCACTTCCCAGGCTTTCTCATCCCTTCTGCTCCAGCTACTCCATCACCTGCACAGAGACCAGGGTGGAAATCTCCTCTGTAATCAACATAGAGACCTAGGTGCCTCTGAAAACTGGCAGGGAGAAAGATCTGGATCAGGAATCTAATTAATTAGAGGTTAGGAACCTATGCTGCATGGACCTCTTCCCACTCGCGACACAGGAAATGCAGGTCTCCAGTTGGGGAAGGAAGGCTGCTTCAGCACACATCTCAACCAGGAGGGCTGTACACAGGCTAGATATATTCATCAGGTTCACATAACACACTCTGTCGCAGATTTCATGGCAAATTTGTCTTCCTATCTTTCTAGATCACGGTCCTGCTCAGGAATATGATATACACGTGTATATTATTATTACCCTAATAAAACCATACCACACAAAACCTGCATGCAAGTCAGTGTGAATTACTGCAGCTGGGAACAGAAACAACCAAACATCTGGTAGCAGGTTGTGACAGTGATAGACACACACCTCACACGCTGGATCAGCAAGCTGAAAAAAGACAACTAGAGAAAACCAAGAGACTTCAAAATCACTCACAGGGAGACATTAATCTATGCTTGCTTGGGCTTCACGTTTTCCTTACTCTCTTTTACCCACTTTGAAATTCAACCAACCTTTTAAGATTGTCCCATTCTTAGGAACACTTTAGTCAACTCACTGTTTTGCTAATGGGGAAGACCAACCCCAGTATATTGGATATTATTGGAAGAATATATGCAGAAAAGGCCTGCCTTTCTAAGATATTAGAGAAAATTCTTTTTTTCCCTGCAATCACATCATTCAAGGTTTACAGTGCACATATGAAGCATCTTCCCTGGTTAGCTCAAAAAGACCTGGCTCCACCGATGCAGACAAGGTAAGTATTACTCTCATCATATTAAATAGTAAGACTAGTGCAAATATGCATCAACATTAAAACTAACTTTCATGTCATTTTTAAGTGACAAGTTTCTATGTTAAAGCAAGGTAAACAGCTGAGATCTACAAGAGGTTGAAAAGCTTTGTGTTTTTTTTTTTTTTTTTTTTTGAGGTAGAAGAGTAATCCAATGGTTTCTGAATTAATTGTAAAATTTCAACATTGAGTAACTTGAATAAGTAAAAGTTTATTTAAAGTGCCATAACTCAGAGTTTTATGCCCATAAGGTCGATGCCGTGAGCTGCCAGTTCCTTTCTGCCCATAAGGTTGATGCCGCAAGCTGCCAGTTCCACTGCAGGGAGGGAATGAGCGGGTGGACAACCCTCCGACTCTGCATGGTCTCCTGGGGATGTTACACCCTCCTTAAGCATTGTTATGGACCACAGACACCACTGCAGTGCTCTGGTGCAGCAGGAGGAGTTCAGCATACTTTTGTCTGCAGTTTTTCCAGTAACCATAATACCATTAAAAGGTATTTTTCGTTTTGCGAATGACCGCAGTGGAGCTATAGGCACCATAACACCACTATGGTAAAACCTGTTAAGCTCCAGCAAGACAGACCCATCACAGTCAGAAACACAGCTCCTGGAAGGAACGTAACCGTCTTAAAACAAGGTGTGAAATGTTAAGTCTCTCAAGAGAAAAAGATTTTACTCACTTTTCCATGTTAGTCTTTACTACCTATTGATGTCCTGCTCAGCTTGTTGCTGAATACTAGAGAATTCTGAGTAAACAACCATAAGGTAAAGCTTTTACCAGCAGGTATCTGAGCATTAATTGAAATGCCTTAAGGCAGAGCAAAAATGCTTCTAAAACATTTACATGAGATGAAAAGAGCTTGGATAAGAAAAGAAAAGGGCTAGTCACAATGGTTTTCTTTATAGCTATCCACATCAATTAGACTTTAAATACAATGACTTTTTGACTTAACTTCTCAAAATTGAAACCCTTTGCAAAAGAAGCCTGAGGTCTGAGAAAACAGCTCAGTGAAATACTCCAGAACTATTTTTAACAACAAAGCACTTACAGGACTGGTCTTTTTATAGCATAGGAGGTTTAGAAGCCCCTGGGTACGTGTTTCTCTTTGGAGGCTCCCGCAACAGACTGGTCGGGGAAGTGCTGGGTACTGCTCACCCGGGAACATGGCCCTTGTGTGCACAGGAGCGGCCACAGCAGAGGAGAGGCTCTGGTGGCTGTGCCTTAGGGTGCCTCCTCCCGCACCGTCCTCCCAAGGACAACCCGCGTGTCATGTGCCGTGATAACTTCTCCTTCATGTGATTCCTGCTGCACTCGTGATGAGCTGCACTGTTATTTGGATTGCAGTCTCACACAATGAGAAGAGGGTGGGATTAACATCCCCGCTCTTCTGTCTCCTGCAGGACATGGTCGGGACGCTCCGTTTCTCCGCAGCAGAAGGTGGTGAGGGCCTTGTGGGAGCGTCCCAACCACCAGCCTGCCCCGACTGGCTGCAGGGAGGTGAGAATTCATCCCCTGCAGAGACAAAGTGCCACACAGCAAAGTACCTGTGACAGCTGCTGTCTGCCAGTCCACAACAGTTACACACTCATCGGTAGTTGTGACTGTCAAGCTCTGGGCAGCCCAGGAAAGGCTGGTATTTAGTGCTTTTAGTTTCTTCCTCTGGCTACCTCCTGTCACTCCTCATGTTACAGATATGAGTGCTACACACCTGCGTCTCCCCAGCATGACAGACCTGGTGCAAACTGCGAGGCCAAAACTGCTACAACTACCCGTGAGTTCTGGTTCCAGTTAACACAGTGGCAATTTTCATAGTGCTCCCAATACCAGAAGTTTCCAGTGCTGTCCTCCTGAAGAGGTGTCCTCCACATCCTGCAAACTGGCCAACTTGTGCTGACCGAGAACCTCATGGAGGTGAACTCATCATGTCTCCAAATAACTAACTCAAAGAATGCGGCTATGCGACTCCTCAAAAAGTGTGTTCACTCTCTAGTCCAAATGTGCTAGCATCATCTTTTAACTCTGGACCTCTGCTTGTTTTTTTTTCTCCCAGGTTAAAGACTTGTCTGCTACAAAAGGTATCGTCTGCAGATAATACCTTGTAGACCATCATCACATCATCTCACCTCCTTCTCTTCAATAAAGTAGACTGAGCTCCTTAAGTCTGTAATTGCAGGGCCTATTTCCCAGAGGGTGAATGAATTTGCCACTGTCTTTAACGCTCCCAGGATTTGCTCTAAGAATCTAAGCTAGGCTAACTTCTGTGCTCAGAGGTCAGAAACAAATGTAACTAAAGCCATCTCAGAGATGATATGACTCCAAATAAACTTCTGCAATTCTGTCACTCTACACTTTATATATTATAATCTATCTGCTTTAATTAAGGCTTAACAAGCAGCAGAAAATATTTATGAAGTTTAACATTTCTGCAGTATGTTAAAAGGTTAAATGCAAAGTTGTTCTGTAGAAGTCTTATTCTGTTCATTAACAGAGCTCAAATATATGAAATATATAAAAATATATGTACATAAATATATAATACAAAATATATATACATATATAATATATAAAACAGCTTGTTCAAAGGAGAGAGAGAGAAAGAAAAAAAGAAAAAGGAAGGAAGGAAGGAAGGAAGGAAGGAAGGAAGGAAGGAAGGAAGGAAGGAAGGAGAAAGAAGAAGGAAAGAAAGAAAGA
>VWPW01007426.1:858151-1086065 GCA_013389825.1 Crypturellus undulatus
AGGAAGGAAGGAAGGAAGGAAGGAAGGAAGGAAGGAAGGAAGGAAGGAAAGAAGGAAAGAAAGAAAGAAGGAAGGAAGGAAGGAAAAAAGGAGAAAGAAAGAGAGAAAGAAAGAAAGAAAGAAAGAAAGAAAGAAAGAAAGAAAGAAAGAAAGAAAGAAAGAAAGAAAGAAGTTGCTGTGGATAATACCTTGTGGTTAGCACAATCCTTATATTCAGTTATTTACCAAATGTTATGCTGGTGATGATGGAGCACTTGGCAACAGCCGAACAGTAAATCATGTAAAATTATACTCTCATGCAACCTTAAATTTTGCATTTTAATTGTTTTTAAACAGTTCCTGTCAGTGTTATAGACTAAAATAAGCAATACAGTCCTAGATAACAGAAAAAATAAAATGAGAGATCAGAAAAGAGTAATAAGAATAATGGATGGATTTGTTTCCTCCCTAGTTCAGTTCTTTTTTATGTCTCTTAAATTGCTAGTAAGCAAAATGGACTCTTTTCCTTTTTACAGGCTGGAACATTCACTTTAATATTGTTTGTATCTAGAGTGGCTGCTAACAGGAAACTCACAGGAATCTCTATAATGAGGATCTTCATGGCTGATGAGCGGGAAATCAAAGACTTACAAGCATGTGACAAATCAAACCACAGATCCTAATGTTTTGAGAGAACTAGGACTGCTTTATTTCCCCTTATTTTTCAGAGAGCTATAACAACATATTATATCTACATGAGATGGAACTACAATACACTAACCATGGGTTTTATTTATAATAGTATTTTCAGAGATAACCTAAAAGGCACATTTGATCATGAATAAGCTTCTAATAAAATAGGGATAGTTTCTTTCACGTTTTGTTCTATTTTTATAGGCAAAAAGGTACTAATGTAATCCTGTGTGGTCCTTATAAAAGGCATGCTATCTAGCCTAACTTTCAGGGTCTCAGTTCTCTTATAATAGACTGAACTTGAAATCTGTGAAAAAAAAGTGGTCAGAAGGCTCAATACAAATGCTGTAACACTTAACCTAATAGCTTTATTGCTGAGACAGGTGTTTGTTTTTATCGTTCATAAAATTTGTATTGATAAATAGTTAACCTATATAAATAATTTCGCCATATGACTTTTCTAATAATCTATAGCAAGTAATGAAATCTACTGTTTGTGCTATGATGAACTTAAGGAATCAGATGACTTTGTCCATAATTTTGACAGTAATAACATTGTAAATATTGTAGTAAAGTACGTGACATAAATGCAAGTATACTGTAATATCCACAGCGTATGTATTAATGCAACCATTGAACAGAATATTGCTGCCACAATATTAATGCACTTTAGATTATGGTAAGCAGAACTAACACACATTAGGTTACATCATTTTCCACCAGTAATTACTAGAATACTACATTATCCATAAGAAACTGCCATCCGCCTTCAAGAAGCATCAGTCCCCCCATTTATCTACCATTTGAGAACAGCACGAGCCCAGCTGGCCTCTCTGGGGACGGGGCTCCGGCTGAGCCGTGCCACACATTTCAGCAGCGCTGGAAATGACAGTCCCAGCGTTTTGGTCCTTCTGACTATTCAGAGCTGCAACAGCACTGACGTGGGAAGCTGTTCTAGAAACGTTTGCTACAGAAGGACTCTCACCTGGTAACGGCAGATGCTTGGCACTTCTGGTTTCTGTAATTTTTTTTCTCGCCAAAAAGAAAAGAAAAGTGCAGGGGAAAGGGAAAGAGGGATTTCTCTCTGTGATGGTGAGAGTCAAAGGGTTTTTTTGCATCCGATTGATACTGGTCCTGATCAGTGAGGATGATGAAAACCCCCAAACTCCTTCTGAAATATTCAGGGTTTTTTAGGTTACAGTGAAAGATACCTATAAATATTTATTTAGGCTAAAATATAAAAAAAAACCCTTTCATTTGACCAGCTGAGAGGGATGCCCTAGCTACCGGCTAGAAACAGGCATTCCTTCAGAATTCCAGTTAGCAGGAAATAAAAACAAGCACAAAACACTGTCTCACAGGCCAGCCCGGGAGATTTTTTCATTAGCACTGAGGACTGATGATCTTCAGCCTCCAAATGGAGGATCTTTGTTCTGCACCACATTAAATGGGGAATCTTGATCCACAGGTAGCACATTCACTAGGCTATCTGCCAATCCCAATTTTAAGCATATTTCATGATCAGAAATGTAATGACCATTTTTTTTCATGGAATTGTACAGGAAAAATACTCTGCTTGATAGAAAAGATTTTCTCTTTGCAGAAAACATGCAAAACATGAAGGGACACTGGGGTGAGACATATGAAAATATAGGAAGATAATATTGGTAAAAAATATGCTTCATCTGCAGAGCCAGGATCTCAATCCCAACATTTTACATAACCAGATATGATTATATTATGTCATTTGGAAGATACCTGAGTCAGTAGCAAAGACTTTCCAGTGCATGTAAACCCCTATATTACGTTAGAACACAAGAAAGTGTGCAAATATCATAAATTAATGAGTTTTTTTTTTTCCTCAAGGTCTTTCAGAAAAATCTTCCCCTTTCTACTTCCATTTTCTGAATCAGCACTTCTGAAATGGGCACTAAATGGGCACAGATAAACATGCTGGGGGCCAGCGCCAACTCAGGCATGAGCTGAGCTCGTGAGAAGAAAGGCCGATGATGGAGACCCAGACTTGGCTACACCTACGATTTATTGCCTGCACTATCCACCTCCTACTATCCACACACCCTTCTCCACTTCCAGCAAGACCTCCAAATAACTGGCTAGCAAAAGGAGGCGAGTTGAGGACATGATCATTCATTTTATGGAGCAAATTTGCCTGTTCCTCACTTCTCAGTATTCCCTGCTAACTGACACTCAGCAGCTACTTCACTCCAGCCACATCCTAGGGACGCCCTGTGGCATAAGGCGCTGGGAGGCAGGGAGAGGAGGCGGCGGCGCCAGGTGCCTGGCTCAGCAGTGGAGCAGTGGGATGCATCCTGCCTGGGCTCAGGCCTCCCTTCGCTCCATCCCTGCTCCGCAAAAGCTCCTCAAGGACAGCAGGCGAGCAGCAGGGACAACGTGCCATGAAGCATAAAGTCAAGCAGAGAAACGCAGAACCACCCTTCTAACGCAACCGTGAAGGCACTCAGCCACAGCCATGCTGCGATGCTGGGCCGGGACCGCAGTACTGTGCCGGGTACTGTGACAGGAAGACTTCTTATCTGCCTACAAAGCTGCCTACAAAGCTGCCAATGCTGAGAGAGATTTGCAGCTATAACTCACACGACAAACCTTTAAAGCTTAGGCAAGTTCCAGCATAGAGACTGTGTCCTTCACACCATTAAACAACTTATTGGTTGGTATTAATTGATAGCAGCATATCCCACTACTCAGTGACTGCTGATGTCCCCAATAAAGTGTGCTTGAACCCGAGGGGCTCCCTGCCAAACCACCGCGATGGGTACGGATGTGCTTGACACCTGCACTCCCGCTGCCTGCAGGAGGAAGCCCTCGCACCTCAGACACCAGCCCCGAGCAGAACGAAGGTGCTCAGCGTTAACAGCGAGGGGCAGTTACCCACTGGAACCATTTCTCAAGGTTCCTCAGGTATTTTCAATCACTGGAAATTTTAAATAAAGGTTGGCTGCTTTATTTGTAAAAGAAATGCTCTTGTTCAAACAAGAATTATTTCAGGGAAGTTCTATAGCGTATGCTATGGAGGAGGTCAGACTAGATTATTACAGTATTCCCTTCTGGCATTAGAATCTATGAATCTATAAAAGAGAAAGCATTTAATTGATGAAGTTTAGCCCCATTAGCCCCTCATTACCAGATGACATTGTCATCGTTAATCTTTGACTCTGAATGACTATAGATCCAAATTTAACCTTTTCTCTCTGATTTTATATACATTTTATATCCATCTATGATATACACACATGGTTTCAAGGGATTATAAAATCTGTCCTTTACCTTTCCCCTATATTAAACACATGGAAAACATATGGAGATTTCAGAAGAATTCCATTTGTAGGGCACTGACATTTTCCTTTTTTTTTTTTTTTCAAAAGTAGCTTTTTTTTCTTTCAGTAAATTTTCAAAGACAGGAAAAGGAAAAATGATTTAGAATGGACAAAGAAGTGCAGGGTTCATTACTATGAAGCTTCTTAGCTGTGTAGAAAATTAGGTGTGAAAGCCGGATTGCCTACACAGAAAAAGCCGCCTAAACGACATATTTGCTTTTGTGGCTCAGTGACAACCCCACCCAGACACAGAGTTACTGGGGAGTGAGGGTTCAGGGGAAGGCAGTGTGGCTAAAGCCTCGTTTGAGATAGCAAGTGGAATCTGGACTAGCAACTTTTTGACGCTCATCTATAAGCCCCAAAATGTTTGCAAAGGAAAACAGGAATGACTGAAAGCCTTGATACAGTCCATTAATTTTATACCTCCATTGTACCAAATCATTCCAATTTATTTCTCAGGCATTCACCTCACTTTTTAACTATTCCTCCTTTTCAAATTTTATCCTTGGTCAGGAAATACTACTCAAGAAACAGGACTGCAGTAAAAGTGAGTACTTTATCTGGCTTCCTTACAGGTAGTGGAGGAAAAATTCTCTGTTGAGTTCACTTTTCTTTGGATTGGCCTTCGGGTGGAGAACACCTGTGATTTAAGGATATATGGGACATGTGGAAATTATAAATAGAGAAAATGCAGATTGAATCTACTGCAGTCTGTGGTAAAACTGTTAATGTAATTTCACCCCAAGCACAAAGTCCTATCCTCTCTACCATCCCGTGCCTCTACAGCATAGCGCCACTTTTACTTCTGGTATACAAGAAGGAAAAGAAATGTAATAGTATATTTCAAAAGTGTTCAAACTAAGGTTTAAAGAGTGAGCAGAGAAAAAATGGACAGAGACCATGAGGCTGTAGGGACAAATACAGCCTGTCTAAGTCCCTGCATGCCAGGAGGCACTGGGACTTGCTCACGCCTGGCACCTCCACAAAGCAGGGTACTAAGTGTTAACTGGGCACTGGGAGCTCTGTGCCCACTGCTGCCAGGGGGTAATAAGGTAAAAACACATCTCTGCAACAGAGTTTGCTCCCAGGCCAATTCCCCAAAGAGAAAATGCATGCCAAAAGCTTTGTCTCGTTATTCTTCTCTTCTCCAAATTAGTCAGTATCTTTCTCACTTTCTCAATTAGTCAGTATCTTTCTCACTGGGCAGCTGAAGAATGAATCTCTGTCCCATTTTCAACAGTTTGCTTCTCAGAAGAACAAAGTAAAGAAAGATATTTATAGCTCAAATCTAAAGTAAACCATACCTGAGAAGCCGGATTAGACAAAAGTCCTTTTTTATCTGAGGTTTTTGCCACAGATTAGACAGGATTAAGAAAGCATCCTGCTCTCCCTGTCGTGAACAACTACCGCAAACAGGAAGTTTTAGCAGGATCACCATTAACATTAAATGCCAGCAATGTGTAAAAGGTAGATACAAAAGAAGTTTTCCTTATAGCCGGGTCGCTTGCAGATAGTTCACAAAAGAGAAGAGTTCAAAACAAGTCGTTTGGGTTAATAGTGTACTTGCATGTAAATACATAAAAGCTTCAGTGCCGTAAAGCTAATTTAAAAAAGGACATTTCTCTTTATAGTTCCCATGAGCATAATAGAAGCTATGATATTCTTTCTACCATAATGTAAGTTTCATTAAAGAGCTGGAGCTATAATTGTCTACATCAGTACATAGCGGCAGACTGGATAAATTGTCCACATAAATTGCTTAATACAACTTCAAGTGCCTGTTCCAGAGCGCTGGTGACTCCTACGACTGCGTCAATGAGTCCTAACTAAGGTCATGCCACCAGTTCAAACTCAGGGAGGCTTCAAAAGGAAACAGCATGACCCCCAAAATCAGGGAACGAGCTGCTACCGAACTCCACAAATGCAGAAACCCTCCATGACAATCCGCCCCGGACACTATTACATGTCAGTAATATTAAAGATTTATGTGACAATTATGTATATGAAGTGATATGCAAGCTATTATCATTCTTAATAAATCAATAAAGTCAACTGAAAAATGAAACTGAGCATGTATGGAACATTTGACAGCAAATATATTTCAGTCTCTTAAGCACTGTCATTTTCATTGCAATTTACTGTCTACCATACAAGAGGGTTAAATCAGAAAAGTGAATAAAGAAAGAGCAGAGGTCTCAGAATAAGAACTGCAGTGCACTGAAATGCAATTTAATAGTAAATCAACATGGTAGAAGGAAATGTTTGTCATAACAAGACTGCAACATTTTTTTAAAGCCAGTTTTGTCTCGAGCTTGAAGCTAACATTCATTAATGGCAATTTTAGGATTGTTCTAAAATATAAAATACACTACAAATGTAGAGATGTAATTTCATTGGTCTAGGGTTTCTGTGCATTATTCCTCATAAAATATGAATGCTATTATTGACTTAGTAGGTAGGATGCAAAGTATCTCCCTTTTAAAGCCAAAGAGGAAAGCGGGAAATCTCTCAGACAACAGCCATTTTCTTACATAATGTGTAGACTCAGCACTCCACTATTTTTTTTAATCTTAATTACATTTTGACTCTCTACAAGATATATTTGCATAAAACATTTCCTTGGCCATTTTTCACCCGGCAGAAAACTACAGAGCAGTTGAGTTTAGTTCATACACAAACACAACCACGTAAGGAACGCACATGGTGTACCTTACCTTTACCTTTATGCAAGGGACTTACACAAATAGGTATAGGAATATTATCTTAAAGAAATACTTCTAATGAACACATGCAAACTTGAAGTTGTTAGTCCAAAGTGTGCTAAGTTGGATACCAATAACAAAGTAGCATACGTAGCACATCCCTGTATATAAGGATATTAAATGCCTCTTCTTCAGTGCTTTTATGAGGCTCTGCATTCTCTGCCCTCTTTTGTGGAAGTTATCGCTGCATTAGATGTTGTTGAACATATTTGATATGAAAGCATTGTCTGTTTGCTACCAGTATCTAACGAGTATCTCCCCTAGAGTTGCCAGCAAGGTGCTGATTAATTAACTGAAGTAGTGAAGCTAAATTGTACAACAGCTGTTAAGAGAATTGTCATTAACTTGGTCTCCTTTCCCATTTATTCACTTTCTTGTAGTGATATCGCTAAAGCGCAAATTTGGGAACCTTTACATCAAACCTACCTTCACGTGTCCACACTCCATAGTGAAGAACAGGGTAGCTGGCCAAGGCTTATTTTTAAAAAGCAAAGGGAAGAATATAGGAAGGAGGCAGAAAAAGACACTAAACTCAGAGGAAGCCACAGCTCTGCTGTCACTTGTCAATGGCAGCTGACAATCGATGGTCCTCCAGGCAGAATGTCAAAATGGGAATCACATCTCTCCTGAGCTGACTGAAAAGTTCGGCAGCCTGACAGTCTTTCGCGGGCCCTCCTTGCATCCGAGGGCAGGAAATTCCCAGCTCCCCAGCACAGCTGCGGGCAGGCTGAGCACACGCAGACGGGGAATGACAGTTGGCGGAGGATCCCAACCTGGAGACCTCCGCTGCCCCGCAGAATAAAGATGATTATTCGGCAGAGTATAATCTGTATTAAGTGGCAGGCGGGAGTGGGGGAAGTGATGATAGGACACACATTTGCCATTCAAGCACGGTCTTTCTGCGTTTGGAGGAACTGCAGAGAACTCCTGTCGCAGATTCTGAAGAAGGTGCCATGACTATTTTTTTCAGCATAATGTCAATGAAATTAATTCAAGACAAAGTTTGGCATGCTCTCATCAGGATGGCCACCTGATCACCTGAGTGAGCTCTGCTTATTCCTTTTGACATGCTCTGCCATGACATGTGCTAGAGATCGGAACGTTAACACCAGCTGCATCTGTAACTGCTAGGCTCTGCAATTTAATTTAATATTTCGCTTCTTCACACAGGACTTGCTTTATTATGCTTGACAATTATGAAAACTGGAAATTACACATGTGATTAAACACCATCTAATCATTCCATGTACTAAATAAGCCAAAATGCATCCGAAAATATATCAGGTACAATTTTCATGTGAAAACAAATGAATGCGGGAATGTATTGCGTTGATATAGATGGAGCATCTGCCTTGTGATAAAATTAAGTCTTGTGACAGAAATAAATCACTGTAGGGTTGAGTGTAAACCATTATCCAATAGGATTTTCTCTTTTCTTATGTGACAGGACTTATTGGATTCCCTGATGTTAGACAGCTAAGTGCATCCATGATATGATGATAAATCAGGAAGACTACATGATTTGAAATTTAACAGCTACTTATTTTTGAGATGTTAAGATAAAGGAAAAAATACTTTCATTTCTGCAAGCAACTATTAAATTGGGAATCTCCTTTTCTGATAATCTGATACTCTGTTACTGTGTCATATCATCAAACAATGCCAACAACCAGCAGTGGATAAAATAGATTTTGGACTAAGATGAATAAGGGAACCACTTATCTTTCTTTTTTTCTTTTCCAATATTCCCAGTTTTATCTAAAGAACACCATATAAAGGTTACTGTTGACATAAAAATGTACTGCTCTTATTACATTTTCTTTTTTGCATGAAAATATACTTAAATTGAGAAAAAAAAAGTTTTTGTTGCTACTTTCTACATTTGAATGAAAAAAATCCATACACTATGTTAAAAATATAGAATAAATAATGGAACTTCAGCATGTATAGTGGTTGATAAATGTGATTCACAAAACACACCTTCATGTTTTAATAGGTTTCCATTGTTAGAAGTATGCTATTAATTAGTGTAAAAAAATGGATCCATCTATCCAAGATGTACTTGTAGTTCCTGTTCTTGTTTTAACTCTTTTTCTCACTACCATGACTTTTAGCTACTATCTCAAAACATTAGCAGATACTGAGATGTAGTGCAGGGAAGGCTGTAAAGAAACATTTCTGTAGCTACCTCCTTAAGGCAGACCATGAGGAAAACTACTGTTCCTTAAATATAAATAAGGCAAGAATTACAATTATGCTAAAAATGAGGTCATGATTAGCATAAAAATGACTGCATCAAGGTAAGAAATACCAGAAAGAGCACTTCTGAACACCACGCCAATGCAGTTGTACGTGGTGGAAACACAGCAGCAACCTCAAAGGGGTCGTCCTACAAATGTGCAGCGAGGTGACTTTTTGGGGCGTGCTGTATTTAAGGACTCATTCCATACATGATATTCATTGTAAAGCCACTTTCACTGAGCTTCCCTTTTACAGCCTGCCTTGAGATAAGCTGTGCTGGGGGGAAAAGGCTGAGGGGGAAGGGAGGATAGAGGAGAGAAAGCCCTGAATGTTGATCACTTGTAATTATGGTAATCTCCTTCAAAAGCTTTAACTGCTCTAAACTCTGGCTGCCTTCAGACAGACCTAACTCCATGCGACAACAGCATAAAAGCTGTTAAAGAAATGTAAACTACTTCAGCTGGATATCAGCCCTTAATTAGAGTGTAGTGCACAAACATGGGGCACTTTGTGCAACAGAAAGTGGTATAATAATTCCATTATAATATGAAGGAAGTGATATAATCAGTAAGGCTCTGCCACAAAGGGTATCAGCCAGCTCAAAATCACAGCATCCAAGGCGGAATGTTCCCCAGTGTTACCAAAGCAAGAAAACATCTCGCACCAGGGGACAGGGGAGCCTATCTGCCTATTTGGCAGCAATGCAAACCAGTTGGGACAAGGCTGGGAGGAACAGGATGTCTCTGCTTAGAGTGCTCCATCAGCTAACACAGGCTGTGGCTGGCCAGGAAGAAGATGCCCGTATGAAGAGGGTTTTACCCAATTTTCCAAGTCTAGGATAAATTTAGAGTAAGGTACTGGGTGGACTCCAAAGCTTCCCTGCATAAAGTCTGCCAGAAGACGAATCCGGCCTGTAGGCCCTGTACCCCTTCCCAGTTTTAATGGGGGATCCACAGCTCCTGCCTTCACCCACAGCTCCATCTGGCAGATAGGGAGACTGGCCTCTGTGCAGCGGGTCGGCCATGTGGCAGGACTTAACGTACAGGCCGGGTCAGCAACCAGCCCGGCACTGGTGGAGGCCCTGTGTGTCCTGACGCCTGCATGAAGGGGCAGCAGGAGCAGCTCCACCTCACTGCCTTAGCACAGGACTAAGGACCAACAGTCCAGAAAGAAGTGGCCTAGTTTTCACTTCTGAGCCACAAAATTAGAAACTGACCTGCCCGAGTTTGTCCAATTATTCAGAACAGGAATCTAAGTACTTCCTTTCTGATGTTTCTTCAAAGATTGAGTGATCTGCCTCTCTTTGGCCTCTATGACTGTCAGCTCACTTCTAAGTCCTGTCTACTTTGAGATGGAAAAAGTAGGATAAATTGAACAAACTGGCTGGTGCCATGTGGCCACGTTTGGTTAGACTGGGAATTGCTGATTTTTCCGTGATTGTAACTTTTTTCATGTACTGCCACCATGAAAAAAAAACTCAATACTATGTTGGAAAACCATCTCAGAAACTAAAACCAGAATACAAACAACTGAAATAAATTAAAAGATTCTTAATGGCTTCACTAAGTGCAGAGAAAAAATGGTTGTAACTTCACTTTTTTTTTTTTTTCCCCTAAATTAGGAGGAGTTATTTTTCTTTAGGAGACAAGGGGATAAAATCAGATCTCAAGTTTTTAAGATGAGACACAAATAAGTTCCTAGTCACGTATCACCATTGACAAAGGGAGACTGTTCAGATTAAGCAGCGTAACTAAAAGACGCGATTATTCTTTTGAGGAAGAGGTGTACTTAGCCTAGCCATGTTTGCAAGCTTTTCTGTAAGATTTTCAGAAATATTTTGGCGGATAAATTTGACAGACGTTTACAGAAAAAGGAAGTTTCAGGTAACTAGAGTCTATCACATTTACAGCACTACAAATCTAAACCACATAACCACCCCATCATAGCACCACTGAAGTCAACGAGAGTTTCAGAACTGAAGGAGCAAGAGCAAAGCCCAAAGGCTCCTTAATAACCTGTTCAAAAATGCATGCAACTTCAAAAGACATTGGTCATGTTACTGCAACACTAAAATTGAAATGAAGTGCTCAAAAGGCAGGAAAAGCATATCTTAAATTGATGTGCCAGTCTTAGTTTTGTATTTGTGACTTTAAACAAAATCTCTTTCTAGAATTAAGGTAAAAACAATATTAAGAAATTTCAATAACCAGTGCTACTGGAAGTGAAACAAAAATACCTTTGTATCAGTCAGTGTTTCATACAGAAAAAATAGATCGGCAAACTATAAAACATAGAGATTTTAACTAAAATTTGTTTGAAATGATTCAATCTCTTTTTTTTGTATATCTTGACTGTGGTTCTTCTGTACCAGTGTGAGTGAATTCATAGAGTCGGGCAGTTTTGGGTAAACGAACTGTTAGCAGGGCCCAGCTTTAAGGAGAAGCAGTTCAGTGCGTCTCTCCATCACTTTCTCATCCATCACCATGCAAATATTTCCAAGAATGGGAAGTTAGCTGAATTACAGTAACATTAGAACCAGAATGAGAAACAAAACAGAGGTAGCATAGACTGTCAAAGAGTTTTTATTTCTGTGATATCCATGAAACTTACAGGTTTGTTTTTAACAGGACAGTATAGATGCAGCCAAGGTACATGCCCTATAGAGGTAGAGTAATCTGGTTCCAAGACGGCTCTTAACAACTGTATTAAAACTAGGCTCCTAGTTCAGTAACTAAAATGTATTTTCTTGCAAACTTTTACTTTAAATAGTTTAGGGTAAGCTCACTTTGAAGACAGGATGGGAAGATGGGCCATGGAAGAAAACGGTATGAGCTAATCTTTTTTTTATCCAATATGATCTATGTATCAGTAGAAACATCTGAAGAGCAAGAGGAAGGAAGATAAGTACATGCATAGCACACCGCATTTCAAATTATTTCCACAAAAAGTTTAAGACTGAATTTGTTTTAAAGCCCATCTATAAAATCAGGGCAAAAAGCAACTAGTATTTTATCACTGAGAACTTTCAAGTTTGGTTGCCCTTTAGAAATGAAGAAGATCAGGCTATAATAGTTCTGTATACGAATGCAATCTTTGATTGACAGAATCTAATCATTTAAAGGACAGTAAATCCACATTAAAAACAGAATTCACTGTTCAAGTTCTGCTTGCAACAACTATTAGCATCTTAGCATTTGCTTGTATGAGTATTTGCTAACTGAACGTACTATTCTATTACTGTGGTATAAAAATGGTAACCTTTCTTTAAAACTGTAAAAATACGTAGGTACTTTTTCTGAAGCTTATGTATCTTACATACTAGGTCATTTTTAGAGAGTTTTATTTTCTAAGTCTCACAATTCATCTTTTCATTCTGAGAAAAAGATTTATTGTTTATTTAACACAATAAGACCTTCACATAACTTTCTGGTATCAGCTACTGCAGTGACACTGTAACTCCTGTGTGAAAGGTTTCCTGTAATGCTTCTTGTGCAGACAAATAAACAAAAGAAAAGGAAGAAAAAAAGGACTAAGGACACCTAACCTTCTGGGTGTCATTTTATAGCAAGACATTTTACAGCTAAATATCTACAAACAAAGAGAATTGAAAATTTGATCACGAAAAGACAGTATTGTGCTAGCAACCTAACACTGTTTTTCGAAAGTGCAAACTGAAAAAAACAAAGCAAAAAAGAAAAGTATGACGAAGCATGTGTTTCAAAAAAAGTTTTGGGGTGAGCGGTAAGGCACATGAAATGCTATAAATGCATGTTATTACAAATGTATGATTGACACTAAGATAATACAATTCTACATAAAAATAATGAGTAGCTCTGAATAGGTAATCAGGTCATTAGCAGGAAAAGTATCAAAACCCCTTATAGTAATAGCGCTCTTAGAGTATTCCTTGCTTACCTGAATATCACTGTAACGGTAGAAAGAGCATGTATCTATAGAGAACCCTACCCTGCGGAACAGGCTACCTCTGTGAAATGGGAACCATCTCAGTCAGCACTGAAACACGGACATTTCTTCATGAGAGGACAACTACAAGCCAAATTTCTGATTTACAAATTGCAGTTGCTGAAACTCCAGAGGCCTGTTCCACCAGAGGCTGGCTGCATGAAAAGGAGACTCCACTTTAAACCCCGTGGCTACCCCAAGCCAGGAGTTCTTCTGCAATGGCACATGCTGGATGATCCCGGACTCCTCAGAGAAAAGTGAGGGTGGCTGGCATAGCCCAAGCTGGAGGAAGCACAGAAATCCATGGCAAAGACCCAAATGGACTTTGTGAAATGGTGACTTTCACCACCAGTATTTAAATCCTCATTTACATTTATTTCAGAATATGAGCCCCTGCTGTCCACCCAGACCACCACTACAGCTAAACATAGGAACTTTCCACAAAAAGGGAAAGAAAAACCCACTCATACCAGGACCTATGCATTCTTGGTAGCAAGTTAAATCTATAGAGTAAACAGTAACCTAGAGCCTGAACAACCATGTTGGCTTTGTGGCATATATTTCCTGTGAAATATGCTGCAAACTCTACCTTTTAGAACAATTATTGCCTTTTTAAGGACAATTATGTATTATGTATGATGTGTAATTTATTCCGGAGGTTACTGGTTTATAAAAGAGTTGTGGGCAAACTGCCAAGTTATCATCTGAACTGTAGTTATGAGTAATAACAAGGGTTATAATTTACATTCATACTTTTCATGTTTTTTTAAGTTAATGAGGTATCCAGTATGACACCTAGCACTTGCATTTTTGTTTCTATGCTTCCTTGTATTCTAGAATACAATTTGGTTTTATAACTTGGCGTTCAGACTTGAGGCATCTTAAATACCCTTTACTAAATTGTTGACATTGAGACCATTTACCTAAACAGAGAGACTGCTGTGAATACCAAGGGCACTTACACCCAGACTTCAACATTAGTACTTGCATTGTTGAAAGAGGAAAGACTGATAGAACAATAGGATTATATTTTATTCTTAAAAAAAAAAAATCTCTGGGCTATTTCCATTTCTACCTGGACACCAGCCACCAACAAAAGGTGCTCCCATGCAGTATTTCATCCAGGGAACAGCTCCTCAAATAGAGTAACACTCAGTTGCAGAGTTGGAGTTGAGCTGCATCCCGGTATGGGACTAGTGAATTTGCAATTTGCAGGCTTCTTCTGGCCTAGGAGCGAGAATCCTCCTAATTGAGCTGCACTGTCACTTGCATTCAATTTTCCCCAGTCAAACAACTCATATTAAAAACCTGCATTAAATTTAGGGCAGGGAGAGATTGGGATAACCCACCTGGGAAGTAGTCTTTTGTTTTGTGTTGCTTGTCTGTTTTTGGTAAGAGCACGATAAAAGAGAGCTGAACACCAAGAAGACTGAAATTAAGGAAGTTACTGATTCAATCAGTCTAATTCAGGAGGAGCTATCAGGATGTCCTATGAAAAAAGTAACTAAATTAAGAGACAGAGATGATGTCAAGGACAGTGCCAGAAGGTAGAAAATTGAGAAAGGCTTGTTGTTAAGAGGCTCACTTACATCTGTCACCAGGGAATAATATTTCTAAATCCTGAGTCTGGCTTTGGTGTACATTAGGCTGGCAGGATCACCAAGCATAATTTGTCCTTCAAACCCATGGCACTGCTAATGGCAGCCCAGTGGTACCTTTGCTTCCCATAAGAAATCTGTAATCACTTCCTCTCCCTCTAGAAAAAAGTAACAAATGATTAAGTCCTTGGCACATACAAAAGAAGTAATTCTTAGATGATGCCATGCCTGGACTTTTCGTCAGTCATCTTCCAGTCATGGTTGTTAAGTGCTACACTCCTGCCAAGGATTAATTATCTGAAAATCAGTGCTTGGTGATGGACCAAGTCTTCTCTTATCATAATTCAGTACTACCAAGCATAATAGCATGAAATAAACAAACCCAAGCATTTGTCAAGAAAAGAGGAGTGAAAGCATGGTAGATTACAAGGAGGTTTTACAAGAGTTAAGAAAGTTATGCTGATTCACATGCTTTTTATCCCAGTATCTCACTCTATGTCTCTTCATCCTCTAAACTCTGGGAGGCTCCACTGAAGTACCTGAGCCAGGAGGACAGCAGTTGGAGGCTCCTACTAAGTCAAGGACGGAAACAGGCAAGTCTGGAGTGTGATCCTTTCCCACTGCAGACTTAAAGGTACCTAAAGACCTAGAGGTGCCTTTTTCTATCCACTGATGATACAGAGAGCCGAAGGCTGTTCCCTGGCTGTCTGAATTCAGGTACCCGTTCTAACCTGGTTAGCTCTCCCCTCTAAACTGGAGGGGAGAGCTCTGCCTCCTCTGTATTGCAATATTCAGTGGGGTTGTGGACACCATCAGGCCCCACTTCTGTCTTCATTTTACATGACTTTAGGTGCATGAAGGAAGCTTGGTGCTTGCTTCTGAAATGCAAGTTTGTTCCAGAATAAATCTCTTCTACACAGTTACTGGATTACCCGGTGTCCCTTTGTCTAGCAGGAGCCTTCAGAGATTTGCTTGTCACTGCTGCTGCATTTCCACAGGACAAAATCTTTCCTTTCTTAACAGTCTTCTACAAGCAAAGCAGTTTTAGAGTCCTAAAACCTATGTACTGACAGGAAGAGGGGAAAAGAAATTGCTCAGGGAACCTAAAGAGTCACAAAACTTCCAGAAAAAAAGAAGAGGTCAAGGGCTTAAAGTTCAAAGCACTTGGTAAGAAGGTGTGAGATGCAGCAAAATGTTTTCCTCTGCTTGCCAGGTCTTGAAAAAAAGCCATAATGTTTTGGATGTGCCTTGCTCTTCAGATTCTTATCAATGATCTCCAGATTCTTATCAACATTGTCCCACATAGTAAAATATGAATAAATACTCACTAGAAGCCTGGGTAACAGGTCTAGACTGCAACCCCTCCGTCTCTCACTCTACACTTGAGAAAAGGCATCAAGACAAGATGATCAAGATGAGAGACCCAGTGGCTGCACTGCTGCCCAGGCCACCAGGTGGGTGCCGAGGTTATAGTTAGCAGCATCTGCAGTGAGTTTATTTATAAGAGGATGCCATATGCCTGGCAATAGGCACATAAAAGGCTGAGTAGGCAGAGTCAATGGTAGACTAATATATGCCTTAAATTCAAAGAAATAAGATTCTTCTTCTCTGGTTCTGGCTTCTGGACCTTCTTGATGTCACTCACAGAGCTGGAACATGCCCAGTGCCCAGCTGAAAACGGACTCACTTATGGCTTCTAACGCGTGGAGGAAACTTCTATGCGAGTGCTCATATAGGATGTTAAATGAAAAGCTGGGTGCACCTAAAAAGAGAGGAAATTATGGGAAGGAGGAACCCTGGATTTTGTAAAACGATGGTCTTGGCAAAGTCCCCAGTTGGCTGCCCTTATGTTAGAGAAGCTACTATCATTTATTCGGCATCCTAAGTAATAATCACTTGAGAAGCAGGGTGTCATAAATAGCTCCCTGATGGTCCTCCCACTCTGTGTTGGCTAGTGCTGTAGAGAAGCCTTCCTTGTATTTCTGGCATCTATTTTTAAAAGATAATTGCAACAGAAATATGCAAACTATTTGTGTTGGTGAAAACAGGTTTTGTAAACCGTCAACAAGGGCTTCTTAAATATGTATGTGGAAAGGTCTCTAGATTAGAAAGAGAGAGATACACAGTTATTTGCTAGACTGAATGCTTAGCTCTTGTTCATTAGCACACAAAAGACCAGTAAGCACACATACATACACAATATATGATACTGCAAATAAAATTCAAAAAGTGATATAAATTCCTCCCAGGATAATTGTGTAGTGGGGATGTATTAAAAATGGTCTTATTCTCAATCAATTTAGCTATAAAAGCAATGCAGTTCATTAGTCACTCTTCTGTGCTACTCAATTACAACACAGGAATTTTTAGGTCACTTTATATCACTCCTCTTTAGGTAGTTTTAACAGGAACCCACCGAAATATTAATGTCCTCCATTGATGCTCTTTATTACCCTTTATAAAACGATTGTCCTGTGCTGCCTCCAGCGCCTGGCTGCCACCTCTGGCCATAATCACCCACAAACGTCAAACTAGCTGCAGAGCAATGCTGCTCTTCAGGAAACAGGTTTCCAAAAGGCACAGAGCGTTTGGCCAACTTCCAGCCAGCGCAAATTCAGAGGATGTCGTTTCAATCAGGCTGCACTTCTGGATCATTCCATGCTAAGCTTTCACACTACACCTAAGCTTTTTATTACTTCTGTTGAGCCTCAGCAAAAGTCCTGGGAAAACGGGTAGCTTTTGAAATCGTGCTGTGTATGGTACTGCCCTTTAGGGGAAGCGCTCTGAGGCTGCTAGAGCAGAGAAATAGAGCAGCAGAGGAAAACCCAAGCAGTTGGATGTTTTCTGAGCCGCAGATCAGCGAGCGCCGGGGCCGCACATGCGCCACGCCGCCAACATGGCCCCCGCGGCCGAGCGTGGGCGAAACGCCTGGTCCCGCACGGCACAGCCCGCTCCAGTCACCTCCCATCGCTGCCATCCTGCTAATCCTGCAGCTGCGTCCAAGCGGCTGCAGTAAACACGGAAATTCCTGGGATTAGGCCATTTTCAGGTGTTCACTCTCTGCCTGCAGGTGCGCGTTGTATCTGCACTGCTACAGATGTAGAACACAACAAGACTCAGCAAAGTGCTTAAAATGTCATGGGTGACTTTTTTCGCATTTCTAGACAGATCTTAACGCTTTGCAAGATGTAACCAGGCTTCTCTCGCGCCCTGATTTATGAAAACTTCAATTTAAAGGGAGGGGAAGGAAATCATGCCTTACGCTGCCCTTAAATGTCAGTCAACCTTAAGACTAGGGAACAGGTCCCTACTTTTCAAATGTCAGTAAGACTTCTCATAAAAAAAACATGGGCAAGATGTCTGTATAGTTCACATGCTGTATGATCTCATTTTCAAATGTTTCTGATCTTTCCTTTCTTTCTCGGTTTGGTTGGCAGAGTAAACCAATTCACAGTGCACTCCCATCTGCAGTCCATCATAAAAACAGCTGTGTGCCCCCTGATACCTCAATCTTTTAACATTGGCTTTTTTTTCTCTTTCTTCCCCCCGCCCCCCATCTTAAACAATACCTTAAAGTTAGCTTTAACACCTCGGAAAATAGTGCCATAAAAATAAACAAAAGACCCAGGACTAAAATTGAACATAAAAGTTGTTGCAGATATTGTATCTTGACAAATAGCCTCTCCAAACATCATAAATTGTCCAAAACCTCTTAAACCTTTGCTCTACATCACCCACATAGGACTGCAAAGGGAATAGAGCCAAGGAACTGCAGGCTAATTGAAAAATCATTCACTTGAGATACAGTAAGTATCATGCTCCAGTTCCATGAAAGTATACAGAAACTTGACACAAGTGGCATCCTCCATGAACTAAGCAATTGACTAATCAGCAAACTCAAAGGGAAAGTAATCTGTTTTTTCCTCCCTTGCACTGCTGAATTTGCATTTAATAATTCATCTGAGATGCAAAAAAATTCTTCAAGATACATTGGGTGGCAAAGGCTCCTTCCAGACCCCCAGACTGCTTCCTCACTAAAGAAAACTGCAGTACTGGCTGGTAAAGCTAGTGTAAGGACCCAGTAGCTGAGATTTCTAAAACCCTATTATTCAAAGATCGTTATCACAGTTTTCCATTAGCAGAAGTAAGTAAAAGCTTTGCTGTATAACTGTCAATATTATTTTGGGGGAAGGGAAAAGAAGGCTCAATATTGTACTGCAAGAAGTATCATATCGATCCTCACTTTTTATAAGAATTTTTGCCTTTTTTCTTGAGGCCATTTAACATTGACTTTGCCTATTATTAATTTTACAGTCAGCAGGAGCTTCTAGGTTTTACAGGTACAGTATGAACAGAAACTCCTGTAGTAGCTTTTGTTCATCTGGTATTTTAATGGTCTGTGCTCTCGGTCTGCAAAAATCCCATTTAGCAGGTTTAACATGGCGCTCCTCTGCGTTACAGCCACGTTTCAGGCGCTCGCACTTCTAGCTTTGTCCTTCCACTGGGTTCATGATGCAGAGAAGAAAGGCCAAGCTGTCACGATTCCCAAAGTCTGCCCAGTGCACTAACAGCATTTACCTCCAGACTCTCGTTTCATGCCTCACTAACTGAATTTTTCACTGTCACTCATTGCCTTATCCTTCTCTTCCCTTTGAAGCAGCAGAGGAGCACACGTAAGTTGGGTTGTTGGTAAGTGTATTTCTCTCCTCTGTAATGCAATACTAAGAGCGTAACCATATTTAATAGAACACATCACTCTGTCCATTTTGGGATCCCTATAAAAATAACATCAGCAATAATGACATCATCTTCAGAAGAGCCTTCCATTATCTCCTTTGGAAGACCACGGTCATCTCTCCTATCTGCAGCAACAAGCCACTGAAGTGACAAGACAAAATACCACATTTCTCAAGGTTCAGAACCAATTCTCAAAGAGCTAATCCCAGCTAAAGCTCTGAAAGCTTTGTGCACTGTGCTTTAAAATATATTGAGAAAATGTACAAGGAAACTCCATAACAAATCGGAAAAAATCTACTTGGACAATCTCCAGAGAAAGAGCACATTTGATACAGATAACATGCAAGTAAACAAAGAAAGATGCCTCGGTGGGGAAACTGTAGTAAGCACACATATATGTCACTGGATGCCCACCTTTTCTCCTTGGAGAATTAGTATGTAAAAGGAGATTGGAAAAGGAGACAAAAGTAAAAGAGAAAGACAGAGAAGAATTGGGAGAAGAAAATGTAATTTATGGTCTTGCAAGGTGAAACAAACAGCCAGATACTGGGTTATGTCTACGCTACAGAACCCTGGAACAGTTTCCATCTCCACTTCTACTCAGTTTTCTTTCTGGACAAGTGGAAGGATATGGCCACCACTCCAGGCAAGAAACGTCTTATGCAAATCAGATGTATTCATTGCTTATCTTGATAATCTGAGGCTTCACAAGTAGCCATATTCCTGGGGAGACAGCAATTGCCATGTCTGTAATTAGTGAAAGAGCTCGAAACAGTGCTTTCCAATCTAAAGCCTCTAAATCTCCCCTTCTGAGTTTGGGAAAGGTTACTAACAAAGTGAGCCTACTGATTGTGGACTTAAGCTTCCTATACAGAGGTTAATACATTTGGTGGAAATATATTAGAGATCCTCGAATCAAAAGAAGGCTAAAGCCTACCCAGGTGTAAAATTCATGAATTTGTTTCCTCATTCATTTGGTCGTGAAAATATGCAAACCAGCATACCCAGACAAAGCACATGAAATTATTTTCTCACCACTCTGTAATCTCCTCAATATCTTGCTGTTCTTTGTTCCATGGAGTATATTTTTCTTACGGTTCTCTGAGGCCTTCACCTGGCAATGGTGTCCCTCAAGCGTGAGCCCCACACAACATAACAGGAACCCACGGGACTGGCTCCGAGAGCCTAGAATGCATTTACTGGATTGGACATCAGACACACATTTATCCTAGAAAGTGTTTAACGTTGAAACTATAGTAGCTGGGACCTGCTACTGCCTCTGAAAAATATGCAACAGAGGTCTAAAACCAGACAGCCAAAAATACCGGCCATTTTTAAATATCAAAGCCTGTATTTCTGAGTGTTAGCTTGCATGAACTAGTAGTCCATACACCTATATAATTTGTTTTAAATCTATGGATGGAAAAGCAGATGTGTATTTCTTTATGATTGATCATTATCTTACTCAAAAGAAACCCTAAGAAACATAGGATGGGAAAAGATGCCCTGATCTTTGAGCCATGTTCTAGTTTACTAGTGCATTGCCAAGGCACTGCTGATCTCTCATCCAAGAGAGAGCACAACTGGACAAAGGCACAGAACCTGGCCCTGCTACCACTAGACTGCCCTGCCCTCATATGCAGCCACTGACACAAAGGTATTTTATAGTTTTACTTTTTTTTCTACTGATGTCATTAAAAAGGCAGAAAAATCAATGCAATTAAATACAAAAATATACAAAAGGAAATTACAAAATATAATGCTAAATATTTAAATACACTGTGCTGACCACTAAAATCTTTATGGATTTATTATTGCCAGTTCATAGTGTAAATGCACCAGTTACTTGCAAAAGACAAGATTTTAACTTAGTAATGGAAATTGATAACTACAAATAAAATGACAGAAGCACTGTAGTAATATCCTGAAAATGCTTCCTCCTGATTTGTCACTTTCTACTAAGCTACAGTTGCTCCCCAAGTGAATATTCAGATGGAATAATACACCAGAAATGGTGAGTTATAATAAGACCATTTTGCTTGGTACCACCTTGCACCAAGGCACCTGAAAGGGTTAAACTGCTCTTTGTCTCTGGCTTTCTCAGGCAAGTGCTGCAATCGGCTACGCACAACACAATGCAAGGACAGAGAAACACTGTCAAATATTTGTTATGCCCAACATTTATGTACACTTATCTAATCTCAAATATAATACAAATTGACAGTATAAACAGGCCAGCTGAAGCTAATCTGTGCATGTTCCTAGTATATGTAAATAGTCTTCTCCTCACTTTGTTTCCTTAAAGTATGTAGCATGCAATTATCTCTTACAGCTACAAAGGCAATGACATGTTACTTAGCACTTTTAAAAATGATAAATTCAGCCCTTGTGACAAGGGAGTTTAAAACTGTCAGGCTATCAAGAACAATATAAAATTTTCCAATATACCTCAATAGTGATCTTTTGTGCCACTGGCTAACATCCTTTTTAGCCTTTCCAATTTTTCAATCCAAGCCTCTCTTAAATACAGGGCTCCTACTGTGGTGATTCATGAAATCACGTTCTGAAAACTGTTGTTCTTCAGGTACTAAATGAGATAAATTAAATCCACTATTAGAGAGACCAAATGTGAAAACTGGGACTTGAGGAGAGAAAAAAAAAAAAGAACGCACAAGGCACATCTCTGCATTTCATTAACATTAAACTTCAAATAAACATCTGTGAAACTGTTGATACAGTCGACTGCACATCATCATCTTCATGCCATGGTTAGATCATTGTATTTTGGGAGTACAACAGAAATGTAACTAAAATGGGAGAATCTCAGATTAAAAGCCTTTTCCCTCCACCCTTCTTCTGATCATTTTTCATGTTTTGATGAGAATAAAATGCCACCCAGATTTTCCTGGGACATTTGTTGTCTAATCTTTTCTGCTTAACTTAGTTTTGACGTGTCTCTAATACCTATTTAAAACTGTCTCTCTCTCTGTCTGATACCTCATCTTTTAACAGATGGATATTTTTGCCTGCACATAGTTACAGGCAAAGCAGCTAAGAAAAATAAAGTGCAGATGGTACAGAATGAAGTGGCGGCTGAAGCAGTGGTTCAGCAAAAAATGAAGGAGAACAGAACTACCCAGTCACAAATCTGCTCCAGAAAAAGGGATGAAAGCAAGAGAGCCCCAGGCCTAGGATGCTTAGCATGGAATATATAGAAAAAGGAAAGCCAACATGGTTTGTCCAAGCAAACTCTGAGTGTTCCTGGTTGGGCTGTGTCTATATTGTGCAGTTAACCTTGGCAACCTGGGCAAGTGGGTCTGAGTTTCCTGGTTAGCTGAGATGTGGTGCGAGCTCCTAGCTGTTGCATCTGCTAATGGCAGCGCTTCTCCTCAGGGTTTTGTGCCAAGACACACGGAGATTCCTTCCCGGAGGCTTGTGCCAACTGCGAGAAAACTCATATATCCTTCAGCAAAACTGTGGCAATAGCATGAAGGAGTTTGCCTGCACCCACATGGTTTAGGAGGCAACTTCCCACCAATGCAGACGAGCTTGAATCCAACTCTCAGCCAGGTATTTAGCCCATGTTTGCAGTTAGCCAGACATCTGCCTGTATGAGTGGAAGGAAATAGGTTTCAAAGAAGCATGTTTTAACAGACTGAGGTGTTAGTATATCAAAGTTGAAGAACTAGGAGCTGCATATTATTTCCAGGTTCTCTAGCACAACTAATCTGACCTACAAAGGTGGGTACTGCTTCAGCTGTGGTATTTCTGTAAGAATATTGTGAAATCTGCAAATATCTGCTAGATTGCGAGCCTCCCATAGGCTTCTCCTTTGTAGTCTGTGCTTTAAATATTCATGGCCTGTTTGCTCCAAACATGCATGCTATCCCCAACGACATTCATGTGATTGTTGTAATCCCAAAATTAAAAGGCATCCATTCACTGTGGCATGCACTGCACCTTCTACCCAGGATCTGTCTGTCTACTTACTCTCTCCCCCATGAATTTCAGCAGTCGATCAAACTGAAAGCCATAAATAGCTAACCATGGAGTGTTATCTAAAGCCTTGAAGAGCCTGGGACTTGCAATGCAATGTCCTGCCAAGATACTGACCTTTTATTTTTCTAATGAAGACATCATAAAAGTACACTACTAATGTGAAATGGTCATTTTTAAAGAATGCAATATCCCTGATCTCAATCACCAGCCATACTACTCTGTTTTGAAAATTCAGCTCTCCCTGAGCAGACTCGCAGTGCCCTGGTTCCCTGCTGGAATGAGAGCCCCAAGGCCTCACTTGCCAAATTCACCCACAGAACACACTCACCACTAACCAGAAGCACAAGTCTCCCTTGCAACCTGCCTGGGACCAACTTTCATACAGTGGGGAGGGGAACTCGGCCCTCAAGCCCATTTAATGTTAAATCTCCCTTCCTGAGCCTTCCCCAAAAGGTTGCCTCGTGGTGATAGGGACATGAGAGGAAATGGGCTAAGACCATCAGTTCATTCTGCACAAGCTGCCGAAAAGCCATCAGATTGCGATAACTGACTTAACCGGAATTCAAACAGGAAGCTCAACCTGCAGGTGTCTATAGCCTGTTACTAATCCCCACGCCAACTCCAGCACTGGCTTTTAAGGCCGGTGCTTCCTGCACAGCTCCTGGTTGGAAGCATGTGATTTGAATTTATTTCTTGGTAAATCAGCTGCTGTGTGTTTATATAATCACAATAGCAGCAGTATCATTATCAAGCTGAATTTCATGCGGTATGCAGTGAATTTTATGGCTGTTTTAATAAACATTATGCTAGTTGGAACTTCCATAAAATAAACAATTTTTCAAGTTGAACATCCCTTTCTTAAGTACCACACTGTTAAGAGTCACATAGACAAAATCTTTACCACAAATTCCCCTGCCATGAAGGTCCCACCGCTGTCTCCTGAAAAGGCAGATGGAATAGGTAGGCAGTGAGAGTGAATTGAAGCAGGAGGGGAAATCAGAGCTGGGACACGTACGGGCACCGGGCCGCTCTGCACTCCTGCCCTGCCCTGTGGTCTCCTGGCTGGTTTCTTCCATGGAACCGCCGCTCACCTCACTACTGGCCACAAGAGCTGCAAGGCCAAAAGGAAGGGCTAAATTCTCATGGAAATGATGAAAAAATAATGCCTAAAAATTAGAGCAGCTAAACTTAGTTTCAGTTTTGTAGATTACAATGTTTATTTCAAAAGGTAAGAATCAAAGAAACATCATTCTGTCCTGAAGCCTTCCCAGAACTTCTCATCATTAACTTCTGAATTCTTTAAAAGCCACTTGATACTTACAAATTCATTGGTTAATGCATAATGACATTTTTTTTTTCCCCAAAGATCTACAAAACCCTTCATTATCTTTCAACTTGACTAGGTCCTTCCCAATGGAGTAGATTCACCCTGGCTGCCCAATTCATCCTTCATGTTCCAGTCCAAAATTGACAAACGGAAAACAGAATAAAGGATGGTAAAAGAGAGCCCTTCTTGACATCACTAAGAGTATGTAAAGTAGAAGAAAGAAAGAAAGACAAGGCAGACAGCTCTTCTCCACTGCTGCCAGAAAAATCTCAGTCAACAAGTACACTGGAATTTAGTACTACAACAGCTGTGATCTACTGAGTAATTGCTGAAGGCAGAGTCGCCAAGTATGGCATTCTCAAAAAGACACAATAACCTGTGGAATAACACTGGAGTAGAAAAAAAAAATCTCAGTCCTGATTCTCCTCCTGTGATACAAATAATTCCTATATACTTTAAAAGAAAGTGAGATTAAAAATCGGAGAGAGATTCATGTCAGTCAGGAAGTGAACCAGATCCTCAGACTATCTTATTAAACACCCAAAAAACCCCCAGTATAATGCTGTAACAAAAAACCATAATACAAGACATAAGTATAACATGCTGGGTTGGCATTGAAAGGGAGGCTTGTAAAATAAAACCAGTATTGCACAAAGATCTGATTAGATTCCCAGTTTCTATTATTAGACAGCCAAAGCACAGGCCCACACCACCTTTTTCGGTGTCTTTTCGTCTGAAGACAGGCTCCTTTAAATATTGGACCTTGCCATCACCATTCATGGAGAGGACTTTTTATGAATGACTGAGAAAAAGATTTTATTCAACAGGATAATTTGCATATGCTAATCTCTTTTAAATGCTGTATAGGATTTAGAGGTCACAGAGGGAAAATCTCAGGGACGTCTCTCTGCACCAGTCAGCATGCAAATGCTGGGCACTAGCTGCACATGTGGCATCTTTAGTGGGAGCTGCCACGCTGCTCCTCCCAACAGGGCCGAGGCGGTTTAGCAGCACGAGGTGCTCGACGCGGGCCGAGCCGTGGTGCGCACGGTGGGACGGCCCGCGTGGCCCTGACGACCTACATGAGCCCGGATCCGGAATTGGAGGCCGAAGGAGGGGGGCACAGCGCTCTCGGATTCCCCCGAAATGCCTCCTTCAGCCTTTCAGTACGTAGCACACAGAGAAAAAAATTCAGCACTGAACGTGGTAGTGTTGGGCTTTTAAATTAGATGCTCCTTTCCCCGGGGCCCCAGCACATGGTGAGGAGAGGCGCAGAACTCTGTCACTGAGACGAAACAACCGCAACACGGGTAACGCGTCCGCAGGGCAGCCCCGGGAACACCGGGTTTAATGGAGATTAACCTTCTAATACCCTCCGCGGAGAGCTGCCCACCTCCCTCGCGCAGCAGATCAGCTAGGTGGGTTTATCGACTTTTCATTAACTCGCTACAGCGCTCGATCTCCTCTCGGAGACGGAAGAGACACGGAACGCGGCGCCACCCCTGGACTGAGCTTCCAGATGCTGCACGGCCCTTGACCGCGAGCTGGTCAACACAAAAACATACCGCTCCTCAGGTTCTTCATTCCAGTATTACGGATTGAGTGTTAACATTGTTAAAATGGTGTTGGCTTAACCGAAAACACTATTAATTATCACTTACATAGAATTCTTCTAGCTTTTCGTCATGAAATGAACACTACAGTGACTGTCCTTTTTCTGCTTTTGTTCCTACCGTAGTAGCTTTTTGTGACATGAATGATAAGAAGGAAGAGGAGGAAGAGGGAGAGGAAGGAGGAAAGAAAGGAGGAATCACAACAAATGTAATCTGAAATATTTCATCTGAGGTTGGGAATTTGAGGGACATTACCCTTCAGTATTTTTACAAAGTAGAATTTTTGCTGTGAGGCATTATGTATTTATTTATCAAAACTCTCCATCAGTTTTCAGGCAGCTGTGATCTCGGAAACCTATTCTACCCATATAGTCCTGATTCAAGCATTATCCGTGGAAGAGGCTCTGTTGAAATCCTAAGTTTTAAGTACAATTAACAATAAATGACTAAAGTCTAACAGAAAAAATAGCATTTTCTCTCTGCAACATCATCAATATTATAATCTCATCTTGGAATAGCTAAGGTTTCTGGTGGATCCTTTTATTCAATGGTACCTCAATAAAATACATTCCTCACTTTACTGCATACCAGGCAAAATCTGTTTGTTGATCTTCAGGGTATTATGCAAAGCATTTGGGGAGAATGACAGGAGAGAGAGAATTGAATTTTGAGGCATTTGTTTGATCTATCGCTTTGATGATTTAGGCTGATTTATATGATGGGTTTCGGTTGTATCTGTTATGGTTTGTATTTTATGCAGTATTTTTCTATGGCTGGATTCTCAGAAAAGTTGTGTCCTGCATCTTTTAGTTAGACACACAGATTTCAAACAAATATAAGTCCTGGCATTTAGCACCTGCTCTCTGGCAATGCCTTCCAGAATCGAAGTTAAAACTGTCTTTAAAAGATCTGGCTACATTTACAGGCACTGACCACTTCAGAACCAAGCCTTAAGCTTGCGTTTCTGTGATTTTAAAGATCAAAAACAACATTCTGAATCCCATCTGAAAAATCTGAAAGAAGACAGAGTAGTTCCACATTTGTGCCTCTTATGTGGGCTGCTGTCATATGAATGGAGACTGAAAAGACTTGGCCAATCCAATTCAATCATCAGGTTAAATAAAGAAGGGGCATAACAGAAAAACAGAAATGCTGTCAGGATTTATTCTCTAATTCTCTTGTAGAAACCCTCCCTATTTTACTTTTCACATCCATTTTTATAGCTTTTTCTTCTTTTGTCTACTGCTCCTTAAAAATAAGCAGGAATCAAAACATTCTTTCGGTTAAAAGCCGTTGTTAGCATGTATTTTACAAATCTAAACAGATGGATGGAAGGATCTGTTGTTCTGAGAACTGATTTAGCATTGGATCACTGAGAAGAGCATCTCCCTTCAACGCCAATGTTAAGCTTTCTTGAAAAATTTTGTATCTTAGGAGGTTTCCACATAGTGATATCCAAGCAGAAACAGATCCCTGATGCAGTAACTGCATCCAAAAATACAGAAAACTGGCTAATCACCTGAATATGAGAAGTATCTATTTGTACAACTTAGCTCTACAAGGCTTTTTGCAAAGAAAGCAGTAACCAAAATAAACATCTGTGATCAAACACTAATTTAGCACCAACAGAAAATTGACTTCAAATCATCTCTTTGTCACTGTAATTGATTAAAAGTCAAATGAAAATTGATAACATGATTTTCTATGCGTGAATGTGTATGTGGCACAAACTCTCAAGAGCTCTATTGGCTTCATATATTGACTTTTTCCCAAATAAAGCTTTTTAAGAGTACATTAGTCAGCCCACTGATAAACTTAACATGCAGTCTAATTACTCCAACACAATGCATTAATATGCTCCTGGGACTGTAGAGTTTTGGTAAAACAATAAAATTCTGAAGAGAACTTTGAATTCAGGTAAAGCAACAAAACATGTGAACTATTTTATTATTGTTGTTTCTTTGATGGTAAAAATCTGACTAGTTTGCCTTTGTTTTACTTCTCATCTAAAACTTTTTCAACTTGTTCTTTTACTAACTCTTCTCCAGTCTCAATGTCACAACTAACTTATCCAGACGATTGTTCTTTGCTAGTGCAAAGGCTTTTTCCTTAAGTGTAGGTTACAGATGTATGTTCCTTTTTTTCCTTAACAGATTATTTTCTGCATCACAGAACAAATGCCACTGCGTATCGACCTCTGAAGAGAATGAAGCCAATGGAGTACTAAAATGTTATTTCAACTACTCTGTGGACACTGGATATTTTTAATATCATGTGTAAATCCAACATAAAAATATTTTGTTAATGAATTTCTGTATGCTTTATCAGAAAACAGATGAAATTGCAAATTGCAAAAGTGTCTTGCAACTGCATAGTGCCACTAATTGAAATTTTTATTTTATTGATGGGAATATACAGAGGTATGAGAAATGGAGGCAAAAGAATATTAGAGATATTGCAAACACAATGTAAAGAAATCAAATTCCATCCGCGACCCAATCCTAACACTAAAAGCAACACAGATCTTTGCAAGTATTGAATTTAAAAGAAACACTGTTAAGACTTCCTCATCAAAAAACATCAAATTACAGTCAAGTTTTGTCATACTACTGCAGTCGCTTTGCTAGCCATAAACGTTTCCAGCCCCGAAGCTACAGCAATCTTTGACAGAGAACATTCCCAGGTGCTACCCGTTTGCCTCAGAAGAGGAGGGAGAACAGCAGGAGGAATAAAACCTCCAATGGCAAATTTGAATTCTGGCTGCTAGTGCTGATTAGGAGAGAGAAAGGGAATCTGTAGATGAAAGGACTTCCATACCAGATGGCAGCAGTAAAGGCATTAGCAGGATTGGAGCTGCCGTGGAAGGAGACTTGCACAGCTTTTGAGGTGGATAGGCCAAACTCAGAGGAGAAGGAAGGAACTCAGGTGGATAGGAGGAGCGACACAGTGCTGACCACTGAGTGCAGTGGTCAGCTAGTCTTCCAAGGAGGGCAGCTGTCTTTGGGGCAAGACTTCACTCTTCTGCAGCAAGTCTGCTCGCTAGCTACAGAACAACACTTTGAAAGTAGGCCACCACTCAGGGGTGGTTTTACGAGAAATTCAAGCAGAATTTTTTATTAAACTATGCATACATATAAAAAGCACAATGGGTAGTATGTTCATGGTGTCATTTAACTTGCTACTGAACTGCGTATCTATTTGGGCTGGGCACAGCGGTGGCTGTGGCTATGAGTCATGTCCCTTTGCTTTTTGCTTGTAAGTCAGGCAAGAATTCAAGTTTACAGCAAGGCCTAAACACTTCATTTCTCACCTCTGCAACCAGCTGCTCTACCCGCTGCCTCTAGTATTCGCGCTGAAAAATAAGCATATTAGCTGATCATTTCAGTAGTAAAATGGAGTTTGCACATGTAAATTTTAGCACCTGTACATACAACTGGTGCAATCCACACAGACTGTAGTTCCTGTGTCCGCTTTTAAATTTGCGCCATCGTTTACCTTGGCTCTTAACAATTATTATTCAGCATTTCAAGTACCATCTGTGCTGCTGATAAGTAAATGCCTTCAAGTATATTGGAAACAGATTTTCTGAAGTTTTACCTTGTACCGGGCTCAGTCAGCAGAAGAAATATGTGCTCTATGGATATTAACAAGTATTTAGCTGATTTTTTCATAGGAAATGGTATATTGAAAATATTTAAGATCTGTATATCTAAGTTAACAAACAGAAAATAGGCACAGATAATGAATAAAAAAGGATTGCATTCCAAACAGTACTTGCTCTCTACAGTCAAATTAAAATCTAGTATACATGGTTAAGATTCACTTGCACTAAGAGTGAATTTGGTCTTATAATAGTTGAGATATCTTGAGATAAAAACCTGTTAAATAAGAAAAAAATATCCATAAGCTCAACACTCAAATGGCTCAACACTTCCTGACATAAACATCAGTCGCCATTAAAATTAAAATGTGAACTATAATGACTGCTATCTACCAGGCACTTGGAGCTGACTATTCTAAGATGCTCACTGACAGTTTAAACTAGTCGAAGTGACACATGGGAACAGATCCAGAGAAACACGTCTTTGCCCACTGCCTTCGTGTAAATGTCAGCACGGACCTAGAATCTGTGAAAAGTATTTTAAACAGAATCTTTTTCCCTTTAAAAGTCTCATTAACAATTATTTGCTAATAAATCATGTTTTCTTTTCAAATAAAATTAGAGTTGGTCGTAGTCAGTGATTCATACATTCCTAGAGGGCTATGCCACACAAATATCTAAAAATTCTCCAAGTTGCAGATGTAGGTAAGTATTCTATAGTATTTATTTTAAAAAATAAATAAAAATTAAACAGATTAAAGAAGACAACAGCCACCAAACCACAACCACAGGGATAGTTGCAGATCATTTCAAATGACAAAACAGATAGACCATAGTAAAGGAACAAAGCAGTTGCCTCTTCTGATGCTGAATGGCATTACTAACTATAATAGTATTATTTCTATTACAGTCATGCCTGGAATATGCCAGGCACTGACAAAGTTAGTCAGACAAAAAGATAAATGCATGAACTGGACACCTGAAAAGATTTGTGGATGAGAATGGTGTAGCTCCAAAACCAAAGCCAACAATGTCAAACCTGGGAGCAGAACGGACGTGATGCTGTGAGGAGCAAAGTGAGGCTGGGATACTCTAACCCTATCCCTGCATCTCACGATGCCTGTCCAAGCTTAAAAACTGGGGCAGCTAAGATGCAGAAACTCAAGTCCTAGCAGCTGGCAGTGTTCAAAGAGGGACGAGAGGAGCTGAAAAACACCTGAGAGGCTCTCAAGTCAGGATGACTGTCCTTCTCCTCACTCCTCTGGAGCTCAAGATCCACGCAGTTCAATTACAGACCACGGACGTGCAATTCTATTAGCAGGCCGAGAGCGCTGGCGTTACAAAAGCTCGTCCTCGGCATCCGTCACGGAGACGTTGCCAGCGAACACGGAGGCTCTGAGCCTCTTTTCTCTGCAGGTCTGTTTGGCCTGAAAATAGCATACGCATACACTGACTGGAGTCTAACAAAGAATGTTAATTTGGGTCAGTGAACTACCACTAATTGAATTCTAATAGATGTCACCATAATTCAAGTGCTCCAGCGCTCTCAAGCAAAATGGCAGTAGGCTAAAGCAGGCACTTCTACAGCCACTGAGGGAAATAAAGTCTGTCCTTCAACTGCGTTGCTTCTTTCCTTCCCAGTTTTAACTACTGCTCAGTCATAATAAAAAGCAAATGAGATGCTGGCTTGACAGCTCCCTCCAAAGGTCTTCAAGGGCAGGTTTTACTTTTTAGGTGCAACGCTGTGTCTTCTAAAACAAACCAACCTAAAGCTACTCCATATGCAGACACTACTGCAAAAAATAGGATGATACAGCACAAATTTCATTAAAAAGCATAACAGATATACCTGTCCTAGCCCTCTCCCTATTTCAAATAGACCTTTTTGAATCCATTCCTGCCCTAAACAGGGCTCCCGGCACTCGCTGGGAGCATTAAGCACCCAGCTCAATTTTCCCGCAGCTTTTGGAGCCGAGGTGCTCGGTGATCCTGCAGCACTACATACAATCACGGGCCAGCCACACAGAAACAGGAGGGCTGAATTCAGAAGGAAAAAATGGAGCTTATTTTAGCTGAAAAACTGAGTTTAATGTGATTCACACCAGCTTAGCTATGGAAAGGCTTCTTCTTAGCTCATCTAGAAATAGGAGATTTACAATCAACAGACCATGAGGGTGCTGGTTGGTGCCTCGGCTAAGATAAAGTACAGAACACAATGGGAATTTTCCAGCACCTTGCATCCTGTATAGTCATTCATACCTGTGCAAAATGGATATGAAATGCTACTGGAGAACAATGATGGCGTTTTGCATCGCTGTAAGTAGAGACACAAGGAGAAGGAGAGTGGAAAATCAGGCCCAGCGAGTTCCACTTTCTAAGTAAAATCTGCTTTAGCATCTGTGGCCTGTGTGTAACAGGCTACATAGGTGATGGTCAGGAAAACATGTTAAGCAAATGCTGGAATCTGAATGTAAAAGAGAAAGTCTGGAACTGAGATTCAATCCAAACTCACATCATGCTATTATACAAGACAGGCAGCTACAAGCCCAAACACTTAGCTGGACCTCAGATGACTAAAATGAATGTAGGAATTTCCTCTCTTCAATTCGAGCACAGCAAACCTTTGTAGGGAAGGGGTCAGAGCACATTCAAAATCTTTCCTATTTGTCAACAAAAAAAGAAAAATCAAAAATAGCACATTCAAGAGGTATAGGTTCAGGCAGGAACTATAACATCACCCAGAAAATTACCCTTTCTACTCATTCTAGATTTTAGCCCCCCATCACCATGTGCTGTGCAGAAAAGCAGAGTATAAAGGCAAATCTGACAAATGATCTCTCCATTTGGCCCAGCAAGTAAAAGCACTAAACCTATATTCAGAGGGACGCATATGCACATTGAGACTGTTCCTAGGAGGAAAGCCCTCCTGGTAGGGCAAATGGTGCTTTAAAGTTATTCCTAAAATGGCTCTGTATGTGAGTTAGTCCTAATTAGGGAACCATCAGTTTGAAAAGACAAAATATTTGCTCATGCCCTGGTAATAATATGAGTTTATCCTATTACTATCTAAGATACTGGACCTCACTGGAATGATACTGGAATGATTGGAATGCAATATTGGAATATTTGCAAAAACTCCCGGTTCCCTGGGAGATTGACATCACATTGAGCAACATCAAAATTGTTAAGAAAACTACCTCTAGCCTTTCTTCTGCCATTGCCTTTCCTGGGTTATTTATCCTGTCCCATCTTGTCCTTCTGCTGCCTCTTCACTTCTATGTGCTCCATCTTCTTAATCTTTCTCTTTATGTCACACCCCATAACCATCAATTCAGCAGCGTGTGCCTTTTCTTTCCCATCATCAGCTTTTATATACCCTCCAGTTTAACTTCCTTGTCCTTTTTAAAATGAATAGCTCTCAAATACCTATAGATAATGCTTTGCATTTTGAGGTCTTATACTTTTAATAAATAGGCCATATATATTTGTCTCTTTTAGTAAAACATGTACTCTTTTCACAGCTGTCTCACACAAGGAGAGCTCGTATAATCGTTGGCCATTGTGATTCAGTGGGTTCGTCTCTGCATTACTGCAGTAAATGTAAAGATAGATGTAAAACCAAGATCTCAATCAACTGCAGCCTAAAAAATAAAATAAAATAAAATAAAATAAAATAGTCCTCTGCGAGTTTTCATCAGAGAAAGAGTGCTAATCAGTGTCCTGGACAAATTCTGTCACTGTAACTTTTACTGCCATTTCAAGGGGTTCTGTAATATTTTGTCCTGAACTGTTACATAGCACTGCAGAGTTCTGTTGAGTAACTGTCATATTCTGCACCAACAAAGGAGCTACCTCAGTGTAAAACAATCCTTATGTACAGTTTGTATATTAATTTATTTAATTTGTAAAGCTCTTTGGGACTCTAAGATGAAAGAAGCTACATAAACGTAAAATATATCACCATTATTGCTGCTTCCTAACAAGCATCTTCCATTTTGTAGTTGGTATTTTTCTCCTGTAGTGTATGACCTTGTATTTTATCTAAATTAAATCTCATCTTGTTAATTTTTGCACAGTTCTTTAAACTCTCAACATCCTTTTGTTATCTCTCTCTTGCTGCCTTCCACTGTGTTTACGATCCTTCTTAATTTAGCATCATCTGCAAATTATATTGCGCTGTATATATTGTTTAGGAAAGTATTAAACAATATTGTGATCAGCAGTGACCCTTGTGAAACCTCCCCTGATATTCTTCCTAAATTGATGCTGTAACATTTATAATTAGGAACAAGAGTACATAAGAAGTAACAGACAGCAATTAAGGAATGGAAAATATAAGCTATCAGTAAAAACTATGACAGTGAAATCTATGAGAACGTACAACAGTTTCCCAAAGGAAAAGTTGAAAAGTCTCAGTGCTTACTGAGAAATACATTAATAGTAAATAAAACATTAAATAATAATAATGTTTAGCACACAGTGTATATAGTGCTTGACATGTTGAAACCGACTCACCAAAAATAACTAGTTTGAGGAAACACTGAAAATTATGGCAGAGAAAGCACCCCTGTATATTTTAATTTTATTTTTGCATATATAACAGCGTCTCTGCCATTGCTGTGACTCAGGGACAAAGCATTCCTGCAGATAAACCTGTACCACCCAGGGGATACGCACATTCCTGTGAAGAGAACAGGATGATCCAGCACTGCCTCTGCCTTGCTGTGCCCCACGCATGCCGCTTACAAACTTCCATGGATAAGTGCTCAGTGACTAAAGCCCACCTCTGCTGCATATAAATCCCTGCTCACTTCACTTTTTTTTTTTTTTTTTTTTTTTTTTAATACAGGGAATATAGAGGATAAACTGCTGGCAAGAGAGAGGACTAACTCCCTTATGAAGGCAGCCCTGAGAATCAACGTTTTGAGACTGAACAACTGCCAGCCAGACTTCTCTCCAGTGTTAGTTAATCCATTTATTCTCCAAACACTCCTTTGAACGAAATTCAGATTCCCATATTCCTCAGCTGGAAGCAGCATTCCTCTGGAGTCTTTTAGCTGGCTAGTTATCTTCCCAGCTCTCCCTGCTTATTCAGTCCTAGCTGTTGGGCTGAGAGCACAGGCTGCTCTGATGCTACATCAAGTGACGGGTAGTTAAGGATATGCTGAAGATTAAGCATAGTCTCTGAACCAATTTCCACAGGATTGCTTACATGCTTAAAACTGAGCATATTCTGCAGTGTTCTGCCAGCCAGTGCTCCGATGCCTGAAAGACCAGGGACCAGGCCTTGGCTCTCTTCACAGGTTTTGGTGGTCATTTGGTGGCTTTGTTTTCTTTGCTATGCACAGAGTCCAACTTCAGTTTCACAAATGAGTAAAACCATGGCAATGTTGTGTATTGCCAGTTCTTTCTAGTAGTAAATATCTGTAAGGCTCTATTAGAGCTCTAGACATTGTTTTGAGAAGAATGATCAGAATACAGACGGTAACAGAGAGACCTAGAATGGGGGCAAATCAAGTGAGGAGGAGGATGGAGCAGCAGCTGAGCGCAGACACAGTTGGGCAGTAGTACCCGCTGGGAAGCAACAGAGGTGCAGAGAGTCTCCTCTGAATTCTTCAAGAACTAGCAACCTCACATGGAAAAAGAAAAAATATATGTGTGGAATCTAGTTCTTCCCACTTTGGCCAGGGATAACGTGCATGAAGCTCTCCAGGAACTGCGTAGAGAGGGCCTACAGGCAGCTGGTTTCATGGCAGCCCATGCACAAGCCATCCTAATTGAAGAAGAATGACAGAAAATGGCCAAACAAAAAAGAGGGGTGAAAAAAGTAAAAAGCTGATAAGAGTAGTTTGAGGAATGCCACTGAACAACACTATCATCCAGAACTTAGAAAATCTACCTTTGCCAAAATTGGCTTGCCATAAATGTAAAGCATTTAACCCTAAAAACTACAGGCACACAAGTAACAACAGATGATCATGTTCAAACACAGGTCTATTTCCAACAACACCAGAGACACTTTCAGAAGTTATATTTTAGTTTTCCAGGGAATGAGCTGAGGGTTGGAGTGCTTAGGAAAGTCCTTTCAGTGCTTAGGAAAACAAGGCAGCAGATTTGCAGTTGACAGAAACAAGCACAGCACATCCAGGCTCACTGACCTCTGCTGCAGTAATTTATCTGGGCTGAAAAACAAGCCCCGCTCGATGGAGAAAGAGGGCTTCTGCCAGGACACCTTGAACTCCTGCTGTCCTTGCGAGCACACCTGTGCGTTTTTGCACAAGCCTCAACTAGATACTGGTTGGGGGCAATGCCTGGGGCAGGGAAATTCGCAGCAGCAAATCACTGGTGGTAATTTTACTTCCACACATTTTGCAACACCAGAAGTGCTGCCATCTTGTGTTGCCACTTGGGTTTCCCCACTTAAAAACCTGCTTTATTTAATTCCAAATAGCTCTTACTGTTTCTTTTTTTTTTTCTTTATATTTCACAAGTCACCTGCTCTATATGTCTTTTAAAAAGGAAGACATTTGTTCACTTTCATATATTACAGGAGATTCATGTATTACAGGAGATTCCCTAGAAGTACGTGTGATAAATGCTCTGAATTTAAGAATTAAAGCCACATTAGAAGGCATTGATTTTCTCTACAGTAAGATGAGCCTCTCTGGGAGCTGGACAGAGGTAGCGAACTGAGCAGACACCGCATGATTCTGGCAAGGGGGAGCATTTGGGGAATTACTCCCGCAATAGGAAAAATTTGTTTTAATTAGGTTGGTTGGTGGTTCCCAAAGCAACATGCCACGAGTGGGAAGGCAGAACGAGGATGGGACTGTAAACAGCTTCTTGTGCTCCGAGCCTGCGAGTCAGAGGACTTGGGCTCTTGGCTCCGCTGCTGGCAGCCTTGGGAGCACGAGGAGGGATGAGGGAGGCGGTGGGTAGACATCCTGTCCCTTTCACTCTCCTGCACTGCTCATGAAAGCCGACAAGGTTTTGTTCTCTTGGCCAAGGGAAAAGATTCGAGGAAGAAGATAGTAACAAGCAATTAGGGCAGCAAAAATATCCAAGAACAAAACTAACTGAAAATAATAAAATTAAAAAGTGAGTTAGAGAGATTTTGTCATTCTGTCTTAGATTATGTTGAGGAGGCTGAACTCAATTTTATTGAGAAATCAATTCTAATTTGGCACTCCGCACAGTATCTGGCAGAGGACGCTGGTAACAGTCTCCATTGAAATCTGCCAGCTAATTTACTTCTGCTGACTTTACACTAACAAACACAAGCAGGAAAAAAAAAAAGTTGTGTAGCAGAGATGACATTTCCCACTAAATATCTCATCCTAATACACATCCTGTAGCCTCCCACGCCTCCATTAGAAACACATCACCTTGCAAAGGGGGGCAAAAAAAAAAGGAAAGAAGATTCCCAGGACAAAATGGTTTGAGCAGTCGGCTAAAGGTCAGGAGTGCCGTATGTATCCTACAGACTGGGCCTGTACGTCTTAAGTTTAGCTGGAAGGAAGAGCTCGGAAGCAGATTCCTCTGTCAGCTGTTATAGGAGTTTAACATCATCCGTCCTCCAATTAAACTGACCGTAGAAGTCCAGTACCAGCAACTTTTATAGACATTGCCTCCCATTATTGATTGTCAAAAGAAAAAAAGCTTTTAAAGGATTGTGAATTATTGAAGAAAAGGTGTCTGTAGATATTTCAGAAATGTACTGCATAAAATTTATCATGGGTTACGTGTCTGGGAGCACAAAATGTGCCGCTTAATGCTATGCTTTGCTGACCTTTAAGCAGTGGCAGCTGTCCTAACTGTATTTGCAGCTTATGTGTATTCACTCAGAATTTATACAAAATATCATTTAGTTTTATGAGGTTTGTGCCACTAAAGATTTTACTTGGATTGAGACAACTCTCACCGGGTGAATTGTTCATAGGACTGTTTCCAAACATGAAAATAGCCAAGAAGTGTGAAGTTCTCAACCTGGACACTTACTAGTGCACCCTACTGACACGGGGCTGTATTTCAGTAAGCAATTTTTACATGTGGACAGCATAGATTCCTTTGAATTACCCATTGCCTTTACCTTAGTTTCTAATAAAACCGAACGATCCTATCTCCCCGGCACAATTGTGCACTCTCTTTCAGGGAAGGTTTCTGTCTTCAGTTAAGTAATATCCATACAAAACCCCCAAATTTAGAAGTGCACAATGACTTATATTTCCTCACTCCATTTATAAACCAGGTTCACTGCTCCATAAGGACCTGATTTCACCCTCTCCCTCTCAGCAACATTCTTTAAGTCTTTACAGAGATCCATTTTCCCTTTCTTATTCCCAGAAGCCTGCTAAAACTAGGGCAAGATGGCCTAAAATTACTATTTTCCTCAAAGTCCCAGAAAACCTAATGCCAGCTGCACTTCTCCCTTACAGCAGAGCCAGAGTCCCAGCAGCTGGGCAGGAGCCCGGCGCTCCCGCGCCTGCCCCTTCCGAGGCCCCGGCCCTCCTGCCTTCAAGGACACCTTTTTGCTTCGTCTCAAGAAGTGCTTCACCCCAAGGCTATGGACTTTTGACCCCAGCAGCATTTCCTGTCTCCAAAAACCCAACTCTGGAAAGACAGAACTTTATCTCTGCAAAAAGAAATAGGGTAAAAAATGAATATAACAGCATTGTTCTAAATAATTGATGTTACAATCTAATGCTATTTCCCTTTGTATTACTGCAATCTTCTTAAAAAGATTTTCTCAAGCTGTTTATTATAGCAATAACTATAATTTTTCCTTCTCTTTTAGGAACAGCGCTTCACACATAATGTTGCCTACAGATAATGTATTAAAGATATAAATAAAATAACACAGTATAGGAAGCAAGTTGTTAACCAACCAAGATTTGTTTTAGAGTTGGATTAGCTAAAGCTGTTTTTTTTGAGTGTTTGCTGCCTCTGGTATCTCCACCGTCTGCTTTCTGTCTGTCTCTGTATTCACTGTGACATTTCTACAGTACTGTGAATTAAACCTAAACACATCCACACTTCTGTTTTATTCCCCTCACTGGGAGGGAAAAACAAAGAACAGAAAGAACAGCTTTAAATGACTAGGATATAGAAAACCAGCCCCCAAATCTAAACACTCTATTGACTCTCATTTTGTGTCACAGCTCTGAAGTTTCTCCAGAAAATAGTCATTTTCTTAAATGTAAATATGATTTTTTTTTTTTAATCCTCTGTGGGCAGGAAGCAGCGGAGCTCAGTCTATGCATAGGGAACCAAAAAGCAGTGAAGTAACAGGCCAGACCACGTATCAGGGCAGTATAGAAGAGCAAAGTGGAGGCAACAGCTTACAAGGAGCTTGACGGAGCCCGCAGGAAGCCCGGGAGAGCCTCATGCTCAGCACAGCCAGGGAAACAAGCCCGGCAAAGCTGCTGCAGTGACCTCTCTGGACCATGAGACCACAGCACCGTGTCCGCCCCAGGCTGGTGTCCCAGCCGTCCTGCGCACGGCAATGGGCTCCTGGAGGAGCTCATTCGGCACATGGGAGCTGGAGGGAGCTGCCTGGAGAGCCCGCGAAACACAGCCCACCCGCCTCTCCTAGCCCCGAAGGAAAGCAACGGCTCCTCCGTAGGAGCTGCCAAGGAGTCTACACAACCTTCCGCGAGGAGCGGCATGAAGGAAGACAAAATGCTGAAGATAGATGGGCTCTGCCACTTGAGGAGAAAGGGCCCTTCAGAGACCCCTTCCACTCAGTGCAGGTTCAGGCCTGCGCGCAGGGACACTTCCCCATGTTTTTCTGCCCGTGACCACAGTTCATGCGCAGATGGAAAGACCTGTCATAGCTCTCTCAAAAGGTGAGATTACCAACCCACAACCGAGAAGAGGAGCGAACAGCCATCAGTGGGAGATTCATCAACACGGCTCTTCCGGATTTAGGCTACAATTTTTAACACGCTTATGCCCACACTTAACTAAGCTAGTAAGTGCTCCCAAGTGACCACACTCCCTTAGCAGGTGTTGGGTTTTAAAGGGCCAACTCCCTTAAAGCTGGAAATGGAGCCATTTTTACCAGAGAGCAGTACAGACAGCCTACCAGTGCTTCCCACCTGAAGACGCTAACCCAATTTAGTTTTTGTATCTGCAATACTGAAGCGTATTTCAAGACAAATGCTGTTCTAATTTGCTGAAGGCACTGAAGACCAACGCACATTTTAGTGGAGGAAGTTATGTATTTTAATTCGTTTATGAAGACAAAGCATATGCCATGACACAGTTAAATGATTAACAGATTCCTACGAATGCCTTTGGCATAGAATATCTATACATTCATTAGCTGGAACAATTCATCTTCTTGATAAAACTAAAATTAGTTATACAGCAGGTTTACTTTTCATGATTAATAAATGATAAAAATCTAAATTATCCATCTGAAATGACTGCTTTCTTAGCTATTAATCTCACATTTATCAGCTCCTATAATTCATATTATTAGTTTAAAAATCAATTTTCCCAAATATTTTAACTTTCTTATAAAAAAAAAAATACGTGGAATATGAAAGCAGCATCTCCTTCCCTGCGCTATTTTGGAGTGGGTTCTAAATCAAGATACAATGTTGGGTGCACTCTACCATTAAAACCAAACAGATACAAAACACAACTGTGCCTACATGATAAATGTTAAAGAAAAAAAAAAAAGGAAGAAAGAAACTGCCCAGTTGTTACAAAATGTCTGCAACAAAAAGATGTATCAGCTCATTTGGATTTTCCAGCTTTCTATAGCTGTTTTGCCAAGAAGCAAAATCCAGCTCATTTTGCAGAAAAATAGCTTAGGACAAAGCCGAGTGGATAATGCGCTAAAAGGTCACAAGTGCGGCACCGTCTGCGTCCTGGAGCCCGGACTGACACATCCCAGGTTTAGCTAGGGGAAAAGGGCTGGGAAAAGATCCCTCTGTCAGCTATTTAAAATGTTGAAGGCCTTCTGTCCTCCAATTAAACTGATCAAGGGAGTCCTCAACGATTAGCATGCGACTGCTGTGCAGCATTCCTTTTAAAGACCGAGGGCTTAGCAAGACATTGTAGTTTAGGCATGTCATTTCTGTTGTCAAAGGGTGATTATTCCTAAATCCCATAGTATTAGAAAAAAGTATTCTTCGGAGAATCGGAAAAGCTAACCTCACAATTTGTAGCATCTGACAAAAAGGCGGGGGAGGGGGGAAGGAGGAGACAGAAAGCCAAGAACTGAGACCTGTGCTCAGCTTCTTGCTCCTTACCCAGCACTCGAGGGGACTCCCCAGGCATCAGGGCCAGGGCACACACGGAGGTGGCACCCATGGGCCAGGAAAGGAGCAGGGGACCTCACCACCACCTGCCTTGCTGGCTACCTGCTCCTCTTCCCAGCTTGGAATAGTCCCCCAGGAAGAAGAGAAGGATGAACTGATAACCATTGCACGGCAGGTGCTGAATGTGGTGCCCTGCACTCATGGGGGATGGCATCAAGGCAGTCGTATGATTCACCAGCCAGAGGTATTTCAAGAAACAGAGCATTTTTGGTAAGAGCATGTGTTAATTCCACAAGTTTCATCAACTTTGAGCTGTATATCACATGGGCACACACTTCCCTTAGAAATATGCTGGAAGATATTTTAGACCAACTGAGCTCTTTTTTCCTGTTGGGAAAAAAAAAATCTGTATTGTTTTTTTAGGCATGCCCACGAGTAATCCCGCATGCAGCTAAGAGGAGACATTAGCACAGAGATGTGAACAGGTTAAACTCTGCAAGCAGTAACCGGGAAGAGAGCTGAGCATTTCCTTGGAGCAGCAGCTACCCAACTCCAGAGCTGGACTCTGTTTGCCCTGGCTGGGAAGCACAACAGTCCAGAAGCACTGTGAATCCTCCCGGGAAAGTTTAAACCACAGTAGATGGGCACATTACTGCTAACCATCACTCCAGTATGAATTAAACACCTCTTTGTTATCCAGATACTTGTTTGAAAGCACAATAAATGGAGAAGGAGAAAAGATCATATAAACCAAAACATGCAAGCTACCATGCCCGGCCCAGCATCTCCATAAACACTCAATATGAGCAGAGCTCGCATTGAAAGCATGTATTAGATGACTTTTGAGAGACTTTGCCCTGCACTTTATTCAACAAAGAACTTTCCCTGTTACCCAAGTAGCTCTAAGCCTGGCTCAAACAGCATAGTCAAAAATGTTGTTTGAGTATCTTTTGTCTGTTATCAAATACACTGTTTTTCAAAGAAAAAAAGTTTTGGAATGGTTATGCAGGTACAGGACAGAAAATTCCACTGTGAGTAAGTGAACCAATAGGTTGAAATTCCCAAACCATTTAGCTTGCTCATCGTTTTTTAAAACTGGCAGTTAACACAAGCTTATTTTAGGCACATGTGTAGGTGCTTCATTACACTAGGATGGCCATACTCATCTCCAGCCTACAGGATTGCAGAAATGGAGCTGCTTTCTATGGATTTTGGTAGAACAGTATTTAAGAAAGTTTGGGGTGCTCTTTCTCATAGTATAGTGAGGAACCACAAAGCTTTAATGATAATATAAGTAAAACCAAAATCCCAGTGAGAAAAGGCTCCTGGTTTTATGACACCATTCTCCAGTCCAGGTGTCTACCCATCCATACACTTCACAAACATACATGAATGCGGTACTATTCTGAGTTATCAGGTTAAAAAGAAGCTAGGAGGCATCCTGAGGAAACAAAAAGATAGGGTTATATCATTTACATGTATATATAAATGCACATTTTTATATATAAATATGTTACAGAACAAGTAATCTTCAAATGAAATGCCCTTTTTTTACTATCAGATGTCTTTAATGTTAGAAAAACATAAACTCAGCTCATAAATAAAACTGCATAAACACTTCGGTACTGGCAATAAATTGAGAATAATTGACCTTGTCCTATCAAAGGATGAGTGTATCTTTAGATCTTAAGTGCTGTGAATGGTTATGAACAGGCTTAAAGTACTGAGCAATAGCAAGCTAAGCACAGCATGCACAGTGCATTTCACAGGGTATTAAATAACTGAGGTTTGTAGAACCTCTTCCTCAGTTTAGTCTTAAGGTGTTTGATTTCTAAAACTACAGTCCATACAATATCACACGTTGGTCCTATTCCTCTTTACACTAATTAGGTATTTTATTATCAAAAAGACACCTCACACTATCCTGGTGCATCTATGACATTTATCTTACTGGTATGTGACTGATCCTGGCTTTTGGGAAGACTGACGCTGTCTTGCACAGAGAGGGAATATTCCCCTGTCAGTGCTCCTGATGAGAAGCATCAAGTAGAGAACATTTCTTCAGGGATGATGAAAATCAAGTAAATCATTTTGTCCTCCCAGTATAGGGCCTAACCCTTAAACCTGGGAATAGACTAATCATTGACAGCACTCTGAAGAGGGAACAACACATTCCTCCTTCCAAATGTTAGTGCTAAAAGTGTTCTGTCTAATGTGACAAGTTGAGTAAAGGTCAAAAAGTACATGGATAACATCACAGATGACAGAATACCAGCACTGCAGCCTAATAACCCTAAAACATAACTTCACTGGCATCCATTAACTGCTTCTGCTCTATGAATAGGCTCTATTTGCTCTCAAATCCTCCTAGATAATACAATTCCCTGTGTTAATACCTGAATTTCAAGCAGCATGTATGCATTTTAAAAGATAATAAAAAGATATAAAAAAATCCCAACAATTAAAACAGCAACGGTAGATAGGGCTAACAATGTACTTCCAGTTCTGCCTCTATTGTTGTTGATCACTTGATAAAGCTATCTTTCTTCCTGCTGTCCTGGGGCCCCTACAGACATGCACCTCCTCCTATGCCTTCAATATTAGCAATTGGTAGCAAAAATTATTTATAAGATTAAAAATTAATCACTGCTAAATCTATTTATGATCATCATATTGAAAATTCAGAAGAAAAATTAAAAATAACGGATTCAAAAGTTATCCGTCAGGGATCAAATTGTGACCATTCGCCATTATGCAAAACAAAATCAGCCAACTTCACTATTTGAAGAAATTCAGCACTCATGGAAACACAGCACAATGGTGTGATTAGATGCATCACACCTGAATCTTGGATGCTTTAGGTAATAAAATCAAATTTTCCAGCATTTTCAAATCCAGTACTGGGGGAACTACAGGGAAGCCTGGTGGAAAAATACATGAAATTGTAGATTATATTGCATGCTTGGATCACTGGGTGTTTAATAGCCCTGTCTGGCTACCCCCAGCGCAGAAGAACGGTGCCTTCAGCACTGTAATCAGTTGAAACAAATGTTTTTAAAAAAAGACTCTGCAGGTTTTTTATTCTTGCTTCCATCATTATCAAATGGCATTCATATCCTTGGGAAAAGTAGAAGAAACAAACTCCCAAAACTTTGATAGCTTAGGATTTCTTATTGTTTTGCTGGATGTGTGTGAGAGATTTCTTCCAGCTAAATGCTGATTAAATTAGGAACAGGAAATTTTACAAGGTTTAAGAGTGGTTACTCTAGACTATGCAACAGTAATTAACATGACAATTTTATATACTACTTCAGCCACGGATTTATCTTCCTTTCTAAAACATTCAATTTTCAGTATTACCATATCTTGAAGATGTTAACTCACTACATGTGCATAGAGATTTATAGATATATAGCCCCAAAGATGAATATGTATAATTCACATAAATACAGTGATTAGCCAGCATTCTTCTTCAATCAGTATTAACTCAACAAGACCAAACTGTGAGGAGAAGATGGGTTCTTGGGTCTCTTGCACTTTAAAGTGCTGTATTCCCAGCTTTACGGAAGTCTGATAAGATCTCATTTCAGCCAAACTACTCCTGCTCCCTGCAAATATATACCAGAATAAAAAACTAAATGAAAGTGGCAGGACATGTCTGCTTTTATTATACCGTAGGAAACTGATCATCAAGCTGCTGAAGGCCCTGACAAAATGCCTATTTTTAATCAACTGCGTGCCGATCTTGATGAAAGATCTCAAATGTTTCTGAAATGACTTAAACATTTCTTGCTCTGCATCTTTCCCTCTGCAATACCAACATTGCATTTTAGTCTATGCAGTAACTCAGTATGTCAAAGACAAAGCTTAAAGTAAGCCTGAGACAGAGACCACACTCTGATTGAGCCATCAATTGGGAAGAAAACTGTGGCTTTCAAGATCTCAATACGTCAGCACAAGGATTCAGTGCTCCGACAAGCTGCTGGGATTAGCGTTCACGGGACATTTTGGACTACATTTTGTTCTCATTTATTGAAGCAAAATTCCTATTTAAGTCAATTGGAGTTACTCCAGCACCTCTGAGGGCACATATTTCCCTGAGTGTGAACATGGAATAAAATCCATTTGTCTCTTTAAATATGCAGGACTTTTTTTCTTAAAATATTGGCATCTGCACCCTTATAGATTTCTTAACCTTTAGTCTTTTTGCACAGTTGTGGTCACCCAAATATGTGACTGGTTTGTGGTAAAACTGTGCCAGCTTTGTGACAGCTATAGATCTGTAGGATGTCAGAAGCTGTTCCCAAGGAAACATCAGGAAAAGGGATTATACAAGGTTTTCAAAACCTGCTCTGAAGGTCTGCTAACACGAGCAAGAAAGCCCACCTTTTTCCATGAAAAATGAGAAATAGATATACATCATTACAGCAAAGTCTGAGATGATGAGAACAATAGGAGATAAAAAGTTACAAAGTTAAGTGATAAAGACAGAATTATAATTTTATCCTTTTTTTTTTTTAATAGAAAAATGACTCCTTTAGGAGATAGAATGCATTCAATTTTCCAAAGTATATATCCCCTTGAAAGAAATACTGTAAGCTTCTTTCTTCTTTTACTTACAAGCTGATGTTTATTCATGTGCATGGGGGTACCGCACAGACCTTTCACAGCATGATGAGTGTGCTGGCTGAAAGGTAGGAGAGAAGATGACTATCGCCAGAATTTTTAAAGTAGGATCCTCAAGCTAGGCAGCTTAACCTATATTTAGCCTGCTAAATAAGCGGCCTCATTTTTTTGAAATGCTAAGTCAGAATCGTCATGTCTCTCACAACAAGAGCGAGCCTCACACGACCGACCTCCTGCTCACACTCTGCGGCATTTACCACACAGCGCCACAACTTCCCTCCTGGTTTGTGAGCCCGGTGCCTGTCACAACGGGTCAAGGTATCCTTTACCTCCCAGCTACACATAGCTGATGTGTGGGGCTATGAGGGGGCGGAGAGGCCCACAACTCTGTGCCTTCTCCGTGCAAGGAGCTACGATCACTGGTTGGATCTTGTTCTCAAGAGCCTTGGGCTGCAACAAGCCTGCCTTGACCGCAGGGCTACAGCACGGGCAGCCAGCACCATGCGGCCTGAAGCACAGCTCTGAGCTGTGGAAGCACAAACACCCGGAACGTCTGTTGGCTTCTCAGGATACTCAGCACTGCTGAAAACCAGGACACTTACTTAGACAACTAAATACAGATATAAGGGCCTCGCTCTAAAAAAACTTGGCCCATTTAAGAAGAAGGAATGTGCACCGACACCTTAGAGCTCCCTAGCAGACAGGGTTGAAGAGCGGCTCTGGCTTTGCTCTGCTCTTGTTCAGTTCCTGCAAGACTGATGCTGCGCTGGGATTTGTAAGCACCTTGCAGAAGAAATATAAAATGAGTTTTGACCTCAGGGGAGGTTGAAACCCCCTTTCATCTCTCAAGGGAAATCCTTTTCCCAGGGTCTTCTCTGAAAACCTCACTCAAATGCAAAAGGGATCTGATTCCACAGCAAAACATCTACAACCACGTCATCCTCCTTATTTTACTAAAAAAAGAAGAAATAAAAAGGGTATTTCTGTGTTTCAAAAGGAGTGGACTGGTGGAGGGACAACAGGGCACACTTACTTCAGAGGTAAGTCAAGGGATCACTAGGTCCCAGTTTTATGCATTTCAGGGCTCCAGGTCAAACACCTGAGTCCTCTTCACATGCTTGGCAGCTATTGTAATACAGTCAGCGTGCCATGCTGCAACGGTGCACCATTTCCTCACCTGAAAAGGAGGCAGGAGCTATTAATACACATTAATTCTTGTGACAGTGCACTTGCTTTCCAGCCAGGCACTACCAAAAAATCACTGCCATGTTGTCTAAACACACTGTTCCTTCACCTGACCTAGCAGAAATAGCACAAACTAGAGAAACTGAAGAAACATATTTGCAGTTCACTTAGCTATAGACTAGCTGTAGATCCTTCCATATCCCCATCTCTCCTCCTGTCTTTCCCCATCTCCTCCAATTCCTGCGCTTGTTCACCCACTTGTTGAGTCCTATTCTTCGGGGTGGCGATGGTCGCCCATGGTGTGTTTGTACAGCGTCCGCCTCCTCTGTGCCCCGACACATGCACCCTGCTCCAGCCAAGCTCGCTGGGCCTAATGGGCACATTTGGCCCATATCTGCTTCCACGGTGACCTGGAGAGGAGGGATCGTTGAGCCTACGTACTCACTGTATCCTGATTTTGCATTTCATTTCATTTCATTAGTGATACAGAGAGCTGATCTAAAAGCCACCACAGCAAAAACCAAAAACAGCATTACATGAAATAGCATGTCCCTCTGAAAAGAGACTTGTATTTTCTTCTCCAGAGGGAAGTTATGGGGAACAAATCCCACTAAAGCAGATTTTCCTCTAGGGGAAGGGAGCATGCATTGTAGCATGTAGACTGCTGCAGTAACTCTTATCAAGCTGGGACTCGTGAGCAGCTTCACCTGATGGGAACAAATCAAATCACCACTTTATCTGAATTTTACATAATGGCATCACCAAAATAATAATAATAATCTTCTTTAAAAATCCCTTTTAAGAAGCAGCAAGGGAAAAAAAAAGAAATAACTTGGTGACACATCTCTTGAATATTGTTGATTGACTAATTAAAATGCAATAGAGCAGAAAAAAGTACATAGACGATGCTAAGGATGTAATGTAAAGAGCAATCACAACCACTCAGTGGGGCTTAGCAGGTCTGAAATGGTATCTAATTCTGCAAACTCCAGAAAGGTGCTGCATAATGTAAAAATTATTGCTCTGCACACTTTAATGGAAACTGCCTGCCTTTGGGTTGAATTGCATGCGTATCTATTGTGAGTCTGGTATAATAAAGAAAACATGCATTGTGCATTTAAAGATGTTACCTCACTGAAGTAGGCTAAAAGAAACCCCTTGTTACAGTAACTATAACACAATTAAGTAACAGGATGTGAGTTGTATTTACTGTATTTTTAATGGAATAAACTTGCATATATACAGACCAAAACCATGTATTTCCTTTGATATTACAGCATGCACCTGCAACTTGTTATTGCAAGGACCTTTACTAAGCAACTGTATAGTTAGTAATGTCTACAGATTTACAAATACTATTTACTTCTCCAATAATTTGGAATAGATGGGTCTGAAACCTGACAACTGTTCTTTCCAAGAACAGAGGAATCTCGCTCTGTTGCAAACACACATACATGTTTCACCTATGCTTCAGTTAAAAAGTTCAGAGATTTTTAGTGCTTAGATTTAATCCACTTTCAAGCATACATCTTTGTATCACTGACCTGCCAGCTAGCTTCTCGTCGCAGCCCTTTTATCCAGTTTTCTTCTAAGTCCTTATTCTCCCTTGTGGATGTTTCATCCATAGCTGATGTAGCCTGCACAAACTCGCTTGGCCACTAGCTGTTACACTCTCTTTGCAAGCCTTTACCAAGGCAGCAGCAAGTGCAGTTCGGAGAGAGGCTGTCATGAGAAAATGTCACACCACAGGCTGGGGAAGGGGGGTGGCGGGGAGGGAGGGGTTGACATGAAGAATCCACATGTGAAAAGATTTGGGGAAGTGCGACCGCGAGGCGACGTGCTCCGACGGCTCCCGTGAATACACCTCCACAGTCAGAGTTGGGAGCGCAACGCAGGCGCTGTGGCGGCAGCGGGAAAGAACCCGAAGGAGATGCAGACGGTATCAGCATGAGTAGCACTCGTGGAAGTATTTTCACACATGCCTCCCGAAAGTGTTATTCTGCAGATCGCAGTAATTGTCTCATTTGGTGTCATTATAATTAAGACTGCATCAGGGGTGTGGATTCGAGCAAAGGGAAAACAAATAGCTGCTGGGTCTGAGTAAAAGGAAATATTTCAGTGTGTGCATTTGAAAAGCGCTTCATGAAGCGCTCGGGAGCCAATAAACATGAATAATAATGCAGGCCATTTTGACAGGAATGGCTCATTACCATAGCTGCCGCCGAGGGAGCCGGCTCTGCACGGCAGCAGGGCTTCAGCAGGATACCCGCTCTGCAAGCCCAGGCCAGGGAAACTCGTCTCAGGCTGCGAATGAGAGACCCGCTCGAGCCTGCTTTTGCACAGCGCACGCCAGGACGGCCGCTGCAGAAACTGAGCATGCCACAACTTTCTGCACTGCTTCTCCATCGCTCCTTAACCCAGCACAACTGCCTCTCATCCTACTGAGAGGCGCTCCAGTCCCCCACCAGCTCCTTAAAACACACTGGCTTTTTCTTTTGGAAGACAGACGCTATTTGAGTCTAGAATTCATCACAGACTGTCTGCGACCACTGAGCTCATTGCATTTAGGAAAATCAAGATTTCAGCCAGTTTCGAGTAACCGAAGAACTGAAAACACTGTTTTCTATGAAGAACTGTCTTTAATACAAACAAAGATAGATTAATTTTTAAGTATGCTATTAAGTGAAAGAACTGTCATTTTACAAGTCAGAGTATTACATCTTTAAGACTTATAAGACTGGGGACTATTATGAGATTTTTTTAAAAATCACATTGACCTTTGACACAGTTTATTTGCTATTCATAGAAGCTAAGCAGACCTTGAAAATTTGGGATCATTTCTGGGTTCATTTTTGCTTCCGGGGGTTTTTATTTCCTGACCCTCAGATGTTCTTCCTGGGCTGAACCCTGCACAAGGCTGTTAAATACAAACCAAAGCCTTTACACCTTTACACAGATTCCCAGAAACATTTCAGTTTTTCTCAGGTTTCATACATATCTATCGACACAAATTTGTGGCCTTACACAGCTTGACAATATCCATGCCATAAAACTGAATATGATAATCGGTTTTCAGCATAAGCTCAGGTGCATCCCACCTGAAATGTAAGATACTATCCTTCAGGTTGAGATTCTGTCTTTGTCTCCTGTCTGTTCCCCCCTTTTCCTTTTTGTTAAATATGGCTACACTAATCAAGAGATCTCGGGATAGACTATTAGGTGAAAGTTTTCGGGCCATTCAGTTTGACTTTAGAACTTGTGTTACATAAGGAGAGCAAGCATGAACAGCAGATTCTATTACACATATGGATATTTTATTTTTAGACCAAGAGAGCACAAGGTAAACCAATACAAACACAGGAAGGAGTCAGATGCTTGCGCAGACCCAGAGAGACATATCAGACTAGCAACAAAAGGGACACAGAGGAACTTTTTGTTAAGAAAGGACTTATTAGAATTCTGATTTCTTGGGCACAAAATTCACTGCCACTTATGACACAACAGGGGAACCACTTAACGAAGCCTTCCATTCGCTGGTCCTGCACTAGTGGAGCACACCCAGCAGTGCCACCAACCCGCCCCAGTAACAGCAGAGGATTCAGCCCTACTTGTCTGGTGACAAAAGGCCACTTGTAATGCCAACAGCAAATTGTATATGCCCCTGCCTGATGATAACAAACTATAAAAGCAGCAACAGCAAACCCTGGAATTGAGATAAACTCTCTTTTAAGAGTACTGTCATTTGCAAGAGACAGCATCGAGGCAACAGCTGCTCTGATTTTGGAGAGGTACAATAAAAAATAAAAAAAAAGGCAGCAGGATTTCTTTCCACACTCTGCATATGGCAGGGACAGATGCAAACCAACATACTGACATATTCTTATTGGGCCAGAAGCGCAATTCTAAATCTAAGGCGGATGCGACACAGAAAGGGCTGGGTGATAATTGTAAATATTAGCAATGCTTCAAATCTAAACTGCTCTGGATTGCAGTGAATTATTTCATGACTTTCACTTGTCTTTTTCACAACCATGAAATAGCACCAATTGCGTATGAGCGGCAAGAATATGAAGACGTTTATTGATGGAAATCAAAGTACTTTTTTCACCCACGGTATCTTTGATATGTTAGAGCCTGAAGCAAAGAAAACATAATAAAAACAATATATAGATGAGAACTTCAATTTTCTTCCACATATGAATCTGTCACTTATTTGCTAAAAATCAAATCTAACTCCACATAGCTAAAGAAGCTCCATACATCATTCCCCGTAATCCAGTACTCAGCTCAAATGTACCTTGCTTGAAGTTCATCCACTTGATTTTACACTACTCTAAACAAAACATCACTAAACATTACAGCTCTCAGTCTAAAACGCTTTAGCAGCAATTCTATATCCAACAGTGAGAAAAGTACCAGTGTGTAAGAGGATCCTTCAATACACAGTAACCAGGATGCCCCAGAAGTCCATCCTGAAGATTGGTTTTGACGGCAAACACAGACTAATTTTTTAAATATATTGACAGTTTATTACTGCAATACCTATATGCTACTGCCAGCAGTGTGAAGAAACAATGGGAGAAAAAAATGTAAGTTTGGGTTAAAAACTGAATTGTTACCCGGTCAGATCCTAGTTTTTCAACTTCTTCAACATGAAGACATGAAATGGGCACTACCTCTGGGCAGTGACTGGTTTCCAGGCTCAGGCAGCCGTTATGTGCACACGCACTGGAGACAGGGTCAGGAGGATGCAGTTCAAGGGCTGCTGGCTGCTTAGAGCTTCTCGGCCAGCCATCTGCTCTCCAGGTACCCCAGGAGAATAACCCAGGAATGAAAACCAAGCAGGAAAGGACTCAGGCGCCTGCCAGGGACCTCACTGCTATAAAGGATCTTTTAATGGAGCACTGAACTTCATTCTAAGTCTACTCAACATTATGCTGGATGCCAGCAGACAAACTCATATGGCTGTTGCTTCTGTGGCTGTTGGAGAGCTGCAAGGACTAATAGGAACAATTTTTGTCTCCTCCTTCAAAAGTCGTGATGAGGTTGGCTTGGACATAACACAGCATGGGCCCATCATGTTTTCATATATTTATCTGTGTTCTCTTACCTGTCCCATATGTACCTACATTTTATTTCCTTCTCTCATAACCAAACTTTGTACGTTGATATCTGCTATCAGAGTATGATATGAATTAATGAATGAATTAATCAGAGAACAGCATGAATTAAACCCAGCTTGCATGCCTAAAGCTCCTGCATGGCTTTACTTCTCTGCCACATATGCCCATCCCAAGCTCATGACAATCTCCATTTCTGAGTTTTATCATCAGACGACAAAGGAGTGGATTAGTAAACTTACTAAGAGATCCTTGGGATCCCTCACTGCAGAACACCTATATGCTATATGCCTATCTGAACACAAGACCTTGGCATACAGTATGCCTGCGGTGCCAGACACATGGCTGGCACTTTAATTCTTGACGGCATTAAGACTTGTGTTGAAAGAGTCCCTATAGTACTCCCACAAAAGACAGAAGAGTTTATAAATGCATTAGTACAACCCAGGTCAGAAAGAACCATTGCATGATAATACATATAAGGTATTTTTTTTAAATGCCTCTTGGCTTTCAATTATACATTGGTTATGGACAACCTTAAATTGGCCCTGAACTAATCCATGGCACAACTATTTCATATCATACACAGCCTATATGAAAACTATTCACATAATGTTTCTCATTCGTAAAACAGAATCTGTATCAACAGGCCAGAGACAGAAAAACAGGCAGGTTGTCAGATTCCTATACTTAGAACTGTGTACCTGGTTATTTTCCAGTGAAGGGCAGAGCTGGAAGTCTAGTGGAGGTTTTCCAGGGCTGAGCCGAGAGATTTACAATGTGGACGATCATCAGGTGTAGCCATTAAGGTTAAGCATAGCCTGCCATGTAACTACAGACTCACTGGCTGCACCTACATCATTGGGTCAAGAAGGTTAAAGCACAAAATGCTCTGGTTATTGACACTACTTGTCCCTGGGAGACCTACAGGCAGTAAGTTGTACCCACAAGGCCACCACCAGCTCTCCTCTCTATCTGCTGGTGACATTCACGTCACCTGCTTTTTGGCACCTGAATGTGAACTGCTGACATCCACTTGAGGGTCCTCTATCAAACAAGAGGGAAAGGCAGGCACTTCCGGAGGGCAACTCATCTGACTTTATCCTAGGTGCTTGCCTTAGTCTGAAACAAATCATGCTGTGGAAAAACATGCCTTTGCTGGCAATGGAAGGGACTGAGGGTGATGACCCCAACTGATACATCTAATTCCTAAGTGGCAAAGTCAGTGGACTGGCAGTGGCAGAGGAATTCTCCGCTCCCAGCTGTAAGCAGAATCAGCATCTTCTTGGATAGAGCCAGCTTGATTTGCTAAATACTGTCTCCCTTTTCTCTGCAGTGCAATACTGACCCAGCCATGATGCAGTTAGGAGGAGCTTCTCATAGGAGCTCAAGAGGATTCAATCTTCTTCTCTCATATATCAAAAGCACAGAAAGACCTTATCTGAACTGTCGGATTCTGGACACAAATACCATTTGGATATAAGTCTCAAACCCAAACTTAAAATACTTTCTGGAAGCTATCAGTGACTAAGGAGATCTAATCCTGTTGATCTCAGCTCATAAAATTGCCTGATCGTTTCTGGATGTAGAGCTTAGGCTATTAGAGTCTTTGGAAAGACTTTGGAAAACGTTTTCTCAAAGTACCACCCTCCTAATGGAGTCACTGGATGTTACTGCAATTCTGCAGAACTACCTTTAGCATCTGGCAGGGTGACAATGCAGCAGACCCATGCAGTTTAGACATACCTGCTCTCATATGTATTGCTGCATGTGCTGCTTATATCGATTACCTGTTGACAAGCTATAAATAAAGATGCCATCAGAGTACCACAATGTGTGACATTCCAAAGGCTGAAGCAGAGTTATATTTTTCCTACCTTAACCTAAGTGTCCTTTCAGTAGAGAAGGTTGCTCTGCCTTGTTAACTAGTCAAGGTGGACCTTGTTTCTGTCTTGCCTATCTTGCAACTTCTAAGCTCCTGACTAAAAAAATTCCTCATTTGTTAGTGCCAGCCTGTCATCTCATTGAAAGCAGAGTCACAAGATCTTAACAGAGTGGATATACACAGCTGTTATATTTATTAGTTAAGAAAAACAGCAAATGACAAGTGAACAAAGCACTCCTTGGGACATTCAGACTACGGATTTTGTATAAATCAATATCAAGTACTATAAAATGTCAGAAAATACCAAATGAGGAGAAAGGAATCAATAGATACCTTCTGAATTAAATGAGTGATGAATATTCTTTACCAACCAAAATAAATTAAACTACAAAAACTCCATGTTAAAGCAATATCCAGCACCTTGCTTAAAGCCCCAAAGGAAGGCAATTCAAATTTAAGGCTGCGAGTTGAGTCCTTAAACACTGCCATTGAGGAAAGAGGAGAACAAGGAGGAGCAGGAGAACAACTAAATTGGTTTGATGCAAGTTAAGAATGAAATATTGACTCAAAAATGTTCACCTTCATTCTTAATTCTCTGGGTTTTCTGGGCTTGAGTCAAAAAGGCAATGGTCACCTTTCTGTTGCATGTTTGTAGAGTTCACTGATCTTTGACTTGGGTCAAGATAGTAATATAATACAAACACTAACAAGAATTTGGATAACAGTATCCTAAAAGCCTTATTATGAACTGAAGATGTATTCTTACATATTTTGCATATACTAAAGGTTGGTCCACCTAGTTTAGTTAGACACCAGCATGGTGTAGTGCCCTGAACGGTCTAGTAAAAGCACAAGTATTTTGTATTTTGCCCTTTTGCACTATGTGTAGTTCTGGGTCCTTACCATCCGTGGAATGGTGTTTGAGACATCTGATGCAAATACCACACTGTGATCAGGCTATTAGAATAGAAAAAAAAAGATTTCTGATCACACTTAAGTTGTAGATCTAGAGTTGTAGATCTGCCCTTAATGCAGCTTATCAACTAATTAAGGCAAGATTTCTGTTTTAATAGGCCCCAGCCTATAAAATTCTTCTGTAATACACAGCTGCTCATCAGTTACTTCCTGCCACACACTCATTATCTGTGTTTTTAACAATGAGAGAAGTCCTTATAATCAACTGCAGTGGAACTGGGGTTGAGCCATTACATGTCCTGAAGTCCAGCTCATTCTCCACATCCTTTCAAGTAGCAGGAGAGTGAGGAAAGTTTCTGGGAGAAGTGCAGTGCCTCAAAGAAACACTGAAGCTATCTCCAAATAACCTGTTAGATGTGCCCACCAGGACTCCACAGGTTGGAGTCTTGCGGAAGTTCCTGAGAAGTCACACGGATGCATACTGTGCCCTCCAGCCCAGCCGCACAGAGCTACGTGAAAGACCTGCAGAGTCAGACATTCCAGAAGCAGACATGTCACAGAGCTAATGACTGAAATTAAAAGTTAACACAAAGCTCTGTCTACTCAGGGAAAGGACTGTGTTATTATGTACAACCTAATGAAGACCTCTGTTTTAGGTCAAACATGATGCAAAGATGCATAAAGCCTGAGATAATATATAATGGAAATATGCTTATATATATATGTCTGCCAGCTTAATGTTGAATACTGTATACAGTGCTCCTCACTCCCCTTTGGAGAAGTAGGTCAAAGAAGGGCAATGAAAATAGAACACAGAAAATCCCTCCTATGAAAAGTGACAGAAAAAAATTTTTTTTTTTTTTTTGTTTAAGGAAGAACATGATTAGTGCAGGACATGATACAATTTTCTAAAAAACATAGTGGGTCCATTCTTTCTGACTCTCAAAACAAAAAGGAAAGGACGTTCAGTGAAAGCCAAAGGTGGCAGATTCAAACCAAGAAAATCAAATGCTTTTTGCAAAACATGTAATTAGAGAATGGAACTCATTGCTGAAAGAAGTGCCTGAGGGAAAGAATGTATCAACTCTCTAAAAGTGTTTGCGCAGCTATAATAATAGGAAATTCAAGCTTAAAGCAGATACCACTGACAGAAATTCATGCTTGGCAGTGTGGATTGGTTTGTAGGAGCTAGCTGTGTGCCCTAGACGTGTGGGAGCACTGGTGTTATCTGGCTCTGACACCTCTCAGCGCCCACTCTGCGGCCCTTCGCTGGGAACATCTGGTGCCAGTGACTTCCAGAGGCCACGCTCTGGTCCAGATGGATTAGAAAACTGAAGCAGCATGGCAATCCCTACATCCCTACAAATCATCTTTGGACCCTACTGTTCTACCCATGCAGGCAGATACCATTCTTGATTCGAGTTATATGGGGAAAAAATTCCAGCTCAGTGGCAGGGCATTCTCAGTACTCAGAATGGCTACAGTTTTTTTGCATTCAAAATCCTTAGTGTGTAGAGAGTGTAAGAGAAATAGTGCGAATGAATTTTACTTCCTCATCTGCACTCTTTTCACTCACCTAAACAAAGACTCCATCCATCCTATGTTATCAGTCACATCTTTGCAGGCAAGGCAGATCCTGCATGCTTGAGTACTGCCCAAGGAAGTTGAAAACCAATCCTGGCCATTGGCTCTGGGTCAGCGTTCCTGCTTTGACAGGACTTGAAGGAATTCTGTTAGGAACAGCAGAGTTTAAGGCATCAGATCTCCCACAGCAGAGAGCAGAGGTATCACTTTCTGCTTGTGAAGACAGAGAACCACACGCATGGGAGACGAATGCGCCGTCCCTTACACTGTGATGGGCTCTGGGATCGTATCCCTCCTGCATGTGGACAGATTGAAGATGCTGCCTCGTTTCTCAACAAACCAGAACTGGTTTGGGGAATACAAAAGAGATGCTAGTGCCCTCTGCCACATCAGGAATGCCATTGGAATGCTTTCTTGCCTGACTCCAGCAAAGCACATTTGTCATAAAGATTTAGGAGAGGCTAAACACGGCAAGAAGAGTCCACTCCCCACCCCTACCACAGAGATAGGCTTAATCTCAGCCTGCCCTTTCCTGAACTTTCTCAGGAGATTTGTACTGCCACGGGTACCATTTCTGGGAAACACTTAATACTTCCCATCACGATTATAGTTAGCTCCATGCACTTGCTCTTGCTAATCCCTTGTGACATCTATTCCAGTGCTGCACATAAACTAGCCCAAATCCCTGGCTGAAGCCTCCTTCTTCCTTCGCAAGCACCTCAGGGTAGACTTTTGAGGATGACTCCCAGCAGCTGGGCCGAGAGATGCGTGACCTGTTGTGTGCTCCCGCACAAGGCCTGCTCCCTGCAAAGGCAAGGGGGAAGCTTGGGGTTGCTGGAGCTGCCTGCTGCTTCAGGTAGCATCCTGAGCCACACAGGCTGCTCGTATTTGTGCCTCGGCTTCACCGCCTGCCTCCAGCCACGCAGGGTCTTTATGAAAGTAATACATCCCTACCTCATCTACTACTGAATTAATGTCAGAAGTAAGACAGGGCCCCAAGTGATCAATAAGTGGGTTTTTCCCTATAGAAATATTAAAAGCAACTCACATCAATAAGCCTCAAATTTATGGGGTAATTCAGCTCTTCCATTTACAGCTTGAATAACTGGCCTTTGTATAGGGTATTACATTACTAAATAACATGTGCTAAAAGAAGCTTCACCATTGGAGTCCCTGACCTGCGTTGGCAGCCACGGTTTCCAGGCCAGTCAGCAGATGTGACTTGATCTGAGATCTCCATTTCACCTAAGCTCCTTTCAAAATCAGCACTACGTTCCTTCCAAAGTCAGGTAAGTAAATGCACTACACTCAGGCCCCACTTCAGGACTTAAATGAAGATTGCTGATGCTGGAACCTCCACAAGACAAATGAATGACACTGGCTTTGATCTTGAAACTTTTAAAATTATGCACTGAAAAGAATAGCTTGCTGAATATCCTTGGTCTTCTCTTATCAAGTGAGTCGTATAAAACTCGGGTACAGAAAGAATGATGTGTTTACAGAAAGAGCAATCCTTCAGCAGCAAAGCAATGGATTAGATGGACTAATAATTCCTTTTTCATTTTTAATTATTTTTATGATTCCATGCAGATTAGAAGACCAGAATGCAAGGATCTGCTTATAAAACAGTAAAAGAGTCAAAGGAAAAGCTCACCTGTGCTATAATTCTAGGTCATACAGCTGAATATGGAGAAAAAGAACTGAGAATGCTGCAGAAAACCATTAATTACCAAAAGACTCTGAGCCCTTTTTATATCATCCCTGTTTCTCCTTGAGGAGTTAATAGGACATCGCCCAGAACAATGAAACTGTCCTTGGTTTTAGCCAACAGTAGCACAGGTTGGAGCTGCTGGATCTGCTCTCAAGTTTGGTGCCCAGCAGAAACAAAGGTGGGTCCTAGCATGCAGGCAGCCCCTGTGGTTACAGTTTGACCTGGCCCAGAGCCTCTGATTTGGAAAAAAAAAATGCATCACTGGTCAAATACCTAACCCTTCTTTGATCAGATCAGCCTATTTTGCTTTGTCCATCTGGGTAGACGCACCATTCCCCTACCCCTCTCCAAGGGCACACTGCTTCAGAGGAATCACAACCATTTTACAACTCTCTTCCTTAAATCTTTTGCCTAAGCTTTGACTGCTCTTAAATTCTTTGAAAATTATTCTTTGAAATAAAAATAAAAAGAGAGAGCAGTGTTTGGCTCCAACAAAACTGCTTTATGTTTAACAAGCAAGCTTGTTGAACTCGGTATTTCACAGTTATAAAAGGGACAGTGGCTCCTGTGATGTGTTCAAGGCAGAGACTGGCCTTTCACAGACATCCACTCTCTCGCTATTATTTATTATATCCTACTTTTATTTAGGCATGTGGTAAAAAAAACAGGCATTCCTGGAAACTAATAATCTTTTGTTTCTCACCCAATCAATGCTGATGTGGTAGAGAACTTCCAAATATCCTGAGACATTTCTTGATTTCTCACTAACTATTATGGATACTTGAGCAACAAATAGTCTGCTCTATTTCCCATTTTAGAAGATTACTAACGCTGACAATGTACAGCACTGAAGAGGAAAAAATGCTGCAAGTCTTTAAAGTAATATATCGCATCAAATCTTGAAAGAGGTTTCCAATGGCAGGTGCAAGTTCTCTCAGCCTTTTTATACCGCTGAAGGAGAGACCTTCATTTTGTGAAAAGCAAAGAAAGCAAAAATCAAATTTGTTGTCATTTTCTCTCAGGTCCTCTTCAGAGTCAAACTGGAGTGAAATTCGCACTCTTTACAAAGTAAGCCTCTGCATCAGTACTGGCAGCAAATCTACATGTGGTACCAACCCTCAATGTGACGATTATTCCAAGAGTGTCAAGGTCTGCCAGTAATTTGTTTGCAAATTTGTTTTTTTCCTTAGTTGAGGATGCAAATGCTCCAAAAATGAATGGAGCAAAAAAAAAAAAAAATCCTGGTTTGTCCCTTTTTCCCCAAAGGATATGTTCAACTCACAGCAAGAACAGTAAGATTGGGTATGTGTTTTTGTTGCTCACCTCTATTACAATAAACCAAGTGGCCCTGACAGCAGCGTGGATCTCAGTCACACGAAGCCTTCCTAGGCTCATGAGCACAAGAGCATCTGCAGTTCTCTATCCCCAGCCTTCTCTACTCTTACGGCAGTGTTATTAAATCCTATTATTAAAGGCATGTTATATATTAAAGGCATTACAAATGTGAAAGCAGGCAGAACTGACATTCTCTATACCAAGGAGCCACATAATTTCCAAACAACAGAGAATAAATGGGACTCTCAAAAATTATGAAATCCAACACTTCTCAAGTCACTGGTAAGACCCAAAAGGACTTGAATGAGACCAGTAGGACTTCTCAAGCAATTTCCCTAAATCTCACATGAGGCCTACAAGCAAACAGAGATAACACTGACATGTTTGCTACCCTGTCCACAAAACCCTAATGCTGCAACTCTTCTCAGGGCAGTGCCTAGTTTTATAGTAGTTTTAGTAGGAATACTACTGATTTCTTAACTAGTTTATGAACTTTGCTTATGGGTTTGTTAACCACACTCCTTGATTTCAGCGTTGTAGCAACAGGGATGTGAACATAAGCATGGTTTGAAGGGACATAATAGGGCTTTTTTATTGAGGCTTCTTCCTTTAGCTTTGTCACACAAGCTGCTGCCTTGGTCAGTGTACCTGGTGGGGAGAGCATGGAGCTGGCAAAGGAGGAGAGAGATGCACTGGTCCTTGTAGCTGCAATGTGCAGATAGGGCGCAGGGACCGAGGAGAGAGGACGAGACTTTGTCAGAATTTGCTCTCTATACAGCATAACACAGCAGCATTACAGAAGGAAAAGAGTAAAGATTAAGATAGTCTATCCCAAAGTGCAAGAAAAGCATTCGTCTTCCGTGTTTTCCTTCACCTATGCGAAGCAGATACTGCCAAAAGAAGCCAAGGGATACACAACCCTTCCTTGCCTTTCTCTGCTCCTCTCAATTCTCTCTCCATTTGAAATACGCTGTTTTGGTTTGGTTTTAATGGATGAATTCTATTTGACCTTCCCTTCTGGGGCTGTTATGTTTGTCCTCCTTTGTGCACTTTTTTCTCTTAAAAAAAAGGGGGCAAGATACTCTGAACTGAGTTCATATATGTGTGCATGTTGACAGCAAAGTAACCTCCCTGATGGGCATCTCATTCTGATGCCACACAGGGAAGAGGAGGTCGGCTCTAGTTGGGCCTCGGCCCTACCTGCATGCTTTCCATCACATCTTATTTGTTTTGTCTATTTAAATAGATTGCTCTTGAGCAAAAACTACTTATTAATCCCAGTAACACAGGGAAGAATCAGCAGGGTTCCCATACTGTAGCATTGAGGTGCTACAGTAGATGTGCTACAACCTACACTGTATCCAGAGGAGCAGACCAAGAGTCACAGCTTTAGGGGTTATGAGGAGCGAGGACGGGGAAAGGGACTGCAAACCAAGGGGGGAACTAACTGCTCCTGTCTGTTCCGCACCAATGGCACCCGGGATCAAGGTCTGCGAGAAAAGAGGGATTTCACGTCACGACTGTTCAAGCCACTAGTAAGTAATGGCAGCAACGCACACCGGGGGAAGGGTATTGCCCGCACAGAATGACTTTCCTGTCGGAGATTGACAATTCAGGGACTCTCCTTTTGTTCTCATTTACTTGCAAATAATGGTTTCCTTGTATGCCTACCAAACAATATTTACGCAGGACTGGATATATAGCTCTCATTACAGCAAATACTACTACCTAAATTGGGCTATTTGTGACTCCACACCTCAAGTTTCACTCATCCCTGGTCTGAAGTGCACTAAAAGCACATTATTACTGCTTAAAATGCAAACTACTATGCTGAAAAATATCACTTCTTACCTTCAGTGAAAGAAGTTAAAAATTAATGGTTAGTTGAAACTAAGGTGAATAGTAAACAGAAACTCTTTGTGACCATGTGCAAGCTAATCCCAGTCTGTAATGAGGTTATACTTACTACCAGATTAATTACTCTTTTTCCTCTATCTTAATTTATTTTATGTTTTAAGAAACCAAAATGTCCACTAACCACTCTGCATGTGATAAAGAAACACAATAAAAGCAATTTCTCTCCTAACCCCCCAAAAAACATTCTCAGTAATGCATTTTTGAATCCAGCATACCTTCTCCTAATGAGGTTGCAGCATGCCATAAATAACACTAATGAGACTTTGTCTTGCCCATGTAATATATTTCCTTAATATAGCTTTAGATTTTCTTATGTTGCATGGAAAACTAACAGTCACAGAAAGAAATGTCCTCCAATAGCACATTAAAAACAAAAGTAGAATTAAATATAAATGAATTCAGTAATTTAATTGCATTATTGTCATTTTAAAAAATTCAGAAGAAAAGTAATGGTGTCATTTTTTCTATTGGTAAATAATAAAAGTGCTGAGGGAATCAGATAATATTTAAATAAACATTATTGTGACTCTGGGTGATACAAAGGTATCTTTTATTGCCAGGTAAATTCTGTGTTTGCTAATGAAGGGATAGTTTGAAGCACATATCACAGCAAGCTGAGGGCCCAGTTGTTCAAGTAATCTGGGAGGAGCCCCACAAAGGGATGTGAGATCAGGCTCTCCACTGGTACAGAGCTAACAGTCTAAACACACACTCCCAGCCTCTGCATGCATATATTTTAAACAGCATCTGCAAAATGCAGTCATTTAAGTACAAGTCTATGCTGAAACAATACCTAAGGTTAAGCAGCAATTGTGTATATAATCTGCAGTCCTTACCATTCTACAGGCAGGCCAACATTGCCTGGATGAAATTTTCTTCTTCTGAAAATACTGTATTTTTTTCCTCCCTCAAAAAATAAAATGATGACAAAACGTATTTTTTTTCAGAAATGTTAAATGACTTTTTAGGGCTGTTTCCACTATAACAGTTTTGGAGCCTAATCTATCTTTAAACATTGATTGAAATGTTATGCCTTTTACCTTTATTTTCCTCAGAGAGCAAAGTAAGGCTAACAAAAAATTTCATTGGGAACATGTGGAGAATTTTACTACTGACTTCCATGAAAACATCAACTAGCTGCTTTTTCTTAGAATTCAACTTTTAATGGTGACTTTGAATAAACATTTTGGACTAGACTGGTCAACTATGCAGTGACAACAAGGAGGAGGTAAAAGAGCAGTTAACGCTGTCACCAAGATTAAACAATGCTAAAGATGTTGGCAGTGATGGTGGAATTGGCAAAACAAGTTATGTACATTGTTCATGAGGGTATAAAAATGAAAATGATCAAATCTGGAGTGGAAGCAAAACTCCATTTCCGTAATTCCTTCAAGTCAGGAGAACAAGATAATCACAGCTCCCAAATTCTGAAAGAACTGGCACACAAAATTATAGGTTGGGCATCTAAACAAATGATTAAGCCAGGGTGGAACCATATGACTGCAGATTAGCAGATAAAATGACTTATATACTTCAGAAAGGGGAGTGATTCATGCAAATTCAAGCCTGTTGTTCTCAGCTGTTCACACTAGCATATGCGGCTTGGAAAAAAACCTTCAGGAGGGAGTACTTGCAAGATACGTAGACAAACAGAAAATGGCTCAACATGGATTTATCAAGAGCAGACTGAACTGGACTAATAACTTTCTTTGCTCCTTTGTCTTGAAAATTTACTGTCATCTCAATCTCACCTAACTGGACTTTGTCATAGGTTTTTTTATCTGTAAAGGAAGGAACTCCCTTGTTAAAATGGAGAAGGGAGAAGGAATGGGTTTGGGAGCGCAGGTGTCAGGCAAGCAGGAAGGGCTGGGCACGCAGGCTCCTCCACGGCTCTGGTGAGGCATCCCCTGGAGTCCAGGGTCAGCTCCCGCTCACCTACTCCTCAGGACACAGACACAGACGCGACGAGTACTCGAGAAAAGCTGCGAGGACGAGCACGGGAATGTGAAGCACATTCTGCCTAGCGGGGTTTAATTCATTTTGCATAGCAGAAGACAAGTTGGCTATTAGACAACAAACATCAGAGGTGAGAAGACCTACTGAAGGTAAGAACAATGTTAGTATATAGAAAGAATATAGAAGAAACTTTGCCTCACTTTGGGATTTTTCCCCCTCTTTTTCAGTGTATTTTATCTACAAAATGTACTAATCATGCCAAGGTAGTATGCCTTGTAGCGGGGGGGAGAATTTTAAAAAATCCCTCAAAGCCTTGCTCTTTGAATGCTTTCTAAAAATTCAGAAAGCTTCATAAAATTGCAACAAACTAGGCAGAACTCAAATCCTGAGGGCTTTGTGTTCTGTTTTTTTCTTTTCAAACTTAACCTACTATAGTGATTAAGCACAGGTGACATGGATAAGAATAAATTGTTCTGCCAGATAAGTGGACAAGTCCCATGTGTTACTTCTGAGAAAGGAAAATGATTCCTGATAAAACAGATTCTTCTGAATGCTTGCTCAACAACACATTTTAATTCTACAGGTAGAGGCATAAGATAGGCTATTGAAAAATCCCACAAAATTGCGAAATGATGGTAAAAAAATATTTTTAATCACTGAAGTGGTATTTTTTTTCTAAAAATAATTTAAAAAAGGAAATAAATAGAATCAGCAGACAAAATTATGCACTTTTTTTTAAAGAGTCCATAGTAAGTTGGTGATTGTGGCTGCTTCCTGCATAATAAAGGGAACTTTATTTTTACAAAGATTATAACATTAAATTCAACATACAGGATCAGACTTATGAGATAAAGTATGAGGGAGAGATAAACTATAAGGGCAGCTAACAGAAATGGCAAATGGAGCAAGCACGATCAATATTAGCATTCCGATTCCAGCTCTAGGTAGATGGAGAGCTCGTTCCCCAACGTCCCTTTCTGGCAGGTAGTATTAGCAGAAGTGATGTCAAATATTGTCATTTCATACCCAGTCAGCTGCCATTACTCTCTCATTCTCAAAGTATCACCTTGGAGAGACATGCCTGGACATACACTAGACAACAACTCTGACAGCAAAATCCCTAACTTTTCCTGCTTAGACACACAACTAGACTTTGTCAGACCATTTTGGCTTGTTTCCAACTCAGGATAATAGTTCTTCCATCTCACTGAAGCTCCTTATGATACATATCTGTCTTTCATGAGATAGTGTCTTTATTTTTTTTTCTTGCACCAACTGCTGCCTTTCAAAGAACCAGTAACCTCTGAAGAGAGACGAGTGAGTCTTACCCTTCACTTCACTGGAGCTGGGTTGTTACATTTAGGTGCTAGCCACAGTGCACCTCAGTGATGCTGGCAGCCTGGAAGAAATCAGTCTCCAGATGACATATGTGCACCTAGCAAGCAGTGCATGGCTTACGAACAGGAGGACTTCATTTTTCTTTTACAATACAACTTTCCTTATGCAAGTACTATCTTGGTATAAAATGGCTGCAAGTGACAGAAGACCCAGCCAGGGACACAAAGCAGCCAATGTTCTTACAGCAGCACCTAAGAGGTTCAGAGAGAAAAAAAAAAAAAAGAATACTATGGATCACAGAGACAGTGGGACAAGGGCTAAGTTTCACTGGTTTAATGCTTAAAATAATCAAGGGATGAAAAGTTTAAGTTTCTCTTCACACTCTTAAGGCTACAACGTTCTTTGACTGTTTGCCTCTCTGCCTCTTTTTAATTCCAAACTGAGACAACACAAATGCATCTATCATTCTACTCCAATGGCTCTGTCAAAAGCCTGACAAGACAGACACAGACAGCTGGTATCTTATTTTTAGGTTTGGATCTTTAGGTAATTTTAACTGTAGAATTTTTACCTTTTCTAGACCATAGATTTTTCATAATTTTTTCTTCTTAGATTATGTTCCTTAGGTTTTGACCCTTCTTGGGTAGAATCTCTAGGCATATTAGACTCATCAAACGTGATAAAATCTCTTTTTTCCAGTTCAGACATTGACACCACAACAGTAACCATCTACAGATATGTCATGTGGGGAATCAGTAGTTCTCTGCCCCCCTCACCACCACTTTTTATATGGCAAATTAAATGGAAGTCATTCCAATGCAATAACTTTTCACTCAATTTAGTTTACAGACAGGAATGTTAGGAATATTAGACTCTAACTTAGAAAATTGCCTCCTGAACTAAAAATATTCAAGATGAACATGAAACGGCCTTCCTAGAAGATGCACCTGATGTAGCAAAGTGATCACCTATTGGGAGTGTAACCTTCTATAGTCAGTGCATTCTTTATCAGGTATTCATTTATGAAGGATTTCAGGGTATACTGTTTTAACATAAACAGATGAATACGTTACATATTTTAATTTGATGTGGTTGTAACTTTGTCATAAAATCATTCAGATTGTTTTTAGTTTAATAACAAGATCATTAGATACTACTTCCTTCAGTAAATACAGTAGCTTTATTCCTGTACTAGCATTTGTTAACATGCCCCCTCTATGTCTTTGGCCACCAGATATTCCCATTCCCGAACTAAAAACTCTGTGTGATTAAATGTTTTCAGAAAAAGAGAAGTTCTTCATATCCCTTAGCTCAGCACTGAAATATCTTTTCATAATTTCATTACAAATAAGGCTTGATTGTTGGCACTAAAACTTCATAGATAGACACCTTCACCTTACAAATGCAGTAACGTACTAAGTTTATTGAATCAGAATTTGGGTAAATTTAAGAGGAGTTCTGTAGATTCACTAACAGAAGAACAGACAGGACTGTGTTTCCAGAATTTCAATGAGTTTAGTCTACTGCTTTTGCACAACACAGTCTGTTATTGCAGACAAACACTGCAGATCTAAAATTAGTTATATCCTTAGTACAGAATTCTTCAGGAAGTTAGAGGAGAAAGCATGTTAAGAAAAATAAGTGCTGAGAAGAGCAGCAGAAGAGTTCAGGACTGAGCTTTGGCTTAATCAACAGGCACCAAAGAACTTAAATGCAATCTGAAAAAAACAAATCCCTCTAAATTCATATGAATTTACAGGAAATCTTGTGAGAACTTGCTTTCTTGTGATATTTCTTACATTTTTTAACTTCAGTTTTTCTTGGAAATATCACCAACAAGTCTCTTTCAAGCTGTTCAGTAAACCAAGGCAAAAGCAGAAATTCTAAAGAATAAAGCTACAGTGGAAAAGAAATAAAATCAAGTATTCTAGAACATTCCTAAAAAGCTTTGGAGAAAATAAAAGAAGCCCTTTAACAGAAGCCACTTTTTACAGAAATAGTCTTCTTTTTCTTCCACTCTCACAAAACTTCCAGATATGGCTTAAGAAAGTGAAGGTACTGCTACAGTTTTTCTTTGCTCCTTGAGATTCTGACAGTGTTGCCTTTCTAGAAAAAAAATGAGAATGCAAGTGTCTCTCCTTTCATCTGTTTCAAAAAATATTTATATGCATATATATTTTCTGAGCAAGATTTTTAAAGAAGCAGTTCAATTTTTGATCTAGATACCTAGTATCCACATCTTTGAGAAAATTTAAATCAATGCATCTCTAGCAATTCTGTGACGTGTTAGTGACACGTTGCTAACATGTCCTTATCGGAGTGTGAAATGCCTGTTATCTGGTACAAAGCATGTATTTTATCATTCTGCATCACAGCCTGCTCTGCGAAACAGAACCTCCATTTTGTAGCAGAACTTTTCTGCTTGCTTCAGATAAGCGAGAACTCCACGCGATTTCTGTGCAACATGTAGCTCCTTTGCTTCTGAACAACTCTCCATACCAAAGCCAGCTTGTATGGCTGAGGCTCCTTATCAAAGGTGAAAGAAAAGTGCAGAAGATCAGAGAATCAGACTGAGGATGCAAGAGAAGTTTCTAATCAGAGGACATTAACTGTGTATTCTCAAAAGAAATGAAAAGAAAATCATGTGTCTGAGACCAAGGCTGTCTAGCATCTTTCTTGGTTGTGTATACTCAGTACATAAGATTACATCTTAATATAAAATAAATTATTAATAAATATTGTTACAATAAATTTTAGTGATAAAATATTGTGAAAATAATAAATAGTACTAACAATAAATTATTTTGCTAATAAAATATTACAAATAAATTACTATCCAAACTGGGACCAGTGGTTCATACAGGGTTGTGCTGTCACTCCAGACTGGAGGAATGGGCAGAGAGGAACCTGATAAAAAACCTGCAGGGTCCTGCATCTAGGGAGGAATAACCCTAGGCAGTAGTACAGGCTGGAGGCTGACTTACCAGAAAACAGCTTTACCGAAAAAGACCTGGGCATCCTGGTGGACAACAAGATAACCATGAGGCAGCAATGTGCCCTCATGGTCAAGGCCAATGGGATCCTGGCCTGCATGAGGCCTGCAGCAGGTCGAGGGAGGGGATCTCCCTTTATTCAGCTCTGATGAGGCCGCACCTGGAGGCTGTTGGCAGTTCTGGGCTCCCCAGAACAAGAGGGATGTGAAGCTTCTAGAGAGGGTCCAGCAGAGAGTCACAAAGATGATTAAGGGACTGGAGCCTCTGTCATGTGAGAAGAGGCTGAGACCTGGGCCTCTTCAGCCTGGAGAAGACTGAGATCTTATCAATATATACAAATATCTTAAGGAAGGTGGTCAAGAGGTCATTGGTGACCAGTGACAGGACAACAGCCATAAATTGAAACACAGTAAGTCCCATCTGATTATGAGGAAAAACTTCCTCATATTGCTGTGAGGGTGACAGAGCCCTGCCACAGGCTGCCCAGAGAAGTTATGGAGTCTCCTTCTCTGGAGATCTTCAAATCTGCCTGGATGCCACCCTGTGCCATGTGCTCTAGGTGTCCCTGCTGGAGCAGCGGGATTGGACTAGATGATCTTCAAAGGTCCCATCCAACCTTAATCATTCCGTGATTCTGTAATATGTGGTACTATGCCAGTTGTCCATTTTGACTTTTCTGTGGAAGCTGTAACACTGGACATTTGGAATGAAAAATACACACCTTTTTGTGTTTTACTCATGCTTGGCATTCAGGAATAAATAAGCTTGCTGATCATATCACAATCTCAGATTTACTGTAAACGCAGAAGAACTGAGGAATTTAGAAAAACCTTCTTACTTTCTACAATTACTTTAAGTAAATACTTCACATTCCTCCCTGAAGATAAGAAATCCATACTCTGGTTTTACTGAATCATTAAATTTTCCTTTGTACTTGATGACACCAAGATTCTTCACTCCTCCTTCACAACAATGGTTGTTATCTTAACAAGGAAGAATTTCCAGATTTCCAAATATCTCTCTACACATTCATTTGTGGCCTAAAACTAACATTTTACAAATTCAAATTGTTAATACTTCCATTTAGTGTACTTAGAAACAATCTTTTCAACATTATTTTGTGAATTAAGTATGTTGTATTATTAGCCCTGTGTTGCAGAATGGAAATGAGACCACTTGCCTGTAGTGTCTGACAAAGTCATGGGCAAAGCCAAGGATGGAACTGGAGTAACTTGTCCTCACCCACACACTGCCTCGCACCATAGAAAAAAATCTGACTGTCCGTTCTCCTGAATATTAACTTTTCCACTCATCCTGCAAATGAACATACACCGTGCAAAGCATGCAAGAACTGAGCTTTGGACTTTAAATTTTCCACCCACTGGGGACTAGTCCTGCTTTTCTACAATGTCTCCGCAAATCAGAGATATTTCCATCAGTCATTAGCATTGCATCAGTCATGACACTACCAGCAAGATAAAAAACTGCCATGTGTTATTCTACATCATTGTATATGGACAGCCAGGAGAACAACTTACTGGAATTTTTTAGTGGAAAAATTTCATCTTCATCTACCAGTGTCAGCCCTTTTTTTAATAAAAACTCTAAGGGCACAGAAACACAATCAATTCAAATTAAGTATCGACTTCCAAATAATGTAGAATTAAGCTAGACATTTACAAACAGTAAATCACTGTTGTTTAGTAAGAATCAGCACCCTATGTTACAAGACAATAGATAAAAACCTCAATAGATTGGAGATGAAGAAACATACTCCCAGCAAGTTTGGTAGGACACCCTGAAAGAAGCTGGATATTTGAAGTAAAAGTTTAAGGGAAGAAAGCAAGGTACAAGACACAACACAGACTGCTTCCTTTGTCTTCTCTAAACAAAACTTGAAGCCTATCAACAAAGCAAACATAAAATTCAGACAAATCCATCAAGTCAGGCAATGTACCACGGATTTGTATCATTTTTACTGAAACTAGAATTTTGCATTTTTCTTATGAGATAGTCCCAAGAGAGAGGTATGGGCTGATCAGGAACTAGAGTTACAGACCGTATACAAATTAGTTACCTCCAAAGACTACCCAGCTCGCCAGTTGGTAGGACAAAACTAAAACACGGATCTCCAGCTTTGAGATACGTATCTGCAAGAAGATAATGTCTTACATATATTAGGTATTTGCAGAAGGTCTCTTTCCCTGTTAACTCTACAGGATTGGAAGAAATTTCACTGTTACATTTCTCATATGCCCCTGTGCATGTCTACTTTCAGAACTATCTTCCATTTCCTTTCAAAAATTAACATTGAGAAATAATACATACAGTCAAGTCTTGTGAGAAATCACATTCCAAGTAAAGTTTCAGCCAAATACTGAAGGTGAAGGTTAAATGTTCCTTCTGAATCCATCCAAACAGAAGAGAAAGAGGCAGCAGATGGAAGTCAAGATACTTCCATAGGGGAATTTGAAAAAAAAAAATTCTTTGGGTTGAAGCAGATAACTAGGAGTCATAAAATCTAGGCTCTTTGTCCATAATCACAGTTAGATAGTACAGGGCTATGTAAAAGTATGAAGTACACCTAGGTGCTATACTTTCCATAGGAAAAAAAAAATGCAGTCATGATGACTTTGGAAAGTCATATAGGGCAATGTTTTCAGGTGCATCCAAAGAATGTACTCCAATTTTCAAAGCACATAAAATTTTCAGCAAGTGTTTAATTAACCCTCCGAAAGTTGGACTAAAATATGGAGAAAAGCTTTGGAAAATACACAAAAACCTAGTTTCTTCTGCCTCAGTCTTCCTATCCATATACAAAAGTGGGATATCACTACATGGTTTAATATAGTTTCATGTCTAATTTTTTTTAATTCATTCAAGTCTAAAAAGAACCTTGGATAGAGGACGTTAGAGAACTACAAAGGAGCCTCATAAAGCCAGTGGTAGGTGAAGAAACAGAGCTGCTTATGCATTTGTTTCACTGCCTGAAAACTAATGTTTAGGGATAACAGTCCTGTCAGACACACATCAGGCATTGTTATGAGATATCAGGAGGCAAAAATGAACATTCGCTGTTGCTGAACTGGGGAGATGAGTGTATGTCCCAAGTTTTAATCAATTTATGACACTATCTGCAATTCCTGATTGTGCCAAAAGATTCTTCTCCCTCCATAAACACACACACATACACACACATGTGTACGTATATAAATTACATATGTGGCCTTGTGCACAGTTTGTGTCTGTGAAAAATGAGCACAGGATAATTTACAGAGGACACATCAACCTTCTGCTGTTGTCTCCTGCCCAGACTCGATTCTCTCAAGGACCAGGTAAGCGACTAGGAAATCTGCCACAAAACAATACGTTTTATCTCTGAGCATTTGGCTACTTTCTCTCATTTCTGGAATTAGAATTATGACCATCTCAAATATCCAGATTAGAGGCCAAGGAAAATGTTTTAAAGTAACATAAAGAGTTATCACTGCTTACACATTCCAGACTTCTGTTCAGTTGCAAATACATTAATGAAGAAAGAAAGAAAGAAGAGTGCGATGTGGAAAAGGAGGCTGTCTACAATTTATCACTGCTGTGCAGACATGCCCTGAACAGAGAGCTGTGCTGAAAACCCAAATATAGGAATGTATATTAGTGGCAGTAATTTCCGATTTGGTCTAAGAGACTTTCTACACTCAAGGGGCTCACGATGAAGGACTGGCCAGCCATGAAGAGCCTGTAGTAAAGCTGAAAGGACATGGAAATTGCCCTGATAACCCAGACAGGCTTGTGCTGTTTCATGGATGCTATTGTAAGCCCAAGAAGCAAGGAGGAGCCCCATTTTCTGCTACGTCTGTTAATGCACCATATTCCTACATCAATTTTACTGGGAGGGAGGGTGGTTATTTGCCACAGAGGGACTATTCCTCTATTCCAAAATTACACTGAGGATTCAAATTTGGAATTATTTCACAAGTGGCACAGTTTCCTAAAAAAGATCAGATGCTCAGCTGGGGAAAATCAGTGCAGCAGTGTAAGAAGCAAACATGGGATGGTACAAAATTTCTATTAAAAAGACAAAAAAAAAGTAATTTCTAGCTTTTCCTTTTAAATGGGATTAATGAAGGCAGACATATGAAAGTTACACTCTTATAAGAGGTCAAAAGAAAACTCTCTCTCTTCCTGAGAATATAACTTACATAATATTAAAAAATGGAGAAATAAATATACTGAATTTTTGCAGTGAGAACTTCTTAGATGCCTAAAAAATATGCACCTTTGAACAGGCTGTGAATTCACCATTTAACAGCAAAGACTGAAAAAGCTTGTCAATAATAGTGCTTTCTGAATCAGCTACATGAATAAAATTGGCAGAACTTGGCCCGCAAACTGCTCTTTATTCTTGCTGCTAAGTTTTACAGCTCTTTTTCAAGGTTTATTTGTGGATTAGTGGCAAATTTAAAAGAGTTTTTCTGCAGTCAGGTTCTTCTTCCTTGCAGTATTCTAACTTTAAGTCCTTACGCTTAAACTTCTCTATCATGGAACAACTTGTTTTTTATCATGAGGCAGACAAGGAACCTTGCATAGGTCACCAAATACTGCAGGCATGTCTTTCCGAACACTTCTTTTATTAGGCGTCCAACTTTGCTCTCTCCTACTTGTTTTTCAGGACTTTTCTCCAGCTGTAAGGACAAGACATTTTCTCTAGGTTACTTTCAGAAGCTTTTTCTAAATGGAACATCTACTTATCAGTTGATTACTGCTCCAAGGGGCAAAACCTGGTCTTTCAACTGGAGAAAAAAAAAGAAAAACAAACAAACAAAAAAAGGCATGTACTTACTAGAAATGAAAAAAAAAGCTCCCAAAGCAAACTCTAATCTTACTATCTCCAGTTGTTCCCAGTCCGTGGTTTAATTTACTGCTGGGTTAGCAGGGTGTTCCACAATGCCTCCAATAATTACTTTCTCAAGGCTCTAATTCAACTGCAATTACCCACTACGGAAGTTAGAGAATTGGATCACAGCTCTGCTATGATCCAACTAAACTATCCAAGCGAGAAGCTGGCCAGCCCCCAGGAGCCATCTTCCTCACTAAGGTGAGTCAGGACCTTGCTGATCCATGTGGTGAGACTATCTCCTAATGGACTCTTCCACCCATGCATCCTAGATACCTCTTCTCTGAGCCTAAGGAATCATTTTGCAATGAAGAAACAAAAAAATACTGCTATGTAGAGTGAAGAGTTACACCAACACAGCAGCCTGGTAGAAGTCCCTTTCACACCCACTGCTGACCAGCTGGGTTCATGGCTCACAGCTGGCCAAATGATCTAGATAATTAAAGAAGAAAAAAAAAGCTCTCTCTGTTGTTCAGGGATTTCAGACTGTTTCATCAAGAACATTATGTCCTTGATCTATCTCTATTCTTTTTTGGCCCTTTTTTTTTTTTTTTTTTTACTGTCAGATTTAAAGGCCACTATGACTCTACGGAAACTGCCTATCAGCCATCACGGGCCATACCTTCATAAAACAAATGTCAGGACAGCTCTCTCTCAAGAGCTCTCAGTGGAGCCCCCTTCCCTCGCTAAAGGCCATATGGCAGATAGATAGGGCACAGGTTTATGGGCAGCTCCAGAACGCCCATGCTGGGAAGGAGGGAGCGCAGAGCCCGGCCTGCCGTCAAACAGCACGGCGCTCCCTCATGGGGCACCACACTCCGCGCTCCCTCATGAGGCACCGCGCTCTGTGCCAGCACCGAGCACGTGCGCAGCAGCCCCACAGCGCGTTCCTCACTGGATCCCCAGCCCCGCCGCAAGGGCCGAGTTCGGCAGGATGGCGGGGGCAGAACCAGAGCCGTTCACCACAGAAGGGCTGAGAAAGGCAGCGGTAGTGTGAATTAGTTTCTCTCTGCAATCTGTTTTGACTGTCACTCGCCTTAATTCCCAACGCTCCAACCATCAACTAGTAGCAGGCTTTGTGCATTTTGGGAAATGTATTTTCTTGATTGTTTCAAAAAAATAGAAAAATCTCCTCACGCATTTTGACTGCAGAAATAACATTCAACACGGTATCTTCTTAGTGGCAACCAAGGGGAAAAAAAAAAGAAAAACAGCACACGCTATGAAGAAAAAAAGAGTGAGAGAAAGAAAGAGAAAGAGAGACATTTCTATTATAGAGTAACACAGTAAAAAAAAAAAAAAAAAGATTTATGAATTTCAGCTTGAAAAACGGCTTGTAGTACAATGACTTTGCTAGGACACCTCATCCCATTCCCTCTCTAGGTAGTTAAACAGTGCGGAATCGTCAAGCCGCAGCACAGCGGCTGCCCCCAGTGCTGTGGCACGCGCCGTGCCAGCCAGCAGCCCTGCGCCTGGCGAGCGCTCAGGCTACCGCACCAAGCTCGCACCAGGCTGAGGCCACAGGCCGCCTCAGCCACGGCCCCCTTGTGCACACATCCCCTAGCCTCAACCTCAGCACCTCTGACCATCAACCTTCCCACAACGGAGATTCACCATCACCCCACTTAGCTGTTTTCCAAGTGCACAAACTCCGCGCACAGGTGCTGCTGCAGCTGCCGCAGACCGCACAATTTATTCCGTTTTTCAGAAGGCAAACAATATGGTTTAAAGAATCCTCAGCCTGCATCTCCGTCACTTGACCTCCCTAATTTACAGCAGGAGCCCCCAGCGCGGCAGCGATGCTGCTGCGGCTGAGCTGCTGCTCTGTGATAGCTAATGCATGCATACATTATTGCTGACATTTAAAAACATTCCTAACAGTTTGTGTGAGTACATGGTAAACAGATGCTATGGGATTTTTTACCCATTATCAGTCATCTCTGAAGACTGCAGTAAAGTGACAGGTTGTTTGAGACTCTTCGGTCTAACAGTGAGAGATTTATTTTTAATAGAATATTGATATTATGGCACAAAATGCCATTTGGTGTTTACTCTCTTTTTTTTTCCTCCTTCTAGAACTGCAGTTTTGCTTTTTCTAGGCTTTTGCAACCCTCTGTTATATCTAGTACTCTATTTTTTATGAAAAAAGTTAGAGACTTTTATGAACTCTCTGATTAAAGTACCTCCATCTGAATGCAGATTAAAAGTTCCAACACCTGAGAGCACTAAACCAATGAATATTTATATAGAAAAACAGCAGATGAATGCACTTTAAATCTTCAATGCAAGTCTAGTCATGGGGTTTATCTTATTTTAGGGCTTACTTTTTATTAAAATGAACTCTTGCATATTTACACTACAGAAATAAATGTTATTTGCAAGCACAATACAGTAAGAATCTTACAAATGAATGGCCTTAGTGAAAAGCAAATTCATTCCTCAAATAGATTTATTTCTTTATCAAGTACATGTTTAAGAGGATTTTCATTGTATGCTATTGGCATAATTTGGTGCATAGCAGGCGTGTTCATCCTTTCTGGCCTACTTCTGATTTCATCCTCGTGTAACTTAGGCAATTCCTGGGGTGCTGCACTAATTACGCCAGTTGGCCACAGGACAGTCAGGCCCATCAGTAGTAGCACACAATGGGGAGTCAATTTCTCGATTTCTGGATTGCATCAATTTAACATTTAGCAAATAGCTGTCTTGTACAATGCATCATCACGCAGGCAGAACTGTGCAAAAGTAGTCACCAGGAAAGAAAGGCATTCCTGCAGACAGTTTCTTATAGCACTGTGCACTGGTTCTTCATACTACAGTACAATACTCTGGGCTTCTTTCCATTGCCGGTTAGAAGTTTACAGTCACTTGCTGCACTAGGTCGCTGAAACTCAAGTTGAACTCAACTGTGCCTTTAAATTATAGCCTGTCCTTTCCCAACGCAATCAACCTGAGCAAACAGCGGCCCCAAACCCATTAGCTTCAAGTGCCATATGGGCCTGCCACGTCACCCAAAATTCAGAGACGCCTCGAGCAGTGGCTCCAAAGCTGCCTTGGTCAGTACCCGTGGCCAAAGTCAACAATGCCCTTGACTCTTCTCCCGCAGCAAGAGCCCGGCACCAATGGACAGGCCGCGCCACTGCAAGAGCCGGTGCTGCTAGCTCCCGCGCTTCAGGGACAGGATTCCTGGCTCTCCACGCGTGCTTTCAATATTGAAAACTGTCCCCTTATTCAAATCAAAGATTTGCCTGTTGTTTGAATGGGAGGAAACACGCCGCACAAGGCAGCGCCAGCGCGATCCCGGGAACGTGCACGTCCCCGAGCCACTACTGCTGCCTTCCCTCCGCAGCCTCTGCTTGGTGCGGAGGTTTGCCGCACTGACTCCAAACCCGCGCTGCTCTGTTTTGGTTTTAAATTTAACCTTAGAAATAAATGTTTACAAATCAGCTCATTGCTTCTTTGTTTTGGAGCTTAAAGCCTCGCTTTGATTGCTGCCTTTTTGACATTTTGCATAGGAAATATGTTTGCATGTTCACAGTGCTATTGAAACAGCAATTAGATCACCATATTCCAGCTGTTACAAGGTTTTGTAATGCATTTTCCAATAAACATTTTCAAGAAAACAAAACTATTTTAGTATGTCAAGCAGATACTTTGAATTCTTTTTTTTTCTGGCAGTCTATGTTTTACCACACTTTATGTTGCTCTGTTTTGCTTTTCTAAATGACACACAAGTAAACAGGGAAAGGCTTTCAGGAGTGCAGAGTTTGTGCAGTTTTAGGAGTGAGGACCCAAACTTTCTGTCTTGCATCACTGTCATTTAAGACACTTGATATTATTGCTCCAAACTTCTTTATACTTACACTGCTTTTTTTCTATTATTTCTGATTTTCTTTATATTTATACCACCTTTCTGGGTTTTTTAAATTTCCTGGAACTAATGAATAAACTCCCTTCCTCCTGCTTTAAGTTCTCTCACTTAAAGCAAGGGAAAATAAATTTTTCCCTTCCTGTGTGCCTAAATGCCCAACTTCGATGGCACTGTCAGGATTTCGGATCGGAAGGCACAAGGGCTTCCCATGGCAAGGCGAGCAGGAATGCCGCCCTCGAACGCAGCACAGAGGGCAACGGCAGGGGGACCAGAACGACTGAAGAGGCTCGAGGCCTCTGTGCTCTGGGCTGACTTATTTGAAGGCAACTTGGTGAACACCCACCACTAATCAGGCTCAGAACAGCAGAATTTTGTGCTGAATATGAACCACTTGATTTTTTATAAAGCTTTTTTTTTTTTTGCTTTTTGCCTGGTGCTTCATCTTCTAGTCTATGCCATTAAAAAGGCAAGAAATTCTCCCTCAAATTCATTTTTTGCTAAGTCTGACTGGAAACGTTGCATTTTTCACGCTCTCACCATGTTCCACAGGGAGTGCGTCATGAGGATTTTTTTCTACTTGTTGCTTCATGCAATGAACAAACAAACTTGTCTTTTGGTGTAAGACTGTAAAACACTAAGTTCTGTCTGAAGCCAGTGAGTTACTAAGGAGCTAGCTGATTTAGTTTCTGTGTGTTGATTGATCACTTTGAATTTGGTATACACTAAGGAGATCAATACATTGATTTCTTTTTCTTTTTTTTTTTTTTTTTTGTATGGTATATCATTATCAGGGAGTAACTAGATTCTTTATCCAGATGGCAAAAAGTCAGAGGAGGACTGCTCAGAGGACGAAGTTTTCACCCAACTTCTTCATTCATTATACTATTTTAGTGAGTCTGTCCACTGCTTGTTTGATGACTATTCTAGGCAAACGTACCCTGATAGATTTGAGGTTTATTCTGCTAATTTTCATAATATAAAGTTCTTATCTAAAAATCTACCCTTATTACTTACTGCTACTGCAAAGGAATTTTATGTCTTTGAGGGGAGGGTTTCCACTTCCTAAGCAACCAGGCACCCTGCAGACTCACTGCTGATGGAGGAGGATGTTAATAGACACGAACCTCATTGCTCAGAGATGCTAGAAAGTTACAAGGACGGCTCTGCACAAGCAAGTGCCGGCAGGGGCAAACGAAGGCTTGCAAACCCCACAGGAGGGGCTTCCTCTGAAACCCAGGTGACTCTGAGGGAGTGCATGTGCAGAGCTGCTGCACCTTCCCATGCACTCACAGCAACTGGGCTAGATTTGACGTGACTGCTGATGCTCGCTCCATCCAGAGGCTCTCAATTAGAAGTGCGAGCACATTAGAGTTGCAGCAGGAAGAGAAATTATTTTAAGCTTCCTTCTCATCTTCCAGAAAATGATCCATTATAAATTCTGCAGCTGTCTGTCTATCACTTATGGGATATCCCCAAGTTAGGGCCATTTCAGCCTCCCCTGGCATTCAAAATAATTATGCATGCTTTTGTCACATCCAGATCGGTTGATTTGCAATTCCCAGGGGTTTCTCGTGTCCAATGCAACATGATACAGTACTCCAGTACAGCTAACCTGAAATGGCTCCTCGCGAAAGGGATTGCTCTTAACATATTTCACCCTAGTCTGAAACTACTACCTTGGTTGCCAGTTAAACAAAAGTATTGATTTTAAAATTGCTCTTTTAACCTACAAGGTACTACATGGCCTCTGTCCAGCATCTCTTAGCTTTTTATGTTCTTGGATGTACACTCAGATCTGCTGAGGGAAATATGTCACTTGTCCTAGGTTTCGCTTGCTGGCTTTATGGAGTAATAGCTTTTACTCACTGCAATAGTGTTCTTCTGGAAAAGAAGGTGGCTTAGGTAATAGCACATTTTTTAGAATAGGTTAAAAGACTTTTTATTGCTATGTCTTAGTGTCTAATGAACTCTGTGACAATTTCTACATTCCAATATTCTTTTATTACCAATTAGTTATATTATGTAACATATCCATCGAGACACCGAATGAAAGATAATATAACCTAACAAAAGCATGGTAGTGGGGAGACCTAAACTCCAAGTATTGCATCCCAGTTGTCTATATGACAAAAGGAAACAAAGCCGCAGAAGTCTGGTCTTGGGCTGTCTTGTCATTATCTTGATCGTAAGAGGAACTATGAGGAAAAAATGTGGAAAAAAAAAAAAACAAAGGAAAAAAACAAAGGAAACTCATCGTCTGAACCCAAGTCCATGACTGCCTGTGGCAGGATACAGAATACACCTCCCTTTCTTGCTACCGTGGCACATACATACCCTCCAACTCACTGGTTACTGAGCCCCACTATTTCATGACAAAGAATGGGCAGGGAGACAGAGATCTATTAGAAAGATATCTACAGAGAAGCTTAGCAATCCCAATGAGGACCTTGAATTACTGAAGAAATTGAAGGAACCTAGCAAAAGCTTCATGAGAAACCACCACAGAACTGGCTGATTAATGAGGTGTTTGACCTATTTTACCTGCACATGCAAGTACTGAGAATGAAAATGTGACCCAAGGAAACTGCACGCACCCAGTCACAGTTGCACTTTTTCCTGGACCAACTGCAATGTTCAGCGCACCTTCTGCAAGGGAGCTGCTTCTGCTCAGCGTGGCTTTCCACAACCTATGCTGAGCGAGACACACAGTGAAGAGGGTTGCAAGGCATACTGAATAAAATTCCAGATATCAAAAGCGGAAGATGTGGCCGCCAGGTTCACAGGCAGGCAGGTCATTAAACCCAGATTCTGAGCCACAGCTGCAGGCACCAGGGCCTGCCTGGGCTACTCGGGGGATTCCAGAGCCAAAGCGCGTCAGGGAGCCAGGGGAAGATGAGAGGATCTTCACTCAGTGGTAACACCTTAAGGACAGGGCAAACTCAGGAGCCCAGTTCTGACGGGTGCTGAGCTCAGTGCCTGTCAGCACAGATCCTTTAAATGAAACACCTTGTCATATCAATATATGATGGAAAAAGTCAGTTTTGAGCTCTCTGAGAGATTTAAGCATTCAAATGTCTCAAAATTAATTAATCAGTACACTGTCTTCCAAAACAATATATGAGAACACAAATGCTCCACTAAAATCGCAGACACTTCAAAGAAGAAATGAATGATGTGGTTCATTCCTTCACTGAAATGACCGCTGAACAGAATGAAAAATTCAATGTCAGGAGAAGCTATTTGCTAATCATGCTTGCTTATTTAGAGGAAAATTCTGCTGTTACCAGGAGAGTTTGGAAGTGAAGTCATATGGATGCAGAGGCTGGGACCTGGCATTAATCTCAGTTTGCTGGTTTACTGCATCTTATAAGCATCTACTAGAAAGCTACGTTTCTGCATTTAAGATTAAAAACCTATTAAAGTCATTTAGGATGAACACCCGGCACTCTTAGCCATAGGTGTCTTCTTCAGCTAAATTAAAAACCATAGTCCTGTCAGGTCATAAAAGTCATCAACATTTTAGTTACAGATCACTCCGCAGTAAGTGTCAGCATCTTTTCCACAGATTTAGCTTTGTTTGAAGATAAACTGAAACAGATCGGTGAAATACTTAATTGAACTCTAAATGCCATCATTGAACGAACAGCACTAGTGGATTCTGGCAGAGCTCTTCACTATGGTTGCTCACGCACTGTACAAAACTCTTCTAAATAGAGCGGACGGCGTCCTCCCCACTCCTGCAGGATTTTCCATTGCTCCTGCAATGGAAAGAGGTAGAAAGAGGGGCTCTGGGAGAGCAGAGCTCCACCACAGGGTAGAAAACCCTTTCTCAAGCCAAACCCGGAACACTGGAAGGACGACCCTAGCTTAGCCCATAGCTAAGCGCGTGGACAGAAAAAGAAGAAGAAAGAAATTACAACAACAGAAATAACTCAGGGCCACATTAGCGCTGTCTCTATTTGCATACAGAGAAAATGGTAAATAAAGTGTCAAAGCTGCAGTCACAACATACAGTCCCATGACATGCAGCAAAAACCGGGCTCAGGGAATGAATATGGCTGGAAACGGCTTTATCTTGGGCACTTTTGACCTGAACAGGACACCACGAAGACCGAAGAGTCCCCTCCTAGCAGAGAAGGAAACGATCCCCAGTGACGTTATCATTCCTAGCAGCACCAGGCCTAAATAGGATGATGAATATCTCATTATTTTTCCATCAGATCTGCTATTTTCATTTTTCCATAAAGTACAGTTAAGTCATAAGACAGATACAAGGATGTTTATGTATTCAATAGAAATTTACCTTCTCCTAAATCTATTTCTTCGTGATTTACAGAAAATCTAATAGCACAATACTAGTGCTCAGTTGTAATTCATTGATTCCTAGCGGAGAGAATGAATATCTTTCAAGAAACCCCTCAGACATGTTGAGGACTGGCAACTATTCGTACAAACCTGTTTTACAGATCATAGAAAATCAGTAACTCATGGAAAGCATGACAGCTACAGAATATCCTTACTTTGGATGGAAAAAAAATTGCGCATTATGATCTGTAAATCGATAAATACCCAACAAATCAGCCGTACAAACAAGATGCAAGAACGTTATTTGATCTTCAATCAGAGTGTAAGAAATATAGTGAGGAAGGTATTTTTAGCACTAAACAGTTACTATGCTAATTTTCTACTCATCTAATAATGCCAATCCCCTGCATTTCAACGCACATTTCTTCCTTGTGATCATACTTGTATGTGCAGTGCTTTCAAGACCAGGATACAAGCTGTGAGATATGTTAAGCTCGTGCTGCTTTTCTTTTTTATTAAAAACAGAAAAATGACAATATAATATGTTAAAAATCAATATGCGCTTTTGCATTTAAAATAATTTAGAAAAATATTTTAAAACAACAGTGTCAGCAAAAACGGACTGGATTCAGGTGATAGAAAGCAAACGCAGAAGGGTAGTAAAGACTTTAGTCATTGCATAGGGAAAGGAAAAATCTACCACTTGCAAAGTAGAAAGGAGATGGATCTTGACACCCAATATTGTGCAGGCAGTTGCACAGCCCTCATTCTTCCAGGACACGAGAGCATTTTTTATAAAGGAGAATCCCTGTTATCTGGTCTATGTGAGTTACTACAGAATGATCGACTGCAGAGGTTTTGAAATCATAAAGAATATTTTAGTCCCTAATATCTATATATCAGAGCTCTCCGAGTTCTGATTGCCTTTGATATTGCCAGCTATTAAAGCACATTAAAATAACACCTGGCTTTGCACAGTAGCCTTGGCATAGGGATCTCAGCAACGTTACCTTCAGCTGCACTGCACAGAGCATCTAGAAACCTGCAGCAGGCCCGAGTTGTGTCCTGTATCTCGTGTTTGCATTTGATATAGGGGAATGGAGAGGCCGGGAAGCAAGCTGGGGCCTTAGGGTCTTTCTGATTGCCTGGCTCACAGGATTACCTGTAATTACTTGTACCTCCACATCCACATCTAAATGTTAATATTTCTCACATGTGTGCATAAAAATGCTGTGTAAGACCCTAAAGCCATACAAGAACATCGAAAGAAAGAAGAGCACGTGCATTCACTATGCTGGAGAAACTTTCTGTGTCTCAGGCTATGGGAAAAGCCATGTTTACACAAAGTGCAGAATGGGGGCAAAACACCAGCTCTATGTGTGCGCACACACGCATGCATATCCCTCGTAGAAGAGCACAGACACACAAACTGTCACGCACGAGTTAAGAAACACTCCCACCAGCATTAGGGGGTTTTCAAACCAAGCAACTTGACTTCCATCTAGTACTGTTGTATGTTTCTAGCTTCCCTAGGCAAGGAATTTCTTTTTCCACCTGAAAGTTTTGTTAGAGGTGAAAGCAGAGAGGAATGTGGCCAGCTGCCGAGGATGCTCAAACCTCTACTGCCTCCAGCACAGACACAGATCCAGCATGTCCCAGGCAAACAGTTAACGGAGCCTGTGTGGCCACATGCCCAGACCTCCACCCAGGAAAGGGCAGAGGAAAATGGGGCAAACAGCCGCCTCTTCATATTCAAGGGGGAAAAATAAATGTGCAGAGTCTTTTTGCAGCTACATCTGCGATGGAAATTTCAGAAGCTTTGTCAGGTTGTTGTCAAATAGTAGCCACATAAAAATACAGGTTTGAGGGGAAGAGCCAGAAATTCCTGTGTAGCGTGCAGATCTGAAGCGACAGGATAGAAATCCTTAAGAGGCAGACAGTGGAAGCCAGGTTTACACTCTTCAGAGATACCACACAGCACGGTTTTACTACACGGGGGAATTCTAGCCTCTTTCTGCTGTAAATTTTAAATCATCCTCCTGAAGCATGCAATAAATACATTCATAGACTAAAAAGCATCTTCTACTCAGCAAGCAGAGGTCTCCAAACACTAGGCTGGAATGAGAGAGGCCAACTATTCTAGTGGCAGAAACAAGGACAACGTTCATTTTTGTACTACATATTTTCAAATGATCATATCAACACTCATGGGCTAGCTCTGTAATCCACACAACATCCTCAAAATAGAGAAAAATTCCAAACTGTTTAAAATGTGAAGGAACACAGAATGATTGATGTGCTTATCAAAACAACTGAATCAAGGTTTTCTATGTACTTTCTAATTGCCCAGGTATTTCTAGCAGAAACTAGTTAGGAGCAAGCATATGTTTCCAGAAGGAATGTGTATTTTGGGGGTTTATTTGTTTTTTTCCCCTCTAAGTTGGCTTGCATGCATTAAGGTTTGCACTTTATTTAAGAAAAAGTATGGGAGAAGGCTGAGATATGTTTGTACCCTTTTTAAGCAGATGCATGTGTTGCTCTCTTGGAAAAGTCAGTCACACAGGGGTGAGTGGGAGTCAGCAGGGGCGCCTTCTGTGAAAGTTTCCTATTTGAGCTAGCTGTTATTAATGTGCATAGAACAACAACCAAACAAAAAATGTTTCTGTTTGAGGCACTGCCCTGTTTACAACCGGGGTTGTAAAGTTACCCAAGAGGAAAAAAAAATGCTGGGAGGTCACGAGGAAAGATTTTTAAAATATAAAATGGCCTATGAGCTAAAAGGGTCTATTCCAAAGCAGGGAAGAAATTTTACAGATGCCTATAGGAGAAAGATGTATGCAAGTGCGTGCCTGCATATGCTACTACTCACACAAGAGCCTTCATCTCAGGATTAAGCAGCGCCCATCTGCTCTGTGAAAGTCACTGCTGCCTCCTGTTCACTCCACCCAACACACCTGAACATTTTTTTTTTCCAATTTGATTCAAGAAGGCCAAGACAAAGTCCCAAGAGCCAGACCTCATTTCAAATCACTTCATTACTTCTTTCCATCACAACAGGAAGGCTGGGGATCCAGACGTCCTTTCTTGTGGAACCCGCAGCACAGACTGAGAGCTGCAAACCGTCAACAAAAACCTCTCTTTCGGTCCTTACCAGCTGCCAACCTTCCACACAGGCAAAGGCAACTTGCCCTTGGCTCTTTTTTTTTTTTTTTTTTTTTTTCCCCAATGTGTTCAAATATCCATTTGTCAAGAAGTTTCACATTAATCACCAAGCTCCTTGTCCAAGCCAAATTCCGCATTCCTTGCCCTCCAAACCCCCTTTCCACTCTTGCTCCCACAGAAATCAGTACTTCCCAGAGGAGAAGTGAGCAGTCCCATAGGGCAGGCTCCAAGCACTGCTGTTCGGCCCACGTCAGCACCCTGTGCCCCATTCCCACCACTCTAACATTACGCCCACAACTTCATTCTTAAGGTGTTCAAGCTTCCACCTTGTGGCTGATGTCGCTCCCTCCACCCTTCAGTCGTCTTCCAATTAGAGTGGCAACCCTCCGTGGCCCCTCTTGCCCCACAGGAGCACAGCATCCTCCTCAGTGCTAAGCCAAGAGAGGGTTCAGCAAGTAATGGTGGCTGCTTCAGCCCACGAGCTGCTAACGGGAGAGCTGTGCCGGGGCCCCGCTCATGACGAGCACCGCTCTGTCACTGCCCTTGAACCAGCCCAGTAGGATGGCTCAGAAAAAACAGTATCCATCACTCCTGAAAACTGCCCAGCACATTAGTATAGTATGATAAGTTCAGCTGCAGATCACATGCATTTGCTGGCTTTGAACAAACAGCATGAGTCAATTTTGTATAAATTCAAGATGTATATGAGAACACGGAATCATATTTTAAGTAGGTTTCACAAACAGCCTCTCTTGGTCCTAACTGCTGCAGCTCAAGCCTGCCACTTTGCTATTTCAGTCTTTTTCCCCTATAACGAGATATGAAGGGAGTTCATTACCCTTTGTCACCCCTGCATCACCTGGATGAGAAAGTATAAAACAACCTGTGTCCAGGCTGGGATTTTGAGCAGGGGGGGAGGATGGAGGCAGGAGGAGGGGATATCAGGAAATGGTTCTTTAATTGCACTTTCTGAAAAATGTTTCTGTGGAGAAAATGACTGACAGAGAAAGCAAGACAGTCTGAAAGCAGCCAGCGAGTTGCAACATACTGAGGGAGCTGAAGAGATAAGAGGCATCTTTTGTACTCCAAGTGGACTAAACAAATAAATTATAGTCTTGATAACCTTTTATTTCAGCACTGTGCCATTTGTGCTGCTCTCGTTGGATTGTGTCATTCCCAGGATAAATCCTCAATTGCAAGGGCTTTAAAATTGAGCTATAAAGATTTCCTCCAGGCAGAAATTTAGCAAAATTTAACACTATGGAACAAAAAGCAAACGAAAACAGTCTAAAAATAGAAATCAAGCAAAAGAACTTGGGAACCTCTGGGCAGAAAATGGTTTATTAACATTTTCTCATTCGCAATGTGGTAAACGAAGGAGAGGGTGGGGGTCAGCATGGAGGGATGCAACAGCATCTCTTCCCCAAGTTTCCAAAGGATGCAGTCCAACTGCCAGCACTTGTGGGATTGGGGCAGCTGCCAAACCCCGAGGCAGGTCTCACACAGGAAAGGACCAAGCGGGCTGAACGATGCAACATGCCAACAAACCCCCAAGGGATTCCATTACCCAAAGGCCATCCCAGAAGTTGAGTTATCTGCCAAAGCTTAAATGCAGCCTGCCTAAATTGCACCTCCATCCCTACGCTTGCTGTTCCCTCACTGCTGGCTCTCCTTTTGGGTCTTACTTGGCTTCTGTGCATTCCTACCGAGACTCCTTTGGGGCAGCCTTCTCGTATGAGGGCTTGGGCAGAACTCAGCAGGCTAAACCTGCACAACAGTGTGCAAAACAGCAGCCTACAGCACTGACTTGGCTGCTACCCCTAGCTTAGTTTGCATTTATAACCTAAAATATTGTTAGTTTCAGTCTGCTACAAGTAGAGCAATGCGGTACGCCAGTGAAGCAAACTCACGACTAATGGAAACACCACTGACTGGACACTTAACACACCGTGCCATCTGAAACAACATCATACTGATCTGTATTTGCAAGAGGAAATAATGCCTCAAATATATTAGAATATGATGCAACAACGAAACATTACTTCTTTATTTACATTCCAGTACAATTTTCAAAAACACCCCCAGCAAGGTTGGGTAGAAAGCCCTTCAAAGCAGGGTGCTGCTTCATCAACACAAGGCCACCCTACCACGGCACATGCATCATAGCACTGCCCCGGCACGAGAGGGCTGCGGGTGACGCTGCCCAGCCTGTTTCTAGAGCCGCGGGCGCAGTTTGTGCTGCCTTCTGACCTGCAGCACCACCAAGAATGCGGGGCTCCGGTGAAGCAGCAACACTCTTGCCGGCCCTGCCTCAAGCCAGCAAGGCCGCCCCAGCCCCACGGCGCCTGGGGTGGCTCCCGCGGGGAGCTCGGCCCATGGCCCACTGTCGGCCTGCAGGAGGAGCAGCCTGACAGCACCCGCTGCCCTCTCGGCTTTGGGGGGCTCTTCTGAGGGGAAATGGCAGGGGAAAATTGATGAGAAGATCTACAGCCACTGTATAAAAATAAAAGCATGCTCAGCATGGAATTCATTGAAATGCGGAAAACTCATAGTAACATTTTTCGTAAAGAAAAACTCCATTCAAATTTAGCCTGTTTCAGTTCTAATAATTCGAAGTGTCATTATTAACGCATTCAAAGAACATAAAACAAACCTGCGTTTCCTCATCTCCCAGGCACTCCCCTAACGGTACGCGGCTTCACCCACGCGAGCGGCGAGACATCTAGGTGGTAGCTGCCAAAGTTAATGACATCAGGTGCTGATGAAATGTCTCGCTATGCCCCAAAGTTATGCAAAATAAAGAACTACTTATTTGAATTGCATCCAACTCTGCAACTCTCTATCTTCAGGGCAATCCAAGAGTAGATTTGTTTGAATGTTTTTCATTAAATGCCATTGTGCCATACTAGATAAGAGATTCTATTTGAACTAGCAGCCACTTGCAATTTTTCCCCCCAAAATAAAAGAAGGTTTATCAATTCCAATCATTCTTATCCAGAATTAGTTGTCAAGTCTCAATGGCTGGCATGGATGTGACAACATAAATTCAGCAGCAGTGACAAATGACTAATACAACCTTGTAGAAGAGGCCTGAATGTATAGTCCTGCTGGGATTGACCAACTACATTTAAAATATCAGCACTTTTATGTTATAATAGCTCCTATTAACAACAGTTGGCTGACATTAGATATATTCAGGCTTAGCATCAATTAAAAAAATGCTTATCTGTTTAAAAATCTGGAAGGCAGGTATGGGTTCTCACACAGGCAGAGTAATACAAATGAAATAATTGCTGTGCTGTCCTGGGACTGCATTACTTTGACTAATAGACACTGCTATTTTTCTATCTTCTTTAAGACAAGAGTGTATATATATGTGTGTGTGTGTGTGTGTGTGTGCGTGTGTGTGTGTGTGTGTGTGTGTGTGTGTCCCTGTCATGCTATGCTGCATTTCTTAATGATCATCTTTCATTTTTAAAATCGCATCATTTAGAGGCCCTATTGAAAACCAGGTGCCTGCTATCCTGGGTATTACACAAACAATAAATATACTAAAATAACTGTCCCACAGTTCACAGTGCCATGAAAGGTATCTTGTATCATTCTATTTATGGGAAACTGAGGCACTAATACAGTCAGAGATTTGTCCAAGGTCACAAAAACAGTCACTCCAATCTCCTGAATCCAGGCCCATAAAGCTATACTAGTAGTAAATGCTGACATCCAAAAGAACTCATTAAACTCATTAAGGACTCATAAACGAGCTGAAATAAGTGCCAACCAGTTTAAATGTTAAATAGGTCATCACTAGCTCTGATCAAAATGCTTTATTCTTCACTGTGTTCCAGAGTGATTTAAATTAAAAACACAGGCGCATTCCTGGGAGCCAGGACACCGGGTCCCCTTCTCAGATGCTCTCATCTCTGCGCTCCTCTCGGTGCCCTTGGCCGCATGCCCTTCTTGCACCCAAGCTCTGGGCAACTGCAGGGCTTCAGCGAGAGAAGTACATGGAAAATCTGCTCTATCCCCTCCTGCTCCCCTGAGAACACCCTGTAGCTCTGACACTCTCTTCAGAGGTGGGGATATGGGTTTGAAACAAACAAAAACAAACCGAAACCAAGCAAAAATACACAGAAACCTTCTCACCCCGGTCAAACACTCTGTTCAACCATGCTGAAGGGGATGACTATCTTGAGGACAAAGTAAAGGGCCATGGATCTTTAGTAGACAAGACCTTTTACTGTAGGCACAAATAAGCAGACTCAAAGGTAAAATAACTGCAGAAGTTTTCTCTTCTGCATGTCTGCATTTAGCAGTTGAGTATGCAAACTTTAGGTAGGTCTTTTCTCAGGCAGCTGGCAGGTTTGGGGTCCTATTCTGAAGCAACTAATCCTCCCCGGGAAGTGTCAAGGAGCTTGCATCCCTAATAAACAATTTCAGATTCCACCCTGGAGGCCTTTTAGGTGCCTATTTTGCCTCCACCAAAAAACACAAATTTGTATCACATGGAATGTTTCTCATCCTCTGCCAGCTCCCCCTGCAATCAGTGGGAATTAAGAGTCTAAGCACCTGACTCCAGCATCTCATACCAGGAGTCCCTGGCAATTCTTGAGTCAGTTAACTCGGCACAAAATCCCCTCTGAGCCCATTGGGACAGGCTGTCCAGAAATAGCGGTCAGCCTATAGCCTCTGTTACGCCACTCTCTCTGCGAGTGGCTTCGTTTCTGGCTGTCTGCTCAGATTGCCCATTGTTGCTTCCTTGTACACACTTTTCATCCATTAATACATCAACACCAAGCTCACAGTAATAGGATCTTGTGACTAGATGATGATGTCTTGCTTTCAAAAACAAACAGCTCAGCTTCACCTTCACATTGTTGTTGCAATACCGTAGGAGATCTTCATCCTGTCAAGTTTTGTTTTCATCCCACTGACATTATTTCTTAATTAAAAGAAAAGATAAATAGACAGATTCAACCAGGTGCTGTGGCTGATATGAAGCAAAATTCCTCAGTCAAAAAAAAGGGAAGGATCAAGTCAGACACAAGTGAGTGTGCCCGGCAGTCATCTTTTGTAGGAAGCCACGGGCAGTGCTACATGGACTTAGCTGTTTTCCTGTTTGTTCTGCAGTGCTTTCCAGCTGTCTTTTTCTGCGTTGTTATTTTTATTTTTTAATGATTCTCAGCTTAGAAATTCTGCTAAGAGAATGCTGAACTAGTGGCAGCAACGCATCGTCTCCCTCCTCTCTGCGTGCAGGGCAAGTGAGGATTTTGCATTTCATACATCATTTACACACGCAGATGTAATTCTCCCATCAAGCCTGCCCAGGCTCTGGCATTACCCCCCACCACTAACAGCACTATCTGGGATCCAAAATTTCACTGAAGGAAATGGCAGGGGGAAATGCACCACTGTCAAAACTGCCTGTCACTACAGAAATGAAAGCTTTCTGTTAGCTGCAAGTACTCTCTTTCAAACGGTTCAGTATATGCGAGTATGTTATATAGATTAAAAGAAACGCATGATGCTTTACTTTTTTTCTCCCTGAAATAACATAATTTCTTGAATATCTGTTTGAGCTGTACCTCTCCACCCAGGGGACCAGTAAAGGCACTGAGGAGTGCAGTGTTCGTTTAGGAGACTGCAGAAGTACTAGAGAAGTGCTGCTCAGCTGAAGGAACAGAGGAAAGTAACAGAAATGACAAAAGAAAAATAGATGACAAAACCTAAAAAGTTCTAAATTTGCATGGCTTGCCAAAAAGTTGATCAATAGAAGAGACATTAACGAGCTTTTGAAGATTATGAACAACATATCATCATATTAACTTTTTCTCCCCCCTCACTTGACTATGAGAAAGGGATTCTCTGGATTTCTGAGAGCCGAGTCTCTTGGCAAGGAGATGCCTGGATGCTCACAACAGGAGGCAGGGGAACAGCTGCCTGAGACTGTAATTTTATTTGAGGGGCCTGAACTGTTTCACTACTGGAAGAAAAAATGTATCAAATACAGAAGGTTTTGGAGAGGAATCTGCTTGGGGACAAGAAGGTAAGAAAGAAAAGTCTGTCCAATAAACCACTAAATTTTGAGGAACTGATGATTATTTAGCTTTAATTCAGGCTACAGAAATGTTTGATCCTCTACATAGTTGTAAAACCTTGAAACTATCTGTCCTGCAAGGCAAATCTACTAAATAATGCAGAGCTCCCAATAGAGAAGAAACCTTCTTCCATCTACAGAGGGATTTTTAAAGAACCATATCAGAAATCTGAGCTCTGAATTGTATCTTGCATTTAAACTTCACAACAGACCTATTGTTTTCTTTCTATAGTTGAAGCAAAAAGCCAATCCACACCTAAAATTTAAGATCATTCAAAATCTATGCAGGATGACAAGAAATATGAAATTTAGAGGCAACAGCATTTTCAGATTGCTTATTCTTAACGCTAATGTCATACTGTGCAGACAAAATCTCATCCTTGGATACTGGGTCACACATATAATCTTGGAAAGAACATTACCTCTTAAGTTTATAGCTGAAAATCAATCAGATCATTGATTCTGTGAGAAATGCACTGCTGGTTAGAGCTGAGGATAGAGCTACACACACGTCTTGCAGGACAAAGTGGAAGACACAAGTCACCCACAGTTTCTCAGTAGCAGTTAGAAACAACGGACACCATCCCTCAGTAACACCATCATCGAGACCAAGGCAGGAACAAGAGCTTCCTGAAGTCCCTGGTTTTCATGGACTGAATGTTTTACTAACAACCCAAATACAGAGCCGGGCTCCTGCAGTCCACAACTTCAGAGGAGCTTTCCTGCACTGCACAACCTCATCGAGAACTTGAGCAGATTTTAGGACTCAAAAGGCCCAAACTGTAGTAACATTGGCATCAGAAAACAGCTCCAGCACAGCGCAGCTCGAGCCAGCCAGCTCACCAGCCACCTCTGTGTCCAACTCCGAAGCTCCTGAGCCCTTGAGCCAGGAGCTGGGCCGAGCAGCTCGTCATGACACCAGCGCCTCCCGCACACGACCTGGGCAGCCTCGAGTCCTGCAAAAGCCTCAGCCTTCAGGGCTACCCTGAGCGCGGGGCAGTAAGACCGTGCTGTCCACCAAAGGCTGACGAGCCCCCCCGCACGCCTCAGAAATACGCCTGCGCTCTGCTAACTGACTGCACACTGCCAGCACGAGCGCCCTGGCAGCGGGGCCCACGCAGCCCCCCATGCTGAACCAGGCGCTGGCAGGTTTCACCCACCACAGGCGGCCCCGCGGGTGGCACATGGCGCCACTGTGTCCTGCCACGGAACCTGCCGGGCCAGGAGCTCTCCTGAGAGGGCAACTGGGGACGCCTGAGTCCCTTCTGGCAGCAAAGCTCTGTGCGAAACTCTGGCTTGCGGGGGAGGATGCCGTAACCACAGAGTCCCCTCTAATGGGACAGAGGAGAGGAGAGCAGCTCCTTCTCCTCCCTCAGACACCAGCAGTTGCCCTGAGGAACACACCTGGCTTCAGGAGCCATGGCGGGACCTCCAGGGCCTCTGTGTGGAGCACGAGCACAGGGGCTGCCCACACGCAGGGGCTCCCCATGCCAGCCCCCTGCCCCAGCGCCCAGTGAGGGCACATCCAGCTTCCAACGTAAGCACCTTAACTTAGCCCTCATCTCCTGCCTTCCCTCTCCATTAAGCGCCTTCTGAAAAAGACCCTGACCAACAGCTGCTGAACAACAACAAAAAAAAACAATTAAAACCCAGAGGCAGCAGGTGGTGCCACCTGTGGCTGCCGAACTCAAACCCAGGCAATCTCCAGCTCAGCGGGGCACGCACACAGGTGGGGAAGCAGCGAGCGCCTCGGAGCCGGGCAGGGCAGAGCAGAGCAGCCCTGCTCTGTAATTGCAGCTTGATGCTAACAAAGGTTTCCAACTGGTTCTTAAGTGGACAATGATACACTATAATGCACTGGTTAGACCACACTGGCTAATTATTCTCTCCTCTGACATTCACTTGTGGCAAGAAGACAGGAAAGAAGCAGGAGAAAAATATTACCTTTTTTTTTTTTTTTTTTTGGCCTCTAAAATATAGAGGCGAGACCACAGCTTTGTGCCTGTGCAATTGATAGAATAAACTTAAGCTGAGATGCATTGCAAGATGGGATGAACAGAGCACTCAGTTTTCTTAGGTTAGTAACAGCTCTTCAGTCAAAATTATTTCCTTTCCAAGGAAAATGACCATTTTCCTGTTCCCTCTTCTTTTTATAAACTTCTACATTTTTTTTCAGGCAGCCAAGGCAGTTACACTTCTTTTTACAATCAAATCCACTTTCATGTGCAAAATCTGGTGAAAAGACCTGGTCCTTTAAGAGCCAGGAGAGGTGGATTTTGACAGGCAGAGCGGGGCAGGGAGGAGGGACAGCTCTCTTGCTGTTCCTGCAAAATGTACATAAAAGGACATATTTGGCAGACAGGAAAAAAGCTGCAGGGAAATCTGTGCCAGGAGATGAGGAGCAAAAGGGGAAATAAAGGCATTGGAAGCACTGGGGGTTTATTATTCCCAGTAGGAGAAGCTAGGAGCAGAGCAGGAGAGCGCTACCAATCTAGTGCAGAACAGAGCACAGGAGCAATGCTGACAGCTCCTGCTGTGGCTCTCCTTGGCAGAGTGCGGGGACAAGGGGTTTCTATAGACCAGTACAGAGAGTCATTGTCCTGGTGCTTGCCCGCTTTTATTTGGAGGTCAAAAATTAATTACAAGGCAGAAAGTGAAGCGAGGGTCATTTTTCAAGGTTTCTGCTTGCCAGCCCCAGTGGTTATCACGAGCACCTGCCACAGCTAAGCAGAGGAAGGGTAAAACGGAAGCCACATCCACGTGAGCCTCATCGCGCTGTGAAGCAGGGAAAGGAGCAGTCTCCTGTGGCAGCTTGGTGGTGACGGCTGTCGTGGGAACCTGCTACCTGCTTGGCAGGACTCTCCTCCTCCAATCCAGGACCTGCCAAAGCCTACACTTACATTTCCAAACAGCTCCTCAGAAAGCGCTACTTCAGCATAAAGCTACAAGACTTTAGGTCCTTGAAAAGGCTAGTGAGGAGGAAGTTTACGGTATCGCATAGTGTTTTTTTTCCCAATATCCCTTCTTTCCTGAGTCAAAACCAGGGCCGCTAGAAGTCAGACACAGGCACCCTGTCCCAAAAGAGCTAGCTCAGCCCTTTGCTCTGCTGGGATGCAGGAACGGCTTTGTCCCAAGCCACTGTCCAGGAGGGAACTTGCCTCTCACTCTGACCTCACTTGCTACAGCTCAGGGCAGGAAGGGGGGCCCTTCTCACGGGGCTGGCAGACACAGCAGATGTTGAATGGGGATGCTGCTTGGATCCTGGCAAGTCCTGGCAAGACTGCCAATGCCATCAGGGCATTTTTGGCTTTGAAGCACCCAGAGGGCACAAAGGATGATTCAGCATCATCCTAATCTCCATCCCACATACATGGATGCACAAGCAAAAATTTTTAATAAACCCATAAGAAACCATAGAATAGAAATGTAAACTATATATACACACACAGAGAGACATATACACACACCCCTGCAGAAAACTTCTTAACAAGATCAGTATTGGTATTGAGCACATTTTCTTCAATGTGTGCTTTGCCTTTCCAATAATTTAATTACAAGAAACTGAGAGAAACACAGATTGTGTACGCTCATTACAGGTCTCGGATATTCAGACATCTCCTATCTGGAAGGCCAGGCTATGGTGTATCTATTCATTCTCACATCTGAGTCACAGAACGAGAATCATCTAGCACGTGAGAAGATGTGGATTTACATCTTGTCACTCTCCAGATTACACAGAATGGCACCATAAACGTAGCTGGCACAAGGCAATCTGTCATGAAGTGCTCACATATTTGACCTGCCCAGTTTTATTCAGCAGAAGAGATCAAATGCAAACTAAACTTCATTCAGTAAATTGCAGCCTGTCCGAGGAATTGCGCTCATTTTCTTTGCTTCTTTCTAGACTGAAGTGAGGAATATCTGGGAATTGCGCTCATTTTCTTTGCTTCTTTCTAGACTGAAGTGAGGAATATCTGGGGTGTTTGTGTATATGATTTTGTTCTTGTCATGCAGGGCCTGGCCTGTCTCTGATCCCCGAGTTCCTGTCTTGCTGTCAGTCTCATTTCTGTTACACAGACAGTTCATCCCATTGGAATCAATAGGTAAAAATCAATAAAATGCAAACACTGCACTTTACGCCGGCTGTGTTAGACAAGGTACCTTCAGCGCTGGAAATTCTGCAGCTCTCCATTTACAGTCTGGCGTAAGTAACATGCTTAAAGGAAGCAAAGGTCCTGGGTCGCTCATGGACAGAGGGGACTAGCTCAGCGTTCCACTCTGCAAGGGTATCTGGTTTTGCTGGTCAACTACTGCTTCAGTCAAAAAAAAAATGGTGTGGCCTTACAGGGAGCTGTCACTGCAAAACGTGAGCAATAGCAAGGACAATCTTGGTGTAGTTCCAGAATAGAAGCTCTGGAAATACTTCCAGAGCTCAGCAGACGTCAACCTCTGTTAGAGCCTGGCTGTTTTAACCAGCCATCATTTTATCGCCAACATGAGGCAAAAGCAGTACTCACACGTCACTGGATTTTTAACCCCAACTCCTTCCCTGCATCTCCTGTTTGATATACTGCTGCTGCTAACAGCCTTATCCTCCTTTACTTCCCAGGCCCCCAGCTCAGCAAAGGCACCTGCTTGGAGAACCCTAAACTCACTGTGACCTATGCAGGCACCTAAGAAAACAGGTCTTCCCAGCTGGACAGTTAGAGACTCCAGAGAAACCTCAGCCCATAACCAAATCCAGGCACATGTGGGGCGAAGAACTACAGATGGTATCGACCATAAGGCTGTGGTTAGGACTGCCTAGCTAAGTTGCCACAAAGCTGATTGATTTGAGTGCTCATACTATTTCAGAACTTGTTTAGCTTTAACTTATTCTGGTTTATTTCAAACAATAATATAATTTGTATGGGCACGATGCATTTCATTTCAGTCAGAAGTTAGGGTCTCCAGAGACTCACACTAAAAATCATACTGATACTGTCAGTAATGTAATTGCCATACGGTCTCTACAGACTGCTATTGAAATTGCTTTCCTCTCCTAATCTCAAGCAGTAGGAACAACATCCCAGCAGAGACTCCAAAGACTTGCAGTGGAATCGTGTTCCCATCATAAATGGTCTCATAATGATCCTCTTTAGACGTTCTTTGAAGCTGCCAAGAGATTGGTGCTGCACAGTATTTATTTTCTACAATGTTCTGAAAAGGACATCAATGCTCTCCCCCTCGAATCCTGGAGCTCACGTCCTATTAAAAAACTTTATGAGAAGTAACTACTGCTTCACTGCAGTCCCCCACAGAGCCTTCAGTATATATATTATTATTTCACAAGCTTCACTGCTGAGTTGCAATGAAATTAGAAAACATACTGTTTACCCAGTAGACTGGATTGGATCCCAACGATCTGGTTTGCTCTATGACGCAATTATAAGAAGGTGGGAGAAAGAAGTGGGTTATTTCACCTAGAGAATGAACTTTCTCCTTAGGAGGCTTCTTGGCGCATCCACAACATCCATAACAAGAGGGTTATCACACCTATGGATTTGTACCATGAAGGTTGTAAAGGCTATTTTTATTGTTTTCATTGGCTATATATAGCCAGTGGGCCAAGTCCAGTGACATGCTGAGAATGTGGATTTAAGTCCAACTGGGGGGTAGGAGAGAGGTTTAAATGAGGTGTAGGAAACACTATAAATCTGACCCATTTCTCTGCATCTTTGACACCTGTTCAACTAAGAAACCAAGTCACCAAAGTTCCTGAATTTCTGGAGAAAGTTCTTTCCCAAAAGGCAAGCTAAACTTGTGGCCACATTGAGGCACAAAGCAAATTTTGCAAGCAGCTTTTCAAGCCCTTTGACTCAACAGGTTTTATGTAGGAGTATCAGCAAGGTTTTCAACCTTCTACTGGGGCATTTGTATTTTATGGAGAGATCCACATAGTGCATGAAGGAAGAGCATTAAAGAAGAGCAGAGACTTAAGGGCCAAACTCCTGGACTCCTCTCCTGTCTCTCCCAGTGCTAGAATTCTCCTGGAAGCAGTGCGTGATGACTTCAGAAAGCCATCGTAGTTAGGTGCCCCAGAACCCTCTTCTGCAAAAGGTAATATCCTTAAAACTGTTAAGTAGTAACTGTCTGCCACATACGACACAGAAGATTAAGCTTTAATTGCACAAAGAAGGAAACTAAGAGCACAGAACAAATTATTCTATCTTCTGGGATATTCAACCACCACCATGCAGCAGAAATTGGAGGAGAAAAAACATTTAGGCAGTTTATTCTCGCCCCAGCTATTTCGGTCTGGTAGTCATGTGCTAGAAATCTCATACAAATGTCATCTCTGGCCTTTGGCTGCATTTGCCATGATATTAGATAGTACAGAGGCGTTTCATAGTGAATCAAGGATTTCTTTGCGGTTAGCATAAAGGCTGATCAGATCCTTGCTAAAAAACATCATCAGAAAAATTTATTGTACATACGTCATGGACATGAGATTCCCCCTAAGTCAAAGGAACTACTTTGAGAGTAGGAAGAATTTATTCTTTTGCTTGTTACACAGAAACTTGTAAGGAACACAGGGCTTGCTTAGGAAACTTGTAAGATATAATTAGTAGTAGTAATAATTATTCAATCGCTGGGGAGAAGAGGATGAGTAGGCTCGTCTTGGTACCTGTCCGTACCTGGATCATTACCACAAAAACTTATGGTCCAGTCTACATTATGAATTAACTGAATCCCAGTTTATACACCTATTCTCTAGAGAAATATCTCTGATCTGCTGCCATTTTACTGGGCAGATCTTAAAACTAGCTTGTGGTTAAGCTTTATGGCTGAACAAGATCACAGAATAACAGGATGGTAACGGTTGGAAGGGGCCTCTAGAGATCATCTAGTCCAACCCCCCTGTTCCAGCAGGCACACCCAGAGCACGTGGCACAGGGTGGCATCCAGGTGGGTTTGGAAGATCTGCAGAGAAGGAGACTCCACAGCCTCTCTGGGCAGCCTGTGCCAGGGCTCTGTCACCCTCACAGGAAAGAAGTTCTTCCTCACATGGAGGTGGAACTTCCTGTGTTTCAACTTACACCCGTTACCCCTCATCCTGTCACCAGCCACCACAGAGAAGAGTTTGGTCCCATCCTCCCTACAATCACCCCTCAGGTACTTGAACATGTTGAGCAAATCTCCTCTCAGCCTTTTCTCCAGGCTAAACAAGCCCTGCTCGCTTAGTCTTTGCTCATATGACAAATGCTCCAGTCCCTTAATCATCTTTGTGGCTCTCCACTGGACCCTCTCTAGAAGCTCAATGTCCCTCTTGTCCTGGGGAGCCCAGAACTGCACCCAATACTCCAGGTGCGGCCTCACCAGAGCTGAGGAGAGGGGCAGGATCCCCTCCCTTGACCTGCTGGCAACGCTCCTCCTGATGCAGGCCAGGATCCCATTGGCCTTCTTGGCCCTGCGGGCACACTGCTGATCCACGTTCAGCCCTATCTGCTTGTACTCTATTGAATGTTGCAGACTGTACTCTGGAATACACTGGTCCACTGTAGGGCAAAAAATAATACTAGCTACATCTAAAAATTAACAATATCAATGGTTTGGTACAAACCAGTCTGGAATAGGAGATTATATTAATGTCAGGAAGCAGGTCTTTACTTTTCATTCCTAATCAAAATTGCATGTTTTCCACCCTGTAATGAACTCTGCCTGAAGACATTTACATTCAGACTCTTTACCTGACGCATAATGTTTTATGAAAAAAAATGAGCTCTAAATGGTACTGCTAGAATTTTATTACAGACTTTTGCTGCAAATAATAAAATCTTTCCACAGTTAATGAACTGCCCAACAAAGCAAGTTTGTTAGTTAATAAAAATAAATGATTTTAAACACAATCAAGAAATTAGAAAAATACAGTTTTCAATAAAGACTTGTTTGTGCATTTTATATTCATTGACATATTACTGTCAGATTTTCCAGAATTTTACTAATACTGAAATAAGCATTATGAAAATTAGCTTTCAGGAAAAAAAAAAGATTTAGTAAGAATTAGTTCATACAGACACACGCATATATATGCACACAAGAATAAGCAAGGACCTCATTATTTCATTCAAGAGGGACAGACAGAATATCCATTATCAACTTAAAAGATGGGTAAGTACCTAATGATGCTCCCTTGGAGCAGACATCTTCCTGTTATCCTTTGAGCTTTGACTCCTTAACCTCCAAATGACAACATTAAAAACATGCCAGGAGGGAACAAAAGCCAACAGTGTTTGTCTTTATATAGTAAGTGTTGAAGCTGATCATTCATATTTGTAGATACACCACAATAAAAGCAGGTATTGACCATTTTTTCTCCTATAATCTATTGCGCTCACTTGAAAGGCTCTCTTTGTTTTTTCAGTTACTTCTGTATTAAGAATCATCTTGCAAAAGTTTTGTGCTTATGCACACTTATAGAGAGTTGTACTTATAATATACACACAAGAAATATTTTGGGGGTATGTCCTCCCCGCAAGCACAGTTAACAAGATTTATGCCTACGGGCCACTTAATAATGCACGTACTTGATGACAGGAGAGCACAAAGACCTAACTGTCACACTAACTCTCGGTGAGAGATTAGACTGAAATCTGTTCATCGAAATATCTAGCAATAAAAGTGAAAGGAGATAGATTTCATAGTTTCTAGACAGAAGAGGCTATTAGATTTTGCCAAGTGATATCAGTTACCTCACAGTCTACTGCGTTTCACACAGATACTCTACATTAAATCCAAAGTTCCAGTTAAATTACAGTACTTCAGTTCTCAGATGACCAGATTTGCACACTTAATAGAGAGAGAGAGAGAGAGAACCCTAAAATTCCATCAAATACCAAAGACTCTACAAACAGGAGGAAATCAGGTAAGAACTCAACAGCAGAAAAAAAAGAAACACTCAGAAAAGGTGGTCACTCATTCACATCTCTCTGACATGAGAGACTCACTCCCAGAGGACCATGTCCACGTGAGCACAACACAAGTAATTCATCTCAGGAACATGCAGTGGTACCCACTGCTTTACAATCTCACCTCTCAGGGTGGAAAATTCCGTATTTTAAAAGTGAACAGTTTTTAAACAATAAATAAATCCAGGCAACAATGTTCTGGGGAATAAAAGAAAATGTCTCCTGCTCCTTGCAAGTGACTTGCTGAAGTTCTGAAGCATGAGATTTGACAAGAACCATTTTCCTAATGGAGGGTTGCAAGTATGATTCAAGTGTTAGAAGCTATGGAGACAATCCAGTTCTCTTCATGGCCTTCTAAAGGAGAAGCAGTTAAGATGTGCACTGAGCACACATCTAAAGAAAAACACCCTCTCCCTTCTCACCATCACTGTGAAGAGCCACAGAAAGTGTCGAACAAACCCAAGTAACTTCTTACAAAAGGACATTCAACTTAACCTCAAAGGATGCCAGCAATGACAAGTGCCACCTCATCACAAAGTGCTCCAATGCTTAATAACCCCCACAGCTGGGAAATGGTGTGGTGTTGAATGTGTGAAATGTCATATTCCAGCCCCTGGATTTCATTATGTTTTTGACAGTCAGGCCAAGAAGCTGCCCAGCAGAAAAACTGCCACAGGTGCTTTTCAGCAGCTCTACTTCTCCAGTACCACTCCTGAGCTTTTGTCAAGCTATAAGCTAACTGCTCTTTATCCTTTCTCGGAGAGCCACTAAGTGCACATACTTCAATCTAATACATAACTCACCTTGAGGACACCAGCAGCTTTGCACAGTCAAGGATTGCAAGTTCAAGCTTGATTTAGATGAGGTTGAAGGTGCCTCACAGTGTAAAATCCAGGGTAAAACTCTCACTGACTTGCACAGCATCAAGATTCTGGCCAGGCTAGTAGTTTTAACAGAAGACTTGAAAGAGGGGGAACTTTAACTTGTGTCCTGGCAAAATTTCAGCTCAGGTAATTATGTTCTGCCCTATTAAAATTCCTTTGAAGTTTTACTTGGAGAAGTTCACCCTGTCCCTTCCAAAAGGGCCTGCCAAAACACACAGGGAAGAGAGCACACCCCAGAAGGAGCTGCACTTCAGTGACGCGCAAACGGCTTCCAGCTGGGTAGCTTACAGGATATTTTGGTCTCAGAGGGAAGAAGTGTTAGCTAGGACATAGAAGAACCTGCAATGCTGTTCTTAAGATCTACTGACGTTTCTAAATGACCCTCCTATACGTAGTACTATGTATTCCTCTCTCTGATATTTTTTACTTATGCAACAGTCTCTCTGTATCTCATCTTCCAATGACTTTCTTTTTGTATCAATGAGAAATGATGTTGAAAAGGAAACTGTAATAAAATTAACAGATCTGTGGATGCTACAGTAAGATATGGAAAAGCAAAATGAAAGTTCCTCTATGGAAACACCTGACTCTTAACCTGCTTCCCATTCTCTTAATAAAGCAAAGAGCTTACAGGTCATTACTATTTGCACAGCAATCTTCAGAAATCTTCCAGAATAACAGAAATTAGCAGCAGTCACATAGATACTGCAGCACCCTAACACACGCATCTATGAAATTACAGCATTCTATACAGACACAACCAATGCTTGAGTGCAGCTCTTTTTCAAGGGCAGTCACATCTGATGATTGTACAACTGGCAAAGTGAGAAATGCAACTAAGTAAAAACATCCAAAGACTGCCTATCATTTTTAAGAATTAATGGTTTATATTACAAATTTATTGATGCATAGGATGCTTTGCACTGATAAAATATTTCTTTAGCGCTGCATATTTTCATTTTAAACACCTTTTCTCATAGTAGTTACAATCAAAACTATCTGGTAAGGCAAGATGCTCTCCAGTGCAAAATCAATCACCTCATTTAATACAATAATCAAGACATGTCTTTATTAATTGTTATTAATTATACAGAGCAGATTATATTTTAATATTCATAAATTCAACACTTTTTGCTGGACTGCTAGTAAAATATTTAATCAAAAAATGGAACCATTTAAAATTGAGCAGAAAGAATAATTGAAAATACTGCATATTTTTCCTTTTTTTTATTCTTGGTGTTGAATTTGTATTTAATAAAATAACGAAATAGCTTCAAAATATTATACTTTGAGATTTCATTTTCACAGAAAGCTATTCTAGTGGCACAGCAAAACCTTCTCAGTTTTTTTGCTGATTTTCTGACTTACATGGTTTGTGACATCCTAAGCCTGGTACCAAAGGCTCATGGCAGAAATCACATCCTGGAGATGCCTGTCTCTCTCTGCAGTTACCACAGTGGAATGACCTTAAGTCAGCAATGACTTTAGCATAGACGACTACCTCAAAGTTAGATGAAGTGAATGCTGTGCTAAAGAACCAAACCTTCTTGCCATGCTACAGTATTCGGGGGGAAATCTTTTGACTATTTAATGATTATTATATGAGAAAGTCCACCAGGGCTTAAGTTAAAAAACAAAACACACACACAAAACAAAACACCACATGAAAATCCTCATGATTTTAACATCTTTGGTCTCCAGAGTTCCCTGAAGGTGGTTTTAGTATGGAGCTCTCAAATGTGCCCCTATGCCAGGAGAACAGCCCACTTTGCCCAGCTGCTTTGAGGAGAGTTCAGCCAGGTTTGGGGCTGCAACAAAGTGTGTTCCAAATTAAACACTAACATGGGCAGAACACACACATTGCTGTTGTACCATCATTTTCATCTTCTGCAGCTACTTCAAGTTTACGGCCTGAGATTTCAGTACATTGGAACTGCTAATTCAGAGGTAGAGACACAACTCACCTTTGGCATTTTTTTTCCTTTATTTATCCTTCCAGTTGAAAATGAAATGCAAGTTCATATGAAAGTGAATTCTGTTCTGCAGCCAGGATTCAAAACTCCTATTTGTCTCTTGAGCTTGATTCAACAGGAAGTATCTTGAAGCTAGAAGCCTCTAGTGTACAAGCATTTTCAAAGATGTGCACAGCGTTTTTATATTTATTTTTATTGCTGCCTTAGAAGAAACTCCTGCCAAGAGATCACACTTTTTAAGAAAATGCAATAGCTTTCCGTAGTAACTTTCATTCCAGTGACATCTTCTGCTCTCATGACAAACCTTAACCTCCCAAAACAGAAAAGAAAAAGAAAAGTGCACAGAAGAAATTGGTAAACTGAAAAGCTCATATGCAACTCACACTGCAAAATCCTGGCCAAACCCAGGTGACAAAAAGATGGGCAGAAGGAATATACATTGGCCATAATGTACACTGTGGGGGCAGGAAGAGAAGCAAGCAGCCTGAAGGACTGGGAAGGCGCAGCAGAGCACCCAGATTCCCATGTTAACCGACCCGCAAGGGACCGGGAAGGCGCAGCAGAGCACCCAGATCCCCGCGATAACCGTCCTGCGAATCGACACACCCTCAGACACTGCCTCAGGGTGGAACCTCCGTGCTCTGGAGATGCCCTAGAGAAAGGGCAGCATCACCCAGCAGCACCTTGCTCCTCCCACCTCTCCGCATTCCTCCCAGCGTCTTCTCCGCGCCGCGGGGAACTCTCCTCTCCCCTGACGCTGCAGTAGGGCACACAAGAAACACAAGATTAGCACAAACCCAGCAGCACCAGCACCTCTTGCAGCTACCTATAGGTGACAATATCATTATCAATGAGCCATACTTTTAACCAGAACCCTGGAAAATCAAATTATGATCTCCTCGGCCCCTTCTACATGACTGAGCCACCTTCCTGGTTTGCAAAGAACTAAAGACGTTCTACTGGGGTATCCACCTGAAGAAATGAATATACTGTCACCAAAAAAGTCACTGCCCCAGATAGAATAATGGAGCGTTATTTGCCACATTACTACTGCCTATGGTAGAGACAGTGCCCCTAAATTTTAAGAAAGCCATTTAAGATATTCCTAGACACAGTGACCGTTTAACAAGTTTATACTGAATAGCGTAAAAGGAAACAGAACAATTTGGTTTTCAAACACACAGCACTGATACTATTGACATTTAGCTCCCCCCATCTTAACCTTATCTTCTTTGTCCTTGTCTCTCCCATTATTCTTCCTCTCTTTGTTTACTTGCTCTTATTTTTCTTATCCTGTCATTTACACAGTAACATTATTTTAACAAGTACATTTGAACAGGAACTATACCAATTACTACATCATCCATTTTTGCCTCGCCTTTATAAAGAAAGGGGAGGAAGGAAAGGAGAAGATTAAACCAAATGCAAAGGTTTGGGATTCTTTGCAAAGTGCCACAGCATTTCGAGTTAAGTCTGCTCTGCAGTGAACACGTAAAATATATTCAGTGCCGTATAAGTAATGACATATCAATTAACTGTGTCACAAGGTCTAAAAATATGCAAATTACTGTACTTCAATTAGAAAAATCTACATCCTTAGAGAATATTGTAAATCAGGAAATTTGGGAGACATTAAGAGTAATCAGTGAAGGAAAGCATGCACTTTTCCCCATATCCTATTTTTATACATACATAATGAAATAATTATAGCTACACTGTATTTATGCCTCTGCAAAAATATTAAAATCTTAAGATCTTTACAATGATAAATTTAATCCACGTTACGTTTGCAGACAACATTAATTATATGAAAAAGAAATCTATTATCATTCAATATAACTAAGTTGAAACTAATTTGGACATGTAAATTAGACACACGACTTTTCCATAGTACCGGTGTATAAGAAATCAGAAATCTGAGACAGATGTATGGATTCATTAAAGAGGTTGTAGGTATGAAAAAAAAAAATCAAGTATGTTTCATTTGATTCTGTAACTAAAAATATATGTTAACAAAAAATGAACATATGCTTTTTGAAAAAGAGAGGGGAAAAAATATATTTTAAACAGCAACTCCACAGTGATTGTTTTTATACTAGGAATTCTGCATTGTACCTAAGAACCATGAGTGTGGGACATCACCTGCAAATGCGTATGGCAGCGTCAGCTTTCCACAACTAGGTCGCTCCCCACCCTAGCAGCAGCAGTGGGATCTTTTGTTTGAAATTCCCTTTGCATCCGCTCCAGGGCTGCCACATGAGTGCACGGGGCCGGCCCACGACTCACATCGGCAGCAGCTCTGCTCCTCAGGAGCTCCAGTGGCCTCCAAAGAGCCACACGGCCTGACACCTCACACCTCATCCAGAAGCACCTTCTGCGGCCCTGTTCTCCAGAGGTTTCCTGGTGGGACTCTGCTCACAGAGAGCATTAGGGATCCTGTGAGCTGACCAGGGCCTCAGGTGCTCAGTGTCTGTCGCAAAGACTCCCAGACCCATCACGTCACACTCAGCCTGCAGAGAACCCAAGGTTGTTGGCTCCCTGGTGGGAGCGTTAGGAAAACGTGCTCAAAGGCCTCGGGAGGGAAACTGCCCGCCAAGGAAGGAGCAGCCAGCCCAGCACACGGGTTTCCTTACAGCAAGCACAAACACAGCTCAATTCCTGCACACGTGAGCAGTCCGTTGCACAACTATTAAAAATGCAATCTTTTTAAGTACCAAAATTATGGCCTTGTACTCGCTTTTATCTGAGGTATCAGGGGCACCCAGTGGCCAATGCAATTAATCACAGGTGGATCCACAAAGGAAGGATCCACAGCCTACAAAGCACGGAAACAGGCCTCAGTCTTCTCAGCGCCTTTGATTTGGGAGCTGAGGCTGCCGAACGCTGCAAGAAGGTGCTCGGAAACCTGCAAATGCGGCGCTGGGTGCCAGCCTGGGAGGAGCAGAGCTCTAAGGAGGCCCACGGCCATCGCGCTCAACGTGGGGACCTCCCTGCGAGTGACTCAGGACCCATTCCTGGTGCAAGGGAAGACGGCAGATGTTTCTCTGCCGACTTCAGGGAAAGCAAGAACCCGCCCTTAATGGAGCCCATCCAAGGAACTTGTCAGCGAGACATGCACGCTTCCACTTCTAAAATAGTTATCAGATGCAGGCATCTCTCTAACTGGATCTGACTCCTCCGTTTAACAACATCAGAGCTATACACGAATTTAAAAAATGTATATAGGCCAGTTTTACTTAAGCAAATGAGATTTCTGATAAACATGCAAATAAGAATTTAAACAGTAATTTAAAAAACACGAATTCAATTCTCATTACTTATGCAAACTATCATGGTCTTGTCATGCTTTATCTCACTGCCTTATCATTTTATCCATGGTATTTCCCCTCTGTCGCTGTATTTTCTTTTTTTCCTGTCATCTACATTTTCTGGACGCCTTTTTCATGTCCTCACCTCCATATTTTAACCTTTCAGGTAATACAGGATTTACAACAGCAGCCAGGGAACAGGCATTCACATGTAACTAAGGGCATGAACTGTAATTCCTAGGATATAATTGCAGGGAACACAAAACTTAAAGATTTTATCAAACAACTAGTTTATCGTATGAACCCAAGGGCATTTATAGGCTACAAAGTAGGAGGCAGATAGACAGAGAGACGGAAAGACAGATAGCTTTAAAACTGCATTTAAACATCTTAAAAATTTTAAAAGCTAGTAGTGATTATATTCAGGAATAGCTACACCTCCCATTAAAAAAAAATCTATTATTTTGTGTGTTAGAATTATTTTGTGTTATTTTGTGTGTTAGAATTATACTCTTGTTTGTCATTATAGTTTAGGAAAATACCAGAATATCCATCCTTCTGGTACTATAGGACAGCTATCAGATAAGGATCGGAACAAATGCTAAAAAAAAACCCCTCATGAGTTATGATTAACTCTATGTAAAAGGAGGACAAGGGGAAAAAAAAAAGAAATAGAAGAAATTGAAAAAAAAGGAAGAGAAAACCATAATCACTGCCTACCATTCCTAAGGAGGAAAAAAAAGAGAGAAAAAAACAAAAAGAAAGAAAAAAGAGAGAGAAACAGAAGTATATGCTGTAAATATAGGATAAATTTTATTACCACCTATGTGCTGCTACATCCCAAGATTTTACAATTTAGTTGCCTATTATTTCTCTTTAAACATTAGCAAAAGAGATCTACCATTTTTGAAAGGTAATTATGCAGTAATGCAGATGGTAGTAAAACAATTACCCAAGCGAAGCCCTTGCAAGGAGCTTCACAAAGCAAAGCAAAAGTAGCACTGAATCATAAAAGACCCAACGTGGAGAAGGCTGCATTGCAGCAGTATCACTCTGCTGCCAGTTCCCCTGCAAAAGTGGCAGAGCAATATTGCAAGCAGTGTGGAAGCAGACACAGTGAAGGTTAAGTACTTCATAAGTTTAAAGGATTCTTAATCCTAGACTAATCCTTTACAGTCTCTATTTGGTGTAGATCCCAAAATACCCCAAGTGCTAAAGAAACATTTGTTTGGGTTTTTTTTTCCTCCTGTACAGAGTCTAACTTTTACACTCTCCTGCTGTCCACAAGCTCAGCTGGTACCTGTTATTTTTGGTGTGTGTGTGTGTGTTTTTAATGGCATTTTTCCTCCTTTATGAAAGTTTTTGAGGGATGGAGAATGCAATTGCTGAGGAAACATTAATTACTGTTAGTAGACAACTCTGGAGATTAAATGAACTCCAAGCAAAATAAGCAGTTTGCTTGACTGTCACATCAATTCACTTGCTATTTTTATGACGTGTTAGTGATTCAGTGGAGATTTCACATGGCAAAAGGTGCCTAGTCAACCCATGCTGATTGAGATTGCCAGCTTGAAATAGATTGTTCTTGCTTTAAACCTTGACCAGCCTTCCAACAAATCAGGACACTCACTTGTGATACATTACGGATAGGAGTCAGTATCAGACATGCAGGAAAAAGGGGACATGCAGGAGATAGTATCTGATCTTTGCTATTTTCCAGTGCATAAAATAACAGCCTGTCATCTACCTTTTGCAGGTCATTTTTATCAAGTTGCAGGCCAAAATGAAATTTGACCTCCATTTTCCAGCTAGCCTGGAGATGATAAATTTAATGCAGACAGGGTAAATGAATGGTATGCTACTAGACAAAAGTCAAATTGGTGCAGAATTATTAGTGGTGAAGTTTTTGCCCCTGTACTTTTCATTACACTTTTTCCCTACAGTTTCTGTCATCCTTTTCCCATATTTTTCTTCTTCTTCCACTATGATCTGACCCCTTTTCTACCTGGAAAGATAACATTTACTAGAGCCCTGCGCTGGCCGACGTGAGCACATTTTTCTAGCCGGATAATAAAGAGTTTAGAGCTGCAGGGGCCCAATGCTGCAAACTCACACAAAGGAGTCACTGCTTTTGTGCTCAGGAGAGGGCAAGGCAGAGTAAGACAGGCATAAACAGCTTTATAATATATTATTATTTCAATATTCCCCAACCAAAAAAGTGAAAATGAAATTTATAGAAAGTCAGGCTGCAAAATGGCAATCCCATAAGCGTGTACCTCTCTTCACTTGCACTTCACGTCAGGACTTGGGGCATGTCCTGTAACCTCCTCAGGACAACCTGCTCTCCCTTAGAGGCTAATAGAGGAAAAGGTCCCTAGTCAGGACCTTTGGTTGCTACCACAGTACAAATAATGGAAAATAAAAACATCATCAATGTGTCTTCCTTCTGGCAGCAGAAAGCGAACCATTAGTCTGACAGTCCTCTTCCACTAATTGCTCTGATCAAAGAAAAAAATGAAGACTAACAGTGGACCATTCTAGCAGGCTGCATTTTCCATGCAGAGTCAGCTGTCCTAGAGAGCCGTATGGTTGTCTTGGATATCTCTCTTGATGGTATTTGAAAATAGTGACTTACTGCCAATGTAAATCTTATCCTCCCTTGTTTAAGAAAAATGTGGTTTTATTATTAAAGTAAGATGCCTCGCTAGAGAAAATTTGGTACCACAGAGAACAGCAATGGATATATTTCATTATTATTATTGTATGCAGGGTGCACTGGTTGTAAGAGGAACATCTGTGCTCCTAATTTTATTATAACTTCCAGTATTTACAATATCCAGTGAGGCAAGTGATATGCACCATGTGTGCATCTAAAGACAGGGACAAGAATGGATACATGACAAATTCCTGAAGCCCATCTGAAATCCTACCCAGCTTTTGTTTCACAAGGGAGAAGCAGCAGCTGTATTCAGCAGGGCCACAAAAACCTGACAGAGGCCTCATGTGAATCACAGGACCAGGGTCCTTGCATTCCCAATGGTCTTCCCCCTGGAATACACTACCAGAGGGGAGATGAGCTTGAGCAGATTCTGAAACTATCAGACTGCAATTCAAAGCTGGCAGTGGATCTTCTACATTACTAAGTGCTGAACAGTGGAATGGCCCCAGGAGTGTAATCCTGAATTAAACTACATGGATTCAAGTACCCATAAGCAAAAGATGTATAACTGAAGCAGAGGGAATTAGAACTAGTTCCTTCTCTTGAAGAAACCAGATGCTTTACAGGCATATTGTAGTACCTCTCTACCATAGTGGCAGATGCCGAAGTGATTCCCGTAATTGGTGATGATGATGGTGATAAAGGTATGCTATTTTTATCCCCACGGACTGACAAACATTATCTTTGTATCTCAGAGTCTAAAAAATCAGAGAGAACTGGATACCAGTTCAGTGACAAGCAAACATATCAAAGGAAAAGTCTGACCTGCCATCCGTGGAGAAAGAACAACATAAAAAATCCTTTCCTGCTACTGCAGAGTATTGAGAAATTGTTCTGGAAGAGGGGAAAAAAAAACTGTAAATAATTTTTTTTTTACAGTCCTTCTGGTTAGCCTATTCCTCCATGAGCTGTTGCAGCAACGTATTGTACAGCTGTTTACACACCCACTGATGCAAAGTGATTCCGTTCCAGTCACATCTCAGAGGAGCAAGGCAGGTCAGCAAGTACATTTTAGATAGAAGTTAGAAAACTCTTCCCTACAAGTACACACGCTGCCCTCCCTCCTCTCTTCGCCTGCCCACCGACCCCACTGCTTACATGCTTCCCAGGCCCTGTCGAATGCCCCTTGTTCAAAGACGCAGGAGGCAGGAGCGAGGCAGGAGCACAGCAAAGCCAGGCTCCTGCTCTAAATCCCAGTCGCATCTCCTGCTGCCGCTGTCAGCGGCAGAACGGTTGGGCAGATGGACCACTAGGACCCCGCAGAGCATTTCTGGCGCTTTTATGTAGGGTACAAACTTCCTCGGGGAAACTCCCACTTGGCTTTCTAAAGCAAACACAGCACTAGCAGGAATAATCTTGAGGTCATATGCTCCCATTTTCAACTTGATTTTCAAAATGGAAGTATTTCAGACAGAGATCCCATACTGTAATCGTTGAGATAAAATACCAACTAAACAAAATACAGAGGGATATTAAAATGTTACATGAACTGTGGGAGTCATTACCATGACATAAGCCATGCCTATGTAAAGACACAAACAGCAAGAGAAACGGGAAGAAGATCCAAAATTGATACTTCTTTCAGTGATTTCTGCTGGTTCACCTATGTTGAAGTAAAACACGATTTTGGTGGCAAGTGTTCATAAAAGGGGAGAGCAGCATGAATAAGGAACATTGCACATTGGAAAAGAAAGCAGGAATCATCAAGAATTAAGAGGCAAGGTATGAGAAAGGAGCTGGATGAATTAGTAGCGTTGGGTGGCTCCACTTTGAACACATTACTTGGGATAGGACAGGAATGAGGTCCTCTCGTTAACCCTGCAAATGTGACGGAGAGGCAGTATCAGCAGCACAGCGTCAAAGGCCACATGCAGCGCGCGGCCCTGTCGCACGGTTCAGCTTGCGGTCCCGCTCGGCACCAGGACGCACGGAGGTGCTGCGAGGCATGCTGTGTCAGCCCAGCGGCGCTGTGAGGCCTGTTCTGCTAGCCCAGCGGCGCTGCGAGCCGTGCGGTGCTGGCCCAGCGGTGCTGCGAGCCGTGCTGTGCCGGCCCGCGTCCCAGCCAGCCCAGCAGGTCCCACTGGTGCGGGCTGCGTCGCCGGCCACGGAGAACGGGCGGGCCCTAACGAGCTGCCTCGTCAAGAGCACGGTTCTGCCAGCCCAAGCTATTTCTAGCAGTGCACCCAGGACGGCTTTGCTGCTGTAGTACACGGCGATAGCTGCATCAGCAGACTGCTGCTAATGGAGACAGAGCTCTAAAACCCGCTTTCCACGTGGAAAAAAGCTGGGCGGAGGGCAGCTGCTTTGCTGCTTCACCTCCTCCCACTGCCAGGCCCAGGACTCCAAGCGAACCAGTTTCCCAGTGAGTTTCTGATGTTTCTGGCAGAGACAGTTCCTGCTAGAAGGGCCATATGTCTGCACAGACATAGGGATCTCAGTTTCAGGCTTGGTCCAGTGCAGAACCAGAGAAAAAAGTAAGTGCTCTCTGTGATAAAGTGTAATTCAGCTGTGGAACTGAATGGTACAGGATACTGCTTAGGCAAAAAAAAAAAATAGTAAGACAGAATTGATGTTTTATAAGCACAGATACTGCTTTGAGGGATTCACATACAGCACACCAAAACCACTGGAGTCTGTGACTGTGCATTAAAATGAAGGCAGAAAGCGAACAGGGAGAATTGCAAAGCAGCTGCCCGTGACCATCACTGGTTAAAATCTACGACCACAGATAAGGCAAGAGACTCTTCCATCGTAGCCGTCCCATTTGCCAATATATGAGGCAATTTAAAAAAAAATCTGTTCTAGATATGCAGCATACAACAGTGTTTACTAACATCAATTCCACTGACCTATTTAACAGGTGGAATTGCAATACATACAACACACTTTTCCATCAGATCCACCCCTGTCATCTGCCTTCGACAGCACTAGAGTGCAACTGCAACAAACCACATGCAGATAAAATTAGCAGTGATCTACATATTGCATGATACATCAGAGGTCTGCTATCATCGCACAACAGCTGGAACAATTTGTGGCTAAGCACTTCAGCAACAGACTGCAGCCTTGCTTATATCAGGATTTTCCAAATACAGAATGGATCAAAACCTCATGATCTGGATATTAAAAAATATACTTCTGACAGAGAGGTTGCAAATTTAGCTTCCTGTGGCCAATAAAAGAAGTAAATAGATATTTTGTTCCATGTCCTTTAACTTCTGTACTTCTTATGCAGATTTTTTTCTCAGCAAGTGAGACATGTTCATCAAAAGAAAAACGAGCAGTTGTCGTCCGAGGTTTGAAATTTAACAAACAGCAGCGCAACACCTACTTCAGAATTTTTGTGAACCTTTTTAATGATAATTACTAAAGTTTCTGATAAAAAGCAGTAAAAATGCAGATATTAACATGATGGTTATAAATTTGTGAGGTATTTCCTCTAAAAATAAAAAAAGAAGAAAAAAGGGTATTGCTTCTGCTGACAGGAATTTTCAGCTAACAAAAGGCAGCAGCTAAGGCACTACAAAACGGACGCACCAGTGGCAGGGAGCTGCTCCCCTTGTCGGCACCGTGGCAGTCACGACACTGGGGTTTCTCCTCCCGGCAGTCACAACACAGCCCTGCAGACAGACTGCATTAAATGTTTGCTTCGGGGAACTGGTTAATGTTAGGGAAAAAAAGAGTCACCAGGTCAGCAAAATTCCACGGGAAATTTTGAGTCTCTGCTGGTGTTCTGCTAGCCGACACTGACAGCTCTACAGGTTAAGATCGAGTAAGATCAAAATGCAGATACATAAGGTAGGAAATAAGAGACTCATCCCGCAGGGGGCTAAATGCCCTCTAAACTTAACAACTTCCAGAGAATCAGCATCTTGCAAGAAGGGCATCACTTCACAAGATCAACCTCCTTGACAGGATTTGTGGGTGCTACTATTCTTGGCTCTCTCATGCCTTCATGTATAATTTTGTGCAAGTGCATTAACCTTGCCGTGGTTCTGTTGCACCCTCTGTGCTTTTTCCTTCCTCCCCGGCAAAGGGCTTTCTGATCTTTGGAAAAGTCAATATAGGTTGTGAGATACCTACTTATAATTGCATGAAAAATTGAGGGCACGATTCTCCCATCCTCGCTCGTTCCGGCATCCCCAGCACTTTCAGCTATGTTAGTAAATGCTACTCAGCATGAATAAATGCTACAAAATAGGACCTTTAGCAAAAGGAAAAGAAAAAAAGGGATACTAAATGTCAATGCTAGAAATTCACTGGATCTTACAGAAGCAAGAAGTATTCAAAAATTGAATTATGTATTGAATAAAACAATTCTCCTGCAAAAATATCTAAAAGTCATATCTCCATTAAAAGACTGCATTCCACATACAAAAATCTCTCTTAAAAGAACACTCTTCAGGCTACAAAATCAAGCCTCCAACATTAAGCAATGACAGAATTAAGGTTGTTGATGCAAGCTTAATTTGGTATCCTCTGCATAAACATTATGATAAAGCCTTATTTTGTAAAGATTCTTTTAAGTGCAGTTCTTCACAGCACAAGATGGATGGTGTTGAATTAATAAAGCAACTATTCAATATTTTGTTTTATCATTGTTCAGGGTATGGCCTTATGGCTTGTTTCCTGCTAACTATTCAAATACTGCTCTGAAGACAAAATTATTAATTTCCTTAGGAGCTTTTCTATAGCACTCATCACTAAAATAAGTGAGGGCTTCACAGACACTTCACTAATCTTCACAAAATCCCTGTGAGTTGAGGAAAGCAGCATTCTCTCTCAATAGAGGGAGAGCTTAGGCAGAGATAAATTAAAGTCAAAAGTACCCACTAATTTATGACAGCCTGCCTTAAGATGTCTGGGCCATGATTTTCAGCATCTTTAACATTATGCAGCGCTTTCTATCTTCAAAGCATGATTCCCATTGACTTCAGTCACAGCTATGCTCTTCTGCCAAAGGGGCCCCAGGGCTGAGGTTGGGCTTCCAGAAAAATATGAAAACACAGCTAGCAATTGTCTTTAAGAAGTCTCATTTAAGAGACTTAATGTCATGAAGAAATCTGTGGCTGAATGAGGGGCAGAAACTAATTCTCTGGGGCACAGATTTAACCAGGAGTTTGGCTTTTGTCTCCCTCCCAACCCTGCCCGTCTCCCAACCCTTCTGACAGAAAACACAAACCTGTCAACAACAGATTCATTACTGAACATCCATGATTTGTCTAAGCACCATCATTCATGCTGGACTACTGCTGAGGCATAAATCCCATGGAAAAAAAAGTGGCACGTGATCATGCATGCAAGACTACTGTAATACAGAAGGGCAATATATTGGTGCATGGACAATTTTATTTCCTCTATTTCCCAATCACTCAATCATGAGACTTCTTAAGTTTAACATTTTAGTGTGTTTTTTAGGTGCATTTTTTTTTCCCTCAAAAGTATAAGCTGTGGCATCTTGGGGCTCTCTTCCTCACTTACTCACCAGAGTCTTAAGGGTTAAGCTATACCCACAGACTTCTGCCACTGGAGCCAGTGGAGTAACTGACAGCAATAATACATTATCCTCACTGATGTGGACAAACACTTGAAAATAGATGACAAATACTCTTACCAGCAGAATTTACAGGTATTTGGAAACAGTAGAAGACAGATGAATATGACCTTCCCAGTTTACATTCCTTATGATTCTCAAAACAACCTCAGTCTCCTTGCTAGGACTAACCGCCCTCTTTGTCCTTGCTCTCCATCTTCTCACAACCAGTTATCTGTCTTCCTTCTTCATTCCCAGATTCATCTGTTTTACCTGACTGGACCCTGTTATTTCCCTCCGATCCATCATATGGTACCTCTCACTTCTGTCTCCTAACAGGATCCTAACCCGTCCCAGCAACAACCCGTTCTGGTCTCTCACACATCCCTCTCCAGCCCTACAACATTCTCAAAGCTCTTCCTCTGGTTGCACCAGGCCCTGTCGAAATGATCCCCTCCCGTTCTCCATTTCCTTGGGCTGCTCTTCTACTTCAGTCACTCCCAATGCTACCTTACTCCTGAGATCTTGCTAGAGAACAGCTACTTCTCCATTTATGCTTTGCGATCCTAACGGATCCCAATTCCACACTCATGCCAAATGTTTTCACTGGGACATTGGAGCCCTTTCTCACACATCAGCCTTGACTAATGGACGTACTTTTCTTACTATTTTTCTTTTCAGGCACTTTGTCAGGTCAGTCCCAACTTTCTTTTGCATTCTAGTCTCAATCTGCCATGCCCCCGGCCAACTGTCCCATCTTTTCCTCCACCTGTTTGCTGAGATCTAGCTTGCTCTCTTTTACATTTCAATCAGTTTTATTTGCTGCCTCAACTCCTTGTCTCATGGGCAGCGCCAAAGAGACAAGCTCTTTTCCCTGAGCTCTGAGACCCAGGCCTAGCCAGGTGGGCAGATGCAGTCCACCTAAGACACAAGCGCCCAAGGACCAGTTGCTGATGAGCAACTTCTCACACAGTCACTGCTCATCACCGTAAGTTCCACAAAGTCCAAATAAATGCAGAGAGATTTAATTGTAGTGCCTAAAACTAAACAAACTTGTAACAGAAATATCACAAACTTTCTTTCTTCTGAAATTCATAAACTTCCCCCAAAATGGTTTGTTCTCAAGAGCGCAAGAGGGGCATCCTTGACAAAGGAGATTATCTCCCTGCCAGTTTTCAAATCGTTGCTCCAGAGCACACGCATTTCAAGAAGTCTGAAGTGTTTCTTAAAAAACGCAGAAGAGCACATTTTTCATCATTTCCTTTTCAGAAAGTTGCTAACCTCATACAGTATTTGCACAAAAAATCTGCTCAAAAGTGTTTATGGTAAAATGGTCAAAGTTTTAAGCATCTGAAAACAGGATCCTTCAGAAGGACATGCCACACAACCTTAAAAACAATCAGTAGTGTCACCCCTCACCCTCCTTATAATAAATCCAATAACTCCCAATTTCTACCAACAGAAGCAAAGCCGGGAAAGAAGCCAGAGATATACTTTGATGCATATTAAGGAAGGAGTATTCCAGGGTCAAGAGACCTTATTGGATAAAGTTATCTTCCTCACATTTTCCTGGATATGGCCCTAAAGTCAGCAGTTCTAATCCCAACAATTTTAACTACAGGAACAGACAGCAATATATTCTCTTTTGTTAACCTGTTTTGACTGAAACAATTAACTAATTTCCAGGATCTGGCTGCAGCTTCCATTTAAAAATACATTGCTTGGAGAATCAGGTGCAGCTTTAAGGCAATCCTGTTTACTTACAAGCAAGTATGTAAAATCCTCCCTAATTGTAACAAAACACCGGGAGATGTTTCCTAGTCCTGTACTCCGGCATCCTTCCCTGGGCCTGCGCTGACACTGGGAAGCAATACCCTTCACCCTTTCCTGGGAATTCGGTCACAAGTGCTTCCCATGCCTTGTGCTCTCTGCCAGCGCCGTGCGCGGTGGCGCTCACCCATGCACTGGCCGGGTACACACGCACACAGGCCGCCTCCTGCCACACTGCGCTGCCGTCCCAATTCCCACTCAGCTTCTGGATACCATGGATTTGATCTGATTTGGTCTATCCTAACAGGAGTTTCTCAACAGCCTCTTTTGCTTGGCTAAGTAAAAGGACACACTATGTCCATGAGCTCCCATCAGCCTTTAATGCGACTCCATGATAGCAGAGCAGCCTCGGTCAGTGCAAGAAGCAGTGGGATTACTCTAAAAGTCATGAGTTTCTTACCTGATCCTCTGCCCGGGAGTAAGACGATCCCTCAGGATATTTGCTTTTTTGCACATACATACACACATACCATAGGCACACTGCTATATGCTTATTTTAAAGACAGTTATGGCAAAGAAATGCATTGAAGAGAAAAACGTAGTAAAATCTCTTTAGTAATTATTTTCAGTGTTTTATACAGTCTTTTTTAGTACTTAGTTCTTTTTAAATATGTAGATGAGAAATACATTAATTACATAAATAAAAATGTACTCCAAACTCCAGGCCATTTGGCCATGCTGAACTCACTGTGGATGCCAAGGGCGCTCAGTCAACACAGGGCATGAATATAAACTTTGCTACAACCTCGAGCCCTGGTATGTGTTATTGCTTACATAACTCCAGCCTACTTAAAACAAAAACTATTGATGGTTAGATGCACAGGCGGAGCTGCAATGACATTATGGCCTTTTACTTGATAGCTGGAAGCATAAAAGGGATCGCTTTTTATCAGCCCGCACAATAATATATGGATGTGAACTAAAGAAGGAGAAGGAGAGAGTGTGCGTATGAGAGAGACTGAGTGTGTGAAATGGAGCTGTTTCGCTTCAGAGCCTTTTTAACTTATTACTTCACATGGAATTCTGGTTTGAGTAATTTAGTAAATTAAAAGTCCCTGTTCGTACGGCCGTAATCTGTGCTTCAGAGCATCTCGCCATAGAGTGAAGAAAACACCAAGAGGCAGTCTAGAAACTTGATTTTAGGAGACTTAATACTGAGAAAATACAAAATACAGACATGGAGAGTTATGTGACTGAACATAAAAAGGATCAGCTCACTGAGCACCGTAGCTATCTAGAAAACACACATAAAAATTCAGATAAGAAGTGAATGTGAAGCAATAGCACAATTTACTTACAATCTGGAATATCAGCAGGATTTTAGTTTGTTGTTTGTGGGTTGCTGGGGTATATGGTACATTACAGTAGAGCATCAGCACTAATTCTACATGGCAGCTCCTCAGAATACCATCTGCTTCCCCGGTAACTGTTAATATAGTTGTAATTATCTACTTCTAAGCACTTTATTGGGAATATCATTTGCAAATTAATCAACTACAGACCGGTAAAACAAATGACATGCTTGTCTGAAAACAACAGCATTATTTCAAATTATTTTTCTAAGGGTTGGGAAATATCAACCATAGCCAAAGCAGGCAACAGGGCAAGTGAAGATCTATATTCAACTTAAGAGTACTAATTCTAGGTACTTCCACGGTCAGTTTGCATGTACACAGACAGACGAGAAGCCCCACTTTTGAGTCCTCTTTCTCACCGCTCCATATAAGACAAGTTCCCCCAGAATTTATCTGTCTGTGTCCTAACATCTGCCTTAGATTCAGGCTACTCCGACCTCTCTGTCACTGGTCCCTCTTTCACACAGTACTTCTACCACCACATCTGCAGTACTTCCTGCCCTGAATCCCTCTGTTGCACATACTCCTCTTGGAACAAAACTGAAGGCTGCTTAATGACTGTAAAATATAGGGTTGAGCTGCACCTTCTGATAGAATGAAATAGCTTTAATTATTTGAAAGCTGGTTGTATGAGGAATGATGAGACACCACACAAAAGCACTGTCCCCACTGAAGTTTCCAATAAGCTATTAGGAAAATGAATTTGGAGGACCACAATAAGCAACCAGGCTGCTATCAGTTTACTCATGCAGATACCATAAATAGCCCTTCCATGGTAATGCTGTTGAACAAGAGATTTTTAAAATCACTTAACTTGTAATTCTTGAAATATTAGAAGCCTTGCAAGGCTAATACAATATTCTAGCTCAGTGAGCAAGCAATACGTAAGCCGTGTTTTCCGCGGCCTCTCTCCGCGATGTCCTTTGCTCGGCAGCAGGGTTGACCGAGGCCCAGTCTAACGGCAGGCGGTGGCGCGAGCTGATCGATACTCACCGAGTGCCATTCCTACATTCATGGTTGAAAGCTCGCAAATAAAAGCAAACAGGTTATCTGCTTTGTGATATAAGTGTCCTCAGATCGTTGTATTCTAGCATCTCAGCACTTTTCTCATGCTTTTCCCATCAGTGCCTCTATCATCTATTAATGCAACGATCAAGGTTAAAAGCAGAAAGAAAGTACATTGTTTGGGGAGAAAAATTAAATTAATTTCCTCCGTGTGATAACTTCTGTGTATTGCTTCAGTATACTTAGAGCCACATCTTCAAGCAAACATCTTGCTTTTTGACTTCAGAAATATGGCTCTATTTTATGTTCCTTTGGCTGTATACTATTCAAGGACCCAGGCGTAACTTTATTAAATAACAGTCCATGGTAATAAGAGTTTATGTTCTTTTAAAAAATTGAAGTCCTTGAACAGAAATCCACTCACGAATCCCAGCTGCAGACAAACAACTCAGCCAGTGAAACTTAGGGACCAAAAATAGTTTCTGTTGTTTCTTGTTCGTATTCAAACTATCAAGGCAATCATTGCCTGTCACCACAGCTGAGGAGCTACCACTGACTCCTTGCCTGGTGCATGGTGAACCTGTTCTTAAGTGAGGCAGATAATTAACTCCAACAGCATACACTTATGCTAAATGTAATAAGGCAGCACACTAACTGAGTCAGCCAATTCATAATGAGACAGAACTTCATGTATGATTCCTCACTTGTGCTTTTAATATTTCAGGAATTTTTATAGAATTAGCCCCCATGCAACCCTTTCAAATTGTGATCTTAGAGACTATTTACAAAGTACAAGCAATTGATTGATGATTTCTTTACATAAGGATATTTTCTTCCAGGGGTATAACAAATACCTTTAAGACTAAACCCTATTCTCTCTTAACAAATCACGTTCTCTCTTTGTAGATAGTATATTCTCATTAACGTTAGCTAAAAGACATTTTTTTTTTCTCAGAGGTAGGAAAAAATGGCCCAAGAGATTCCATTTTAAAAGGACATGCAATAAAGATTATTTTTCTTTACCAATTTATCATTAATTTTTTTTTTTTTTTAGAATATGAGTTCATTTTAACATATAAAATTTGGGGACTGCATTGCGCTTCCTGGGAATAAGATGGTAAGGAGTCCAATCTTCATTGGTTTCAAGGGCTTATGTCAGGAAGCATCAATTAATTCCTGGCCCATGAAATATTTTTCATGTATTCCTGAGACTGAACCTATATGATTTGGGCGCAGACTGATAGATAGTAAAATCTGTGAGATTAAGTCTTCAACTGAGGTCTGATCCACAGCTTATTTCCCGCATGCACATGAAATCAGATCACTGCAGGAGAATCAGCAGCTTCAGTTTCATCAATTAAATGTTTTTCAAACTATTTTGAACCCCAGCTTTCCATCAGTCTTCTTCATCTTAGAAGAACTTTAGTGCTCATGATTCTCCCACTCATCCCATACTGAGCCCTTAAGCACCACCTTGTGCCAGGGACCATTTCCTGACCTTCTTTTTCCGGTCCACAGAGTAGCGCAGCAGTATGGGAAACCTCTCCATAGGAAATCAAAACATTGGTGAACCTTTATCGTATTCATTTATTCACAGGAAGAGGGTCGTTTCATACCTAAACATGGTTCTCAAACCACTTAGATTTCCAAATCTTAATTCAAATGTTCAACCTAGGTAGGCAAAGCAGAGAAAAGAAGAGTAGCCCCTTTTTTAATTTTGAAACACCACTAAAATAAACAAGCATAACAAACTGCAAGAAATGGAGAACAACACTAGAGACCTGACGCCAACCCAACCAAGGAATTCAGAGCTAAGATAAATGCTCTAACCTTCCTGCACCTTCACGGTGCCTAGGCATCTGCAGGGATCTCTGAACCAGGAGAGCTTTTGCATATCAAGTGAACTGAAATACCTTGAGTTGTCGCAGCCGGGCAAATTAAAGCTGCAAAGGCAGCTTGAGCTCTGAATGCTCCTGTTTTCAGCCACTGAAGGCTGGGCTTTGAAGACCAAGATCCCTTGCTTGAGCATATTTAATTTTACACAGGCAAACAGTGGTTTGCTTTAGGTTAAGGATCACGTGGGACACGCAGTGGGGCAGGTGGTGCAAAGGAGCTGGGAACGTAGAGCAGCCCGTCCTGCCCACCTGGGCCAGCCAGAGACCATTCCTGCCTTTCCCTTCCCGCAGCACCGCTTGTCCTGCCCACCTGGGCCCACCTGCCCCGCAGCACCGTGTGCTCTAGCCCTTTGCCACACTGAGCTTGCAGGAGGTCATGCAGCAGCACGAGGCAGGTAGTTTTCAAGAAGCTTAACTTGAATCAGTCCTGAAATATCCTCCTACTAGTTTTCCCTAATATCCCTTTGCTAGCAGTGGGGTTTTTCTGCTGCCTAGGACATCTCCTCTGTTCTCTGGAGCTTCTGCTCGCTTTAGAGCAATCCCTTGAAGGCCCCCTGAGGTTGTTCTTTGTGAAGCGAGACATATTCTGAGTGGGCACAGACATCCGTGCGCGCTGCAGCTTACTCATTTCCTCGCTCTGCTGTGGTTCTAACCTTCCTTCAGATTAAGAGCAATTTACATCTCTTTAACTAGACATATTGGTGTTATTACCATTGCAGTCCTATTGATTGCAATGCTGCACTTAGCATCACTGTTCCAATTTTATCATCCTTAGTCATTCTTGCATGACTGTATTTTTATGTACAAGTTCTATTATTTAAATTAGTATATAACATTAGAAAGGAAGCATGACAAAATTAAAACAAACTCAAAAGCATAAAAGACTGATGCCAAAATGCTGAAAATAAATGCCTGTCTTTTCCAGGATATATCAGCAGCCAGTTATTTTGATTTCTTTTAAAGAGAAAGTTGTTATTGCTTATTTTGAGATGTTATGGCCATATAACAATGTAATCAACCTTGAAAAAAGGAAAGTGATTATTTAAAGGTTTCATATTTTGTTCTACAGTGCAAGAGACAAAGGCACAGACAATGCTCCAAGTGGCTCTAGCTGCAAAGTGTCACAAAGACTTGTGACAGACAGCATTAATAAGTAAATGACAGAATAAGACACACTGTTAAAAAGCAAAAACAGCTGTTTCGACCATATAAGTGCAATAACTAAGAAATCACAAATGTACACCACAAAAATTGTCCAGAACTTCCACGAACTCTGCAAAGTGAACGATAATGTATCAGGGCATCAATCAGACTTGATTGCCCCATTAAGCAGGTCACTGTACAAACAGGAGAGCAAAGACAATCGTTACTCCAAGTCACACACCAGAAGTTTCCGCCAGTACCTGAAATAAAACAAAGTAGATTTTTCTATATTTGTGAAGTGTCAGCTAAAGTCTGTCTCCCAACATTAGGTCAACTCATTCCATCTCCACCATTCCAATTCTTACTTTTAAAATAAAATTCACATCAAAAACACATACTAGGGAAGAAAAATGACTGTGCCTTCCCAGGGGCCTCAGTTCTGTCATGGTTACTGCTATCTTTCAAATAGCCTGAAAAATCGGAAGAAAAAAGGCTTAGCATGATGTCAAGTATTTACAACTGTATCAGTCAACTAGAATTATGCTATCTACATCTGCCTCCATAAGCAAAAATGATCACAGTAGAGCCCATGTTCACCCAACCAGAGTCTACTACCACTCCTATTCTGTAACTTTGCACACCTTCATTCAGCAACCACATTGAAGATATATATACACCTTTCATTTTCCTTAAGCTCATAATGAATATCTTCAAACAGTATCAGTCTAATGAGAGACAGAAATAGCTTACCTCTGGAAAAAAAAATTGATCAAATGTTCTCTGAATATTTGATAATACAAATAGAAATATGCATAAGTAGCACATAAAAATCCAGCTACTGCAGTAATCAATAAGGAGGCCATTCAGCAAATCAGCTTTCATTAATTAAATTAAGGAAGGGGTATTTCTTAAGACAGATGCAAAATGCCAGTCGTGTTACCACTTCATGCTTACATTTTGACCAAATCCAGTAAAAATACTGCATCTCTCACCTTCTATTACACAAACAAAGTAAAACAAATACAAACCACACTTGCTACCACACAATAAACAAATGTTTATTTACCCTCTTCCAACCTCTCATACTGTCTGCACCCTCTGATCCTAACATGCTTGCCCTAAAGCCAATCATGGCTCATGTCCTGCTTGGGATCCTGGCCTGCATCAGGGGGAGCGTTGCCAGCAGGATCCTCCCCCTTTTCTCATCTCTGATGAAGCCGCACCTGGAGCACTGGGTGCAGCGCTGGGCTCCCCAGCACAAGGACACTGAGCTTCTAGAGAGGGTCCAGCGTAGGGCCACGAAGATGATTAAAGGACTGGAGCATCTATTGTATGAGGAAGGACTGAGCGAGCTGGACCTGTTTAGCCTGGAGAAAATTGAGAGGGGATTTGATCAATATGTATGAGTAAATACTAGAGGGCAGAACATAAAGAGGATGGGGCCAAACTCTTCTCAGTGGTGGCCAGTGACAAGACAAGGGATAATGGGTACAAGTTGAAACACAGGAAGTTCCACGTCCGTGTGAGGGAGACCTTCTTTACTGTGAGGGTGAGAGAGCCCTGGCACAGGCTGCCCAGAGGGGTTGTGGAGTCTCCTTCTCTGGAGATCTTCCAAACCCGCCTGGATGCCACCCTGTGCCACGTGCTCTGGGTGTCCCTACTTGAGCAGCAGGTTGGACTAGATGGTCTCTGCAGGTCCTTTCCAACCTCAGCCATCCTGTGACTCTGTGTCCTTGGGCACGAAGCTCTCTGTACAGAATGCTCTTCGCAGCCTGATGCCCCTCCACATTAGGGCCTTCTCCCATCTGCCTCTGGGGCTGGGCAGCGCTGACGGCCCTGCCCGGCCTCCCAGAGCCTTACATAAGGCTGGGGCAGCAAAGTGTGCCAGCCTCGGCGATGGGGAGAGACACCGTGACACCTTCCTCCATCACTGTCAGTCTGCAAGAGAAAGGTCTGCTCTGAAGACAAGAAAAATGTCTGCAGTTCAAAAATGTTTTCGCCCCCATTCATAATTGTAAACTTTCCCTTTCAATTCCCCTGCCAAAGAAAACAAAGCAAAAACTAACCCCTAACTTCTCCCTAAGGAAGAAGAGGTCAAGTTCTAACTTTTTATTTTAAATCATTTAGGGTGAGCTTTTCAAAACTGAGCAGATACAACCAGGAATGGAATTACAATTGATCTAACCTGAGTACTCATAGCTGACTAGAATCTGGCCCAACACAGAAATGATGGAGGTGAAGAGTTTAATAGTTTAATAATTTGAAAAGATAGGAAAGAGCTAATCCAAATAATCCAGTGCGTGCCAGGCTCAGGATTTGGAACTCAGTCCAGCACAGAACTAAAAGGCAGTGCAATGGCAGACTGGTCTGAGGACCACATTCTCCTCAAAGCTGGCGCAGATCAGCACTTACCTGTGTAATTCTTTCCTAAGCTCTTCAGGCTGTAAAGGACTTATGCAAAATAAAACACAGCACAACTGTAAAGGGTGCTTGTTAGTTTGCGAAATAAACAGGAGAAGCATCTGTGGGCAAAAAGCACAAAAACCTGCCCAGAGCTTTTGGTTGTAGTGTCTTGATTTTGAAGACATGAATGTCTGTGTAACACAGACACCAGAGAGTCCTTTCCAGTGACGGATAATTAAAATATATCTCATCACACAGCAGGTCAAAATGACTGATGTATGACAAAACTGATTTGATGAATTGAGTCAGCAATCTTCACAAAGTTATTTGGCATTGGTAATAACTCAAAATTTATTTTCACATTACATGAGGGGGGAGCAACTCATATTAACAAAATAGCAACAACCAGTTCAGCCTCTAAGTCAATTCTATTTACAGTTAGTCACTGCATTGTAACAAAGCAGTTTGGCAGAGATACGGGAAATAAAGACTTCATCTTTATATAGATCTGTTTTTGTATACAGGTGTGCACACCTATGCATATATACACACATACACAAGCAAATTAAAATTGCCGAATGAGGAAAAGCAGAGCTGCATATTAAAGGAAGATCAGGCATATAAAATGGAGAAGTGTGCGATTTTGCACTGACTCACGTAGGTCAGGCAGAGCGTGCACTGTAGAAACAAAGTCAGGACACTGAGGCAGACAGACTCCTACCCATATCCCTGCGTTCTCCTGTAACCCAAATAAAGGTCCTCACAAAGCCATTCTCTGTGGTCTCTGCAGAGATCAAACAGGAGCACCAGAGATGGAACATTTGGTTACAAGGGTTACTCCTTGGGTCTTCTAGCCACAACTTTTTAAATATGACACATAGCACATAGTAAGTACAACAAATGCACAATGGGGTCCAATTCCACAATCTTTCACTAGTCAGTCCCTACACTACCAGACATCTGCCAGAAGATTCTCTGCATTTAAGCTAATGCTCTCAATCAAATATACTAAGGAAATATGTTTAAATTGTGCCTCTGAAACAGTCATTTCATTGCTTAGAAAGAGTAGCTACACAGACTGGGACAACAGACTGAGACTACTGAAATTTGGTGAAGTCTTTGTAGACCGATTCTTTTTTTTTTTTTTTTTTTAAAGAATCCTGAAGCAAAATCTAATAAAAGAGCAAGTTTTAAAGTTAGTATTAAGCTTAAACATAATTGCACCTTAGAGAATCAACTCAGGATTTAGATTAGTGATGGTCTTGGCAAACCCTTCCAGAGGGGACTCTGGCAAAGGATGCTCTTCACAGACTATCAGGAGATTGTGATGCCCTTGGAAACCTCTCTAATTAACAATAAACTACTTTTGCAATTGAAAATGCACCCTAAAACCCTTCTAACACTATGGATACTTCAATTCTGATCCACACGCTTCATTGTATGCAATGCCTTTGGAAATCAAGGGCAACAACAACCTGGAAAATATTTTTCAACATTTGGACTGTTGCCACCAAATCAATAATGGTGGAACAAAATGAATTATAAGATTCCACAGCTTCAATTGCAGAAGCAGTAGAGAGTTAGCCAAAAAGAGAAACCACAACTTACACTGGGAGACTAGCCGGACTGAATTGTATGTAGACTTATATCTAATTAAATGAGACTAAGGGCAAAGGTGAGGCAGAATCATTTGAAAGCTTGCACAGCGCTGGTCAACACAAAGGGGAACTCAGCTCGTGAAATACATAAGTAATTTCTCTTGATGGGGCCAGAGGATTGACATGACCTCCAGACCCAAAGGACAGGCAGCGTCCCAAGGAAGGGAGAGCTTTTATTCTTTAAGATTATTAGGACATTCATGAAAAGCTTTTCCACGGCATTCAGGTTTCCAACACTTCAATCACACTCTACCCAAATGAGACAGAGAAGACTTACACTCCAAAGGGCATGAAACACAGCGAGGCGGGAGGCAGCAGTTCCGCCAGGAGCAGGGGACAGGCCCTGCTGGGACGCCCCTGCAGCAGCAGCTCTGCCGTGCGGAGCCTGCAGCGGTCACGGGCAGCCCCTCTCCAGCAGCAGGCAGGGGCGCAGAGGGGTTCCTCGCTGCAGAGCTCACACTGCTACCACTTAGGAAGTGCATGTCTTCCTGCCACCAGCAGCGCCTTGAAAAAGAGCCCACCACAACAGATTTCCCATGTTTGTTCTCCAAGTACCCTAACACTGCTCCCAGAACTACTTGTGCAGGCGTCCCAGGCATGGCCAGCGTTTAGCATTAAAGTATGGCAACTTTCCAGTGCTCTCTAAAATCGCTCAGGCAGTGGTCAGGGGGTATAAGGGCTGAACACTTCACTGCTGATGCCACTTGGGTAAGCCAAGCCTCTGAGCGGCCAGCCCTGCCTCAACGCTGCACAGTGCTGTGGGCACGACGGCTTGAGCTGACACCCACGCGGCTGCAGGGCGCACCGGCCAGGATCACGTTAAACTGCCACGGATGGCGCTTCGCTCACATCACCTGCAGGGAGCTACAATATCATCTAGAGCTTTCTCAAATGCACAGCAAGACAGACAAGCACATGTTAGCATTCACAAACAGCAGCTTCTCCAAATGCCCACGAGTCCCACTGAAGCTTTCGAAAACGCGCTTCAGCAGCAAGAAGGATTTTAACTTTCTAATATTGAGTCTTAATTTCCAAGCACAACTTGCCATCTTTGCCTTCATTTTCTCCTCACAGCAAAAAAAAAAAGATTGCACTAACAAAATGAGGTTGATTGATAGCTTTAAAATCGAATGTAAATGCAAAATGGCACCTAGTAGACTAAATACATGAATCTCAAAACATCCTTTACTCTCCAGCTGTATTCTTTAAAGGATACAACTAGCTCTAATACAGGAAATTATAGACCATCTCTTGAAAAAATGTGTCAGATGCCAATAGCATTTAAACTCTACTTTTTCTCCAATTCATGAAGCTTATTGTAGCATTGCATTGTTGCATTATTAGATTTATGCATTTAGCAAGCAAGCATATTATAACCATGGCTGTATGTAATTACTCTTTTCTAACAGCAGGAACCACAGTACTGTCCATGGTATGTCATCTTTATGAGAAAAATAGTCCATTTCTTAAAAGAGACTTCAGTGTTTAAAAACACATCGGAATAGCTCATTTATTAATAAACATTAGTCCTAACTTCTACAAGTCAGAGCAAGGCAGATAAAAACAGACAATAAGTGACATCATTTGTGCATTATAGTGTACTGGTTATGAGATCCCATCTTCAAAGATCTTTTATATCCTGTCTTCGCATTGATTCTGGGACTAGGTCTTTGTAGGGCACATTTTAATGGGTGTTTTTGAAAAGTAAGAAATTCAAAATAGTTCCTTGATTCTCTTGAAACTTCTTGATCTGGCCTCCTAAAAGGGTCACTGCGTGCACTGAACTTTCTTTCAGAAAGTTATAGTGAATGAACATTTGATTAGCTGAATTGCTTAATGGTTGCAACTTTCTGCAAAACTGGAGTAGTACAGGGAACATCCTCAAATCCAGAATCTTGCTTTCTATACTTCCGTGAAATGCTCACTGTGGGAAATGCCTTTCTACACAGAGAATGCAACCCAATTCACTGAATTTTCTGGATGGCTCCAATTTGTGAAACTGTGCAACATATCCAGTGTTTCCTTAACTAAGATCTTTGGAATGGGATCTTATATTTACCATATAACCTTAAGTACTTAATCTATCTGCCTCTCATACCTATAGTTCTCTGCAAGCGCTTTAAAAATAGTACCATAAATCATGTTCTTTCACTGTACAAATAAAATCGTATAATCTTTATGGGTTTGAGATATTTGTGCAATATGTTTTATAGAAATAAATACAGTTCCCATTCACAAGAGTGAGCGAGTAACCCTCATGCTACTCAGGTGAGTAATGATTATTTTGAATAATAATGATTGTGAGATCAACATATTTACAAATGCCTTCACACAGCAAGGTTATTTTACCATTTAATGTTAAGAAGTTCATGGTATAATTAGATCTCAGTGATTTTTTCACAAATTTATGTGGCTTACAGCCATATACTAATATGATGCACACATGGTATTCAAACTCAAGAAGGGTTCCTGTTCTATTCTGTATAAAATAATGTCTGCATCAATCTAAATATTCACGCCCTCCCTCAACGTTTTGCATACAGAAATCTCACTGAAAGTACGTTAGTTTTGTAAATGTGTAAGGATTGAGTTTATTGAGGCTTGATTCTGAAAGATATTCAACATGTTCAACTCCAACCGAGCAGAAGCGTAACACCAAAAGCAGTCCAGATCTGTACCTATGTAATATTTAACATTTCAGTGTTACACATACAGAAACTTGGCCATGACATCAACAAGTGCACAAACAGATCGTGAAGTCCGTAGAGCCCGCTCTGTGGTCAGTGGCCTGCTGGAATTAAGTCAACATAGAAATACAAGGTATTATTATTAGTGTATTACATTGAAGAACCTCTCAGTGGATATTTTCTCATTTGATTATCTAATCTTCACTTTGCTTTACTCTGCTGTCACCAACTAAGCCCAGCAAGAAAAAATAAGACACTGCAGTAATTATCCCGTTGCTAAAGAGAAAAAAGCCACCCTGCTTTTACAGCTGGTGTTGAAATAATATTACCAATTATCCGGACAGTTTATAAATAAACCCTTCCAAAGAAGTATTTTTACAAAATCATAAAATAAATTAAACTACCCAAAACGCATGCTGCTAATTAAAATAGCCCCTGCAGGAGGGCAAAGTAGCTACAAGGCTGAGGTAAATATGATGCTTTTCACTGAACAGCAGCTGATGAATTTTATTTTCTATTTACATGTATTTGCTAGGATCATCAAAATCTGGGGTAAAAAAAATAGCATTACCAGTTAGACACAGGTAATTCTTACAGTGGTCCACCGTTTTAAGACACAGCAAACTTTTTTTGTTTTTATATAAAAACAGTAGAATGACTCCTACACTCTAAATCACCTACTAGTATAGAAAACTAAGAGTAAGATATACACAATTCTTCATCTATCTAGGTGCAAGCATTTTACCCAGAGTCATAATTATATCTTAACATATGACTTCTGAGACACCTGTAAGCCACTATGAAGAGTTAAATGCGTATTATAACATATGGCACCCAAAAAAGCGGCATTCATAAGAGAAATAAGTTGATCAAATATTATGGCGTGAGGAACAAGCTTAAAAGTCCCTTTAATTCAGAAATGATCATTTTAATTTTAATGGATGATACAGTTTCATCTCAACCAGCTGTTCAAGCTAAATTTTGCTCCTGACAATACAGCTCAGCTCAATACTTAACATCCAAGTCTCTTAAAAAGTCAATCTAAATACACCTCAAGACAAGTGATAATCTTGTCATGGTTGATTACACAACTTGTACCATGTCCTTACGAATTTATGGAAAGCCATGGAAACGATTAAGCTCAGCTGGTCTAAAAAAATGAATTTCAAAGACATACATCTCTCCTTTTGGTGCCTTTCTAACAGGAATAGAAGTGAAAATTGAAAACCTGGATAATGCAGACTTCCTCACCTTGAGTTGGCAGCCAGAATGCAAGGCATTGGTGCATTTCAAGGTCTTACAATTGCAAGGTCTCATTAAATACAATATCTTTAATAAGCTAGCACTAAGCCACTCTCAAGATTATACTTCGCCCTCTATTTTATATAGCAATTGAAAGCAGTGGGGTCCCCTTGTTTTCTCTCAGATGAGGAAAATGGATTGGATCCAGGGAGGGCTTCTTGAGAAGAGAGGCTTCTCTATAAAATTTTCTTGCTGAGGCAGCCTGTAACCTATGGCTCAACTTTTCCACAAATGCTTCACTATTTCATTTTCCCTTCTGCTCTGGAGAGAAGTATTTCTCTGTCAGACTGAAATTTGGTAGGGAGGCTGCAGTCTGCTCACTGGTCCTATAGACTGAAAAGATGCACAACCTGCACCAACACTTCTAGCAGTGGTGGCTCTTTAGTCACAGACCCATTGTGCAGCTGGATTTCCATCACCTCTTCACTTACCTTACACCCAAAAGGCAGTGAAGATTTCATGGCAAAAGGGATACACTGTTCATTCCATTTCCTAATGCTACCTTTCCTAGTGTAATTGTAGTATATCCTTGTTACCTTTCATTCCTCTTGCAAGAAAAAATAATTTCAAAATAAATGAGCATAGCTTCCCTGCAAGTTGTACGCCGCCTCTTTCTTCTTGTTCACTTAATGGCTTCTTGCAGAAGTCGGCAATAGGCGCTCTGGGCCTGCCTGTTCTTGCAGCTCCGCTGGCTGCCTGGACACCCAAGTGCCCACGCACTGCATTCTGACTAGCCCTGAGGAGCAAACCCCAACAGAGCCCCAGGTACAGTTCCTGCTTTGAACCAGCTGCAAGACAACTCAAGGGTCACAAGCAGGAGTGTGTGCATGTGCAGTTGGCTACGGCGTCATGGCCAGCAGGCTCTGCTGCTTCCATGAAGCAGAAAGGCAGGGTTCAAAAGACAGTCTGTTTTCACGTATTTCCTGCTCCTCCCATTAAGGGCAATACTGGATTTTTGGTTCAGGTCTAATATAAACCCAGAAAACTAGTCTTCTTTTTTCATTAAAATGAAATTCATTTTCTATCCATAATAATGAATGTGGTAATTGAGAAAAATTGTTTCTGACCCTGTAATAAAACGCATGCTTAACCAAGAGTCGAAGTTGAAGTTGAAAGTATTTGTACGTGTGCCAACAGGACTGGATCACAAAAAGATGTCTCTTTCAATAGCTAAAGATGGACCTAAGCCAGAAATATTGTGCAGAGATAATGCAAAATGCAAAGATTTTTGTCTCTGGGGTTTGGCTCAGGGTCATTTCTGGCCAAAGAAGGTGTCTTACAAAGCAGGGCACTGGATGTCTCCTGGCATAGTCCTATGGCAGTGGGCACACAGAGAGGCCTTCCCTGACTCGGTGCAGGCAAAAAAGGGATCTCTCCCTTATCCCTGCTGTCCTGCGCCACTGTGATGTCCGTGTCATCCTTCTGGTTTGGGGATCTGTAGCAAGGATCCAGAGATTACCCAGCCAGCAAAATAAAGGGAAGATCCAGTGGCAGGAAATTGGAGTCACACAAATTCAGACTTGAAATCAAGCCTTCTTATTTTATTCTTCACTGTGAGGGCAATTAACTGCTGTAGCAATTACCCTGGGTTTCAGCTGTCTGTCACTAGCAATTTTGAGTATCAGACATTCTCACTAGATAGAGGTTCTAGCTCAATGATTAATTATTCAAGTGCATTCAAATAGCAGGTCTCTGTGATGGGTCAGATTAGTCCCTTCAAGTGTTCTTTTCATCCATTACTGTCATGAATCTTTGGACAAACTTGTCTGCCATAGCTCCCAACTGCTCATGAACTTCAAGGAGGGCAAGAACCAGACCCGCAGTAAAGGGCCAAGAGGAAAAGACAGTGGCAGAAACCTAAAGCATTTTAACAAAAGTGAATTCTTTGCTTATCCTTGGCTGAACTCCTGTGGCAAGAATCCCAGGACACACACAATGGCTGCCCAGCAAGCATTCTGCTGAGGTGTTTCATGCAGTACCACATGGTGCCGAGGGCGGCCAAATATTCACGTAATGCGAAGTGACATCTCTACCAGCCAACATGATGTCTGTAACTTTCCATGGAGAAACGCCGGACCGTGTCTTACTTCCTGATATACGGTTACATCCCTACATCTCTGGAATAAGGCCCAAGTTCTTTTAAAGAATTAAAAACTTTTGAAGTTAGAAATAGCAACCTTATAAAGTTCAGCAGCTGGATCACGTTACATGTTAAGTAGCCCCCAAAAGAGCCCAACAGGTTGCTTTGAGTCTTTTCTCAGATAATTCAATATGCCAGATAAACACGAGGGTTTTTTTTTCCCCACTTAGGAGCACGGAGTTAATGCAAAGCGATGTGCTCAACTGATGTTACACACAGTGTTGCAATGGTGGCACAATGCTCATAAATAAAGCATAAGGCTTTCTTATTTTAGGACAGGTCAGATAAACAGGACTTGCATCATGTGAGCAGAGGCTGTAGTGTGATGTGACACTGCGGCTATGTGACATTTCAGCACAGTACACCGCGTTCATAGCCACCCAAGCCTCATGATACAACATCAGTCAGTTTTCCATCTCCTTGACTCAGGCTGTCGTAGTGGAAGCATGGTGTCAGGCAGGATTTCAGGTTACATAAAGGTGACTCTCAGCTATGTAAATTTTTCAGCACAACTTTGCAAACTCTGTTGTACATCCAAGTTTCTAACTGTGACCTTACTGTTTTCCTGGTAGCGGGTCACAGGACAGCACTAGTGGCGCAGGTGCCGCTGCCCACGCTGTCGACACCACTGAGCTCATGTAGGCAAGCAGTGAGGTGTCTGGAGAGCCCTGCTCAGCCGTTCCTCTCAGTGTGACATGGTACTTGACCAAACACAGAGAAAGGAGTGTTCCTGGCACTTCTTGTTAACTTGAACTACCATGTGTGCCTGGATGGCTGGTTCCAGCTGTGAGGAGTGTCTAGGCACGTAGAAATTTAGCTGGGTCTCCATCCTAACCCTATAAAACAGCCATGAGAATCAACATGATGTTTAAAGCAAATCTGAAAGGGACACAAGTCACGATGCTCCCACAACAGGATCAACCCTGAAGTCTACAGACTTCACCTGAAACAACACACAAACAAATCTGGATCTCCCCTCCTCAGCCACTCTCCCTGGTGATGCCCCATGCCTGCAGCACTGCATGGAGGCACCGAGTTCCCCACGAGCTTGCGGGCTCGAGCGGCACTTAGGAGCGCGTGTGCCCTCAGCCTCATTCGGATGCCTCAGCACTCATAGCAAACTATTCTAAGAGGTGTCACTCTATTAGAAATCTATGGGATGGTGATTGCCCCAATTAATCTTCCTGACTCCAGCATAGATTAACTTTTAAGATCAGTTTTCAATATAGGCAATTACAGTTAGCCAATTAGGCAATAACACACAACAATGCATTTCTGAGCAGTAAGAGCACAGACCAATATTACAAAGCAGAGTCCTTCAGGACAAACGACTTCAACTAAACCATGAGTGCAATTATCTTTTGCCTGCAACATATTATTGCTCCTATTAAATAGAATTTATAAATACAGATAAGGAAGCCATCTAAAGCTATATCTTGACCAGACTTCGTGCCTCACCCTGAGCCACTCATGCAGACAAAACCCCCATCATATTCTTATGCATGACTGTGCTATTGCTAATATTAACATTTCAGAGTAAGAGTTTTGCCTGAAAAAGGACAACAACAAGCAGATTATTGGTAGACATAATGATATCACTGACAGCCAAAAGGAAAGCTCCCCAAAAGCTGTAAATCCATTTCATAAGGGGATCAAGAATGCCCAACCTGTGCTCCCATACATCTGAAATCCATACAGCTTTACCTATAGCCTGTCAGAGCAACACAACTGCATTTCTAAGCCTTGATGCAAAGTCTGCTTCACAAAATAAATCCCAGTAGTGACCAGCTGACCACTGGGATTTAAATAGCCCCCAGGGAATGTGCAGGAGAGGATAATAGCTAGATTTGCACTCTTCACATTTGACAAGCAGCAATCACCCAATCACTCAGCCAGCCGCCCCCGCAGAAACGTCCTGCCGGGCAGCGCGGGGTCACCACGCACTCCCTAACATGCGCCGCAGCCCTGTGCTCCTGAGCCTGGCAGCTCAGGAGACACTCTCTGAAATGTGGGATAATCTCACTAATAAGAGTGTGAAAAGAAGAAACGTGTGTAGAGATGACAACTTTGTTACCTGCTTTGCTTTTTGGTGTCTTTTTTTTTTTTTTTTTTTTTGCAGCTGGCACAGGAGGCTGCGTAACTACAGCCAGCCAGCCAGGGTCCTACAGCAACTCGGTTATCATTCCCCAAAGTTCTCCCCCTTTAGCACTGCATCCTCATATTAAAAATAATGTGCCTGTGCTTAGCCTTTTTATTTTTGGTGTACTAGAAACACATAATCTGTAAGCTATATGTATATTCAATAGCACCGTCAAATAAATTATTATTATGGCATGTGTACTTTTTCCCTCCTTTTCTGATTTATAATGGATTTTAGCATTGTTAAAACTGCAGTTAGTCTGTCTACAGTCTCATAATTCTTCTTTCAGTCAAATGAAACTACAGTCTTGCAATTTTTAAATCAAATTACTACTAAAATGGTAGAAATAGGAATTTTAATAAGATTTCTATGTTACAAACATTTTAGCTCAGAAATATTTGGAGTCAGTCTTGGAACACGATTAGCTTCTGCATATTTTAATTTTACATATAAATGAAATATGGGATCTCCAGTTATAATTAAATTTGAACTATTCAAGATTATGACCGTGGAAGTACTTTACACACACATCTACACAGATTACTCAGAAGCAGCAGATTCTGTAGTACACAAACCGAATATGCTAACCCAAAGACTTTACAGTCCTTCAAATCTTTACTTAGAGCAAAGCTAAAATGCAAGCCCGGCAACTGCCTGAATAGAGATAAACTCCTCATCCAAGATGCACTTGAAGCCCCAAGTTTATGCACTAAGACTAGAGGTAAAATAAAAGTATTCTGTGTTTTGATTAATTTTAAGTCACAGTAAATTAATGATGATGATCTGGCTGATTAGGATAGGCAAGGAATTGCAGACCTGGGATTTATCCTGCATCACTCTGATCAATAACAGCTTTGCTTTGATTTTAATGAGATTAGGACTAGGTCCCTGATGAACCACAGTAAATGAAGTCAAGAAGATCAGAATGGAATGGGGGACGCAGGCAGAAGGTTTGGGGGGAAGAAAACATCTGAAAGAGAAATTAAGACAAAGAAGTAGGAGCAACTATTACTGACATCAGTAACACAGGAAAGAGAAACTGCCTTTAAAAAAAAATCACTTCTCACTTGCCTTTAACCTCATATATGTGGTTGAACATAAGAAATCAAATAGTTTAAAGATGATGCAATATACCCGATACTTTGGGGCACGGTTTTATATGTCTCACATGGATTCTATCCTTTCCTCTGATTTCTAGGCCCCAGTCTTTCTCTCTCTTTTCTGTTTCTTTTGTATCTACCCTGTAAAAAAAAAAAAATCCTAAATCTCAGCTCATCCCTTCACCCATCCAAATTCTGTAAGCTTCAAGAACACCATCTCTCTAAATACCTTTTCTGCTAAGACTGCCCAGCACTGGATCCAGATGGTTTTTCACTGCTTCTGTGAGCAACAAGTCAATCTCACATAGTCTAGAATTAAACCCAAAGGAATGTCTAAATAGAGGTACAGCATTAAAAGCAGCATTAACATTTCTGTATCACAAGGGATAGTACCCACCCCAAGAGACACTCTGTTGTACCTAAATTTGCCCATTTCTGCATTTCTAATTATTTGAGTTTCCACTGGCATCAGCAATGGAGAATCAGGTTTGAAGAAAGAATGTACACGAACAAGCCACCCACTCACTTGATGTGAAGTTTCCAGAAAGTCCCACACACAGTGGCACAGAGCATCCATCAGCTGGATGTACAGTGCCAGCTAGAAAGCTTCAAACCACATTGAGAAAACAATTAAGGTACCCCTCTCCCCAAATGGTTTATTTCAGGCAACATCCTGTAAAGCTTCCACTGCCTAAAACAACCAATTTTCTCTCGGAGTGGAAAGTGCCATGACAGGAGAATCCTGTGCACTAGGTAATATCTAAGTATCTAGGGACAGTTCTTGTGTTTAACGGTGAGCTTCAACATTGGCAATTTGCATGTTGTGACACAGAAATAAAGTTCCTTATTACAGAAAACATATATTGTATTCAATTATTTAATTATATTTTATTGTATAATGAGTGGTTGGGCACAGTAGCAATTACTGGGATTGCTGCAAATTAGGAGCACAAAACTCCTTCTTTCCAAAAATTGATTACTTTCTATGATTCTATGGTTTTTACTCCTTTCTGGGCTATAGAAGTTCTTTTTTTGGCCTATTTGTCTTAGACACTCTCCAGCAAAAATGATCCCCTTTCTTGCCATTATAAGCCAACAAGCCTAGGAAAAGAGAGAGGCAGAAGCAAGGGGGAAAAAGAGAACTAGAAGTGTGATGCAGATGCTACAGGACACATGCACAGTCTCTCTCTATGCTACCCACACAAATAAAACCTGGTAGAACTAAATAAACTGAAAATCATCTTTTATGCATTCTCTTTTTAGTGCCTTGGCATACAATCTGTGTTATCGGGGATTCTAAAAATGAAAAAGAAAATGTAAAACTGTTTATAAAATATAATATGCAGAGTCCTTCCTATTGCTGAAACTCTTCATAAATGTGAATAGAACTGGAGGGTGCAAACAGGGCTAGATAGGAAAAGTGGATCTTCACAGCAAGAGGCTCTAAGCAACTGGAGAAGATCGTGACCAACATTTTCAGGATGGAAATGAATGAGACATTCTTAATGCTCAGAAGCTGTGAAATCCTGGCAGTTATTTATGTGCTTCTGTGTGACTAAAGAAGCTTAATTTCAAGCACCCACCATCTTTATTCCAGAGACGCCACAAACACAGTGTTTGGCACCCTGCTCCCTCGCGATGTGCGCTGCATACTGACTGTGTCCGGTGCAAGCACACACGAGCTTCAGATGCTCACAAGTATTTTAATAAGCATCACTGGCCCACAGGTATTCCACTCATTTCTACAGAAACAAATGCCATACTGCTTCTCTCTCTCACCTTCTTGCTGTGGGTTGGTTTCTTTGGGGTAAGGTTTTGCAACAAAATTCTTGGCTTCCGTTCATGTTTCAACCACCATGCGGTTACTGCATGATCACCACTTTTGCACTGCTTAAAAAAGGCATGTTCATCTAGAGATGTTAGGCTTATTCAATCACTATAAAAATAAGATTTTTTTTCTTATTGTATCAGCCTAACAAAAATAGCAACTTTCCTTCACCTTCTAATACAGATTTTTACATGGCCATAACATGTTCAGCTTATGTTCGACTTCAGCCTAGCATTCAGCAAGCAGTTCACCTGCTGACATTTATTTTTGTTAAGCAATCTAGCAGTTGGTGCCCAGAGTTGCTTTTCTTTATCTACATGACATAATGGTATAGACAGACATTACTGGATTAGGAAATACTCCGTTCCTGAAATGAAGTTATGGGGTCAGTGTCTAAAATGAGTCATTACAGATCTCTACTAGGAGATTAAATACTACCTACCAACTAAAAACCAGTCATGTAAAATATGTAATTATTCTGCACTATGTGATTACAATATATTCTTCACATCACTTAGTTCTGTAAGTGCTACCAATGGTTTTCAAACAAAAAAACACTAGAAGAGGAACTTAAGCCAGAGAATATTCTACAAGAAGCAAACCCGCAATGAGATGATACAATGGATTTTCCATCTAGAGGTTTATTGTGTGGAAGTGAGGGAGAGGGTTAGGGCTCTGCTTAAAAATCTAAGATTAAAACAAGTAGACTAAAGAAGCAGCCAAGTAATAAAGATTTCAGTTCTCTCTTAAAGCAAAGCAAAAGAGCGGTTTCTCTACAAAAGCACATAACTATACATCACCAGGGGGAGGAAAAATACTAAATGACAGGTGACAAGCCTTGCTGTAACTATATTTTGACATCATCCTTTTAATTAGTCCTGCTAACTATTTAAGAACATCTTAAAAGGTAATAAGGGACACCATTTAATGCCAAGCAGACAAGAATCCCAGTGGGAAGTATATGGAACCTGACTGCCTCTCAAAGTGCACTGATTTTGGACAGGCACTCCTGATACCATTTAAATCTTGAAAGCCAATATGGCTTGCTCTGCTATCTCATTACTAACATGTGATAGACATACAAAGAAAGATGTGAAATCAGCTGTTTATGTCTTATGTCTGAGGTACTTCACTCAAATCTCTGAACAGATTATTTATTTGCCTGTTAATAAAACTAGCGGCTTTACCACTCCATTCTTTTTCCTCAAGCTTTTGAACTCCGCTGAGATTTGAGGGCAATTAACATTCACCAGTAAGAGAGCAATCAACATGGGGATATCTAATGGGACTGGACAGAATCCAAAAACAGGTATTAGGATAATAGTGAGTCAGTGACATAAGGTTATGATGTTAATTTTGGAGGGGAGAGCAACAGTGAGTTTTCAATAGCAGTGCCTGTGATTGCTGTCACATTAACATAACATTCTTTTCTATATGGCTGTCTTCTGAACCTAATGCATGTTCAAAACTGAAGACAGCTGACAACACCCAGAATTAACTCTCTGTTGCCTATTTATGAAAAGCTTACCTGACCAAATTATCTATGTCACCATTTCAAAATCTTTCTTCAGTGAAAAACTAAAGATAATTGTATAGTATCATGAACTGCTAGCAGCTGTGTATTATTTATGCATCATACACAGAGAGAGAGATCTAGTTAATCCTAACCCACCTCTGTGAACTGCAAACATCTTCATATTAAAGATCAGGGCTATTCCAGGAGGCAGGAGCTGTACCAGCTATGGCTGCTATCTAATCAGCTCTATACCTAGGCAGTTTTAGGCAGCAGTAGATCCAATAAAGGGCTTAGGCATCTATAATTTAGTCACTGCAAGGCATTCATTTTTAGAAAGCTGGTCCCAAGGTGGAGTGTGAAACCCGGAGGCAGTGTGGCGGGCCCAAGGAGAGCAGAGCAGCCAGCCCCAGGGATGCATCTCCCCAGCCGCAGCCTCAGCAGACACGCACTGCGCACCCTGCCACGGGGGCAACACTAACACTCAGCAGCACTCAAAGACAGGTCTCAACATCTTGTCTCCTTCTGGAAGACCCCGGACAAGTCAAGAGGTACGTGCATCTCTACGCTTGCATCCCCCCTCACCATAAGCGCCTGCTCCTGCTCTCCCAAAGAGCATGGCGCAGCTCCCGACACTGCCACGCAGCAGGGGAGATGCTGCAGGGAGAACACACAGGAGACGGCCTGATTTCAGAGTGCTGTGATTGGGATAAGAGGTATTTTGGATGCTCCGAGTGGGTCCTGTTAGGACTAAGGAACCTCCGAAAGGAGCGTGGATCTATGCATAGAAGTCCATTGCAGCCAGCTATTCCCTGAAAGTGAAGAGACAAAATCAAGGGGACAAACAGCAGTATTTAACAGAACTGTTATTTTTCACAGAGTAGTAGGTCTCCAAAAAGGCGTTACACAAATGTAGCCTCTTCTGTAAGCATATGGCATTTTCTGTCAGTACCATATATAGCTTCTGTACTTAGTGAAATAACATCCATTCTCATAAAACATATATTGTATTTATTAACTTACAGCACCTCTTCCATAAACATCAACTTTTTTGTTGTTATTTTGGTCCCTCTATATAGAACGCTGACTAAAATTTGCCAACTAAAAGCTAACAAAAGCAAGGAAAGGAACTCTGTATTTGGTTTATAGGGTTCATTTCAATTCATCCTGCATCCAAATACAGACATCAGGATGGGACGTATCAGACATTTTACTTTGCCAGAAAAACAGGAATAGAATACATAAACTAACCAAAATGACAAAAATATTTAGCTTTCTCACCATGAAAGGCTGGCAGAATAGCACATAAAACATAAGGATTTAACAGCTTTTCCCTTGTAGTCTGAAGGATCATTTGAGGATTAAAGAAGTCTATATGGCATCACACATGCTTACAGTCTACGTTGTGTACGTTTTTGCAAGGGCTATACAAGGACAGACCACATGAAGGACCAGATTTCTAACAGTAATTGAAAATGGAAAAAGAGATTTCTTCCATTCTCAGGAGATGTATTTATTGGTGAGCCCAGCTCACAAACTAAGTTCACAAAGCCAAGCTCGTGCAGTCTGAACATGCCCACACAGGTCACGCAGGTGCAGCTGGGGCGTCCCGTCACCCTGCATGGGTTGCGGGAGAGAGAAGATGGCTCCCCCTCATGCCCACAGCTCCTGGGGCTGCCAACCAGCTGGGCTCCTTCTGATATATCAGTTATCTGCTGGTTAATGAGAGTCATGGGCAGGTTGTGGAGATGATGCTGTCCTCGAAGCTTCCCTCAGCAACACTCTCATGCGAATCCTGGCAGGTTCACAAACACCAAGAGCACACAGAACCGGGAGGAGAGGGCTGGAGAAGGCCGCTGGTTCACACACGGCACCCGGCACGCTCCACCTCAGGCAAAGAGCTGGCATTTCACAGCTCTCACGACAATTTTTGTCATCTCTTGTATCTTCTTTACCAAGTCTGTCCTTTCTTGACTGAGGCTCGAGCAAGAGAAATTTCTCATATTCCTGTTTATTATTTTGCTGTTGTCCCTATCTCTTTTCTGACATATATAATCCAAAACTGGTTCCTAGTGCTTCACGCTTCTCTGTTCCTCCCTTCTCTTAACAGGACATCCCCATACTGTGAGTCTTTCTCCAATAGCTCTGTTTGCACTTACGCATGAAAAGCAAAGTATATAAATAAACACTATTTAAGAATTGCCTAGAAAATACTATTGTCAGAAACTAGAAGAATATACCAGCAGGAAAGCCACTTAATATATATTATGTCTTAATACTCTTGGGCAGGCATCTGTTCCTGCTCTGAGACAAGATATTGGGTTACCCTTGACTTGCATTGTTGGCTACTATATTCTTATATTAATCGCAAACTGAACTTACTCAGCATTGTATTTTGAGTATGGACTCGGGTTGCTCTGAGCCTGGCTGTGACACAAAGGCTGACCCAGCACTCCGGAGGGGAGAGGATGCGGTTTGTACTTTCTTTGCGCATTAAGAAGTGCAATAAGTACTCACTACAACTTCTCTGTCACTAGTGCAACAGTTAAATATTTTTCTACTACAGCCACAGGACCAGAAGACTAAAAGAGTAAAGTTCACTCATGTGCTTCTTCAGCGGGATCCCGCTACACATCTCAATCCCTACAGCCACAGTGGTCAAGATTAAAGAGCTCCTGCTCCATGATAATCCAATCAGAGCGGGAAGTGCTTTAATCTCTGTCATTCTCTAGACAAACATTTTGGCAAAATGCCTTCCTTGTGCTTCTCTAAATCCCACCGGGGTTACATTCTCATTTTGACAGCGATTGGGCTGTGTAGGATTATTTCACCCCGTCCCAAAGGGTGACAATCCCTTCCTTTTCCCTGAGATCAAAAAAATGAAATACCTGATCTGCATAACCTCGTACATGAACGATAAACTGTTCCCAAGGTTGCATAAGAGGAAGCAATGCAAGTGCTCTGCAAAAAAAAAAAAATAAATAAAAGAGAAAGATGGAGAGAACACACTTTGTAATATCACTCAGAGATAAAGGTATTTTCACTGCTCATAGTCCTGAAGGACTCAACATTTAGGTCAATTGTCACCTACTTAGACAAGGAAGGAAAACTCTACAGCCCAGCTGTGTAGAGTGAGCCCATTTTTTAAAATGAGGAGAGAACCAATTGAAATTCTGGAGCAAAAGCAAGTCTCTCTAGCCCAAGGTATTTGCATTATGCCCACAGGCTAGCACAAGGATGTTCAAATTCTGCCCTGTCATATAGATAGGATATGGCATGATCTTCCTTGAAGTGTTAGATTTATGTACATCTGTTTGTGTTAACCACATTACTTTTGAGCAGTGAAGGAAATTTTTGCCACAAAGGTTGGCACAGTCTTCCTTTAAAAAATAAATAAATAATGTTTTTAAGACGATGTTTTTTTTCCCTGATGTTTTTTTTCCCTCCATTCTGCACTATTGACTGCCCCATACTAGTCTGGCAGGAAACACAGGTGAGAAAATACTTCCATTATTATTACCACCTTAATAAACATATATGGCCTTTCAGTTTATACCTGTTCAGCAGTTAGGGAGGGATCGTCATGCCTGCCTCTCACTACAAAAAAAGCAGCACTGAATTATCTTCAATTTTTCATTAAAGAGCAAAGAGAAAGCGAGGTGGGGGAAAGAGAGGAAAGAATCAATGGGGGAAAAAAGTTAAAGAAATATTATTCTTATATCAATGTGTAAATCTTTAGCTGTACAGCTCCCCTTTGCATTAAAGGGATTTGCACAGCTAAAACCTCATGTATCAAGTTGACAGTGTAGCCATAAAGATGTAAGATCTGAAGGGGGTTTTGTAATGGTTTGGGATTTCTTAAATTTATTTATTCAGAAAATAGGTTTTTAAATTTTTATAACAAAAGGTGAAAGCACGAATAGCGACAGGATTTTATTATGCCCAAACAGCCAGGATAGCCAGACAGGCGTAGGATACGTCCCATCTGCTCTCTGACAACGAAACATTTGGACTAAACCTGCAGGGTCAGTCAGATGCTAGATGCTCTCTTAGTCCCAAACCACCACTCTTCTGCAAGGACTCTGGTGGCAGGGAGCCAACGGGGACAAGAGACCTCTCCTCTGTCCCTGGCCTTTCCCGGTGAAGATGTCATGGATAGAAACTTGCTGTGCAGCCCACAGTTCTTCACACAGGCTGCTCTCGCCCTCATGCCAGTTGTCTGTATGAGAGAACAGCACTCTTCATCACCCAGGCCTAGCCCTGGCTGTTGAGCATTCAAGGACCTTTAAGCATGTGATTTGATGGGATGAAGTTGGGCTAGAAGCATCTTACCGCGGAAGGTTGGTGCGGATCCAGGAGACCTCAGCAGCCAGGCCGTGGGTTCCCCTTTTTCCACCTGATTGTGCCAAGCTCTGCTGGCCACAGCAACAGAGCAGAAAGGGTAACACGAGGCCGTCAGCGCTGCACGTTGTGCTGCTGCGGGGCACTGCGGCTCCACAGCGCGCCCCGGGAGAACACGGCACGCAGGCATCGGAATCTTGACCCCCCTTACAAGCAGAAGGGGCAATCTCACTCCCTGCGTCTGCCAGGAGCACTGCTACGCCACACACTTGCTATAAATATTACTGCTAAGCTGCACCAAAAGACCCAAGCTGAACTTTGTGCTTCCTGAGAGAGCACAGGCAGCCATACGGTCCTGAGGAGATTTAAAAATCTGTGGCAGGTTTTAATCATTTTCTGCTTTCAAGTTGCTACGAGAATTTTTGTTTGGTACTAAGAAAGTTGAAATATTAGTCAGCACTGTACTGGCGCAACTCCGTTAATCACCATATTGTATTTGTACTTTCATCACCTGATGCCACTTGATTATCACCGCAAATCACAAGCTCATCAATTACAGCACCAATGAGCACATTATTCTGATCTGTCTCCAAGGGCAGCCAATGTTTCCCATATACCCAGATATCAGCAGATTTAAAAATGACAAGACCACATTTCTATCCCACTGCAACTCATGAAGTTACACCAGTTTTGAACAGCTGAGACACCCGCCCTAAGTATTTAAAGTATTTTGTCTATAATCCCCTCTCCCAAGTATAATCACCCTCCTATACAATTTCCCTGTTGTCATTTTATGCATCAATATATGAGAAAGACTTTCTGTATCTCTGTATATCTCATAGCATAAAAAGCTGCCACATCAGTGAAGCAGTACTGCTTGCCAAATCCCAAGCAATTATTTCCTTTAATCAATAATTTTCATGTAACACATTAATTGGCACCCTCTGCCACTTTTATAGCCCCAACTTTCAGCATGCAATTTGGTCCATCCATTTACCTAAAAAAATGGAAACAGTTTGCTATCACAATGACAAATTTATTGACAATGAGGATTTTCCACTGTGGACACTAAAACAGAGATTACTGTTTAAAAATTAAAGGTTCAAAGGAATTAAGGAGCAAAAACTGTAATAGAAACTTAACAAAGCTAAATAAGCAATAAATAAGACAATATGAAAACTGTCAGAGCAACTTAGCATCCCCATTCTATTTGTGCTCCCTTTTATGAGCTAATCAAAGTGTCATATTATTTCTACTGGCATCTATTTACTGCCATGTAATTTTGATAAGGGCACCATCTGTATTTATAAAAGCATTATCTTAATAGCTGTCTAGCAATCTACAAACATAGGTGATATTTAACTTTTCTAAGGGGATCAATTTTAAAGCAGGCAAAAGGACTGATATAAGTCAATATGTTCTGCTAACACTCTGAGGGCCCCGTTTGCATCTCTTGGTGCCATGTGCGGCTGTATCAGCTTTGCGCTCCAACCAAGGAAGGAGGTGAGTTTGTTTGACATGCTGCGCTCCTCTCTGCTTTATTAAGATGTACAGACATGAATTTTGTTTAGCAGGGCTTAGAGCTGCCCAAATTTTAAATCCTCAGGAAAAAAAAAAAAAAGAGAGAACTGTTTTCCAACCAAGTCACAGTTTAAGTGGTAGTGCTAACTACTATTCTGTATGGATCAGGATGTGAAACAGGAATTTTCCTCTCTTTAAGGATTCCCTAGATTGTATTCCTAGGCTGTATTTTTTCTCTGTACTAAGGGCTTTGTTCCACCTTTTGCACTGCAATGGGTCTATCCGCGCACTAAAGGGCCCTCGCGGCAGAACGCGGGCCAGGAGCAGCCTCTGCCTTCCCAGCGGAGCCGCAGCCCAGCCGGCTGCAGAGGGACGTGCAACCCGAGCATCTCACAGCGCCAGCTGTGGACGTCGGTGCGGTCACTCCTGACCATAACCTGGCCTCACTCATTCATCTGGCTCTTCCATCTTGCTCCTTAAGCCGAGCCCTAACTCTTCCATCGACGTGCTCACAAAATACGATTTTTGGTAGGATTTAATCCTTCAGAGGACCAAATAAATATGTTTCCTACAAGCATGGAGAGGGGAAAAGAGTAGAAAAGAGTACAAAAATGCAAACTATCCTCTATTACATGACAATTATGTGTCAAATATTCTTAGAGCAATTTTAGCACAATCATTTCTAATATATTTCAGTGTTAATTGCTGTCTGCTATTTGACATAATAATTATACGTAACTGAATAACTATAAAATTGCTGCCTTATATTGCAAATTAGTAATTATAGTAGTAAACATTAACAACATGCCATATATAAAATAGTGATTTGTATACTGAAATGAATTAGAAATAATTGCAGTATATGATAATTAACATTATGCAAACATTAAAAAAACCTACCTAACAATTAGATAGCTAATCTTTTTCTCATTTAGAATCTGATTTTTAGAGGTTAATAGATCATTATCTGCCCCCCCTTTAAAAAAAAAAAAATCCAAGAGCGACTGAAGACAAGAAATTTGTCCCCATCAGATCCAAACGGGGATTTGAGGCAAGACCATACACACCTATCCAAGGAAAGCTCTGAGGAAAAACATTTAAAATGTCCAAGGAGGAATCCTCCATTTGACCAATCTATAGAACAAGCCACTATACTTATAGTTCCAAAATTTATAACCAGAATTGGAAATCGTAATTATTAACTGCAGCAACCTTAAAGATAACTTCTTGTCATTGTGATCTCTAGTGATCTCTTAGAATCTTCTGAAAGTGCCACAAAGAAGAGGCCGCAGAGTATGTCTAATTTGGGGAATAGGCATTTTAAAATTCTTATCTTAGATTTCATGTTAGATGAAGAATTTGGTGTGAAGTTGACTACTGAGAACTGAGAGGAAACATATAGAAGCTGTGCCAAAGCTACTAAAAATAATACCTAACAATCTCTGAACGTCAAAATTTAATAAATGTTATCCCAGTCTCTTATAAACCAGGTCCGATGCTACATATTTATGTTCCAGCACTGACAGGCAGTGAAGATCTGTAGTTCCTCTCAGCTACATTCGGAGTTAGGAAAATTATCCAGATTCAAATTTCCAGGGAAACAAAACAGGAAGAACTGTGGCAGTGGCCAAGTTTCAGGCTACCTGTAACTCCTTTCTCCATCATTTTTTATCCTTCTTCTCCTCCTATCCTAATCTGCCTCCCAGCCTCCTTCTTTGTAGGGCTTTAAAAATCCTAATGGAGAGGAAGAGGTTGAGATATGAAAGCTGCTGTAGTTTGCAATCAAGGAACAGATTAGGCTGCTAAAACGATGCGATAATCCTGCATTTATCTGCTAGAGAACATCTTCAATATTAGTATAACACTGGAGCACTAATCAGAAAACAGACCAGAGCCATTATCAGCAGCAGAGCAGTAAAAGGGGACAGCCCCTTTATGAAATTGTTTTCTTTGATAAAGGGAGTTTCTTAGCGCTGTAAATCTAACTGACACGAGTGATCATATAGCCACAGGTACAATATTTGTTATTAACTAACTAAAAAGTATGCATCAAATCAATTAAAAACAATCTTTAAGAGAAGGTACATAATTTAATTCCACCTAGGTAGAGCTCTGCTCTAATTTATCTTCCGGCCCCCTTCAAGGAATTTTACTTAGGTGTTTAATCTAACATTCATTGCAAAGGGTAATTCTCATGAAATTGCTATGGCATCTCCTGTATCACTTAATGCAAATGCTTCAGTGCCTCAGCAATGGAGAGGAGCTTTTTTCAATAAAAACACACATCAAAGTGCAATATGAAGTGTTCTCTTTGTTCAAGTTGTTTTAAAAGCAGCAAAATGTTTCACAGTAACGAGACATTCAGACTTTAACACCAGCTACATTTAGATGACAAATCACATTCCAAGCAGTGAACGCTCATAGCACGTCCATGGTGAGACACGGAATATGGGCGCCAGACATGTTTTGCATATAAAAGCATGCCTGGACTCAAGAACTCCCACAGAAACACTAGAAAAAAGCATGTCTGTGTTATCAACAGATGTGCAGCATTAGGATATGCCTCTGATGTTTCTGAATCTTCATTTGAACTACAGCTAAGTTTTTTTAAAGGGCAACAAAAATAAGGCTTCTAAATTCAGATTTAAGCAGTTAAATTAGTGGCCCAATCATTAAAGTTAGTGTTTTGGCAATTCTCATTAACCTCACTATTTATATATTTTAACAGATAACAAAGTAAAGAAATATATCTAGGATACGTGAGCAGCATTTGAGCAGCTGAGTTTTTGCATTCATCCCTAACCAGTCAACCAGTGAGAAGGGAATATCTTCCCAGCGAAGCAAGATCTGACCTAAAGTTCTGGAGAACAGCACAGGAACAGGCCCTCAAATTGGGGCTCCTCTAAGAGCCTACAACATAAGAACCCTGTATTCCTGAGTGGTGGGGAAGACAAGACATGAAGGATCTGTACTGTAATCTTGAAAGCCCGAACCTACTCTCATTTGTACTTCAACTCTCCCTAAGTCCCTTCACTTCAGGATTACTCCCAGCTGAGGCAGCTTTGTTGCCTGGCACCATGCACCTCGCCTGGGCGTGCAATAAACTGGGGCTGACAGCTCCCAAGTCTACGGGAGGTATTCCCAGAGCAACAGCTGGAGAAATCAAACATGTGCAGCCCCATTACCATTCGCCATTCTTGGGCAAGGAAGCAAACTTTTGAGGGAATCAAAACCTTTACTTTACTTCTTTGAGATAAAAGACAGTAGAACAGGAGAGGTATCCTGACCAACCATCTATTCCTTCCATGCTTGCACCAAGGATTGCCACAGCAGGGATTGGGAGGAGATAGGAAGAAAGTGGGGAGAACCCACGCGACGCCCTCACTGCCGAGCTGCCTGTGTAGCCCTGCCCAAGGCTCTGAGATGGCACCTCCGCCACAGGAGGCAGAGGGAGGTTTCAGACAATCATGCTGATACCTACACATTCATTTTCTCCATCTGCTGATTTGCTCTGCAGAAAGAGATAATCTGTTCCTTTATTCCAGTATTCCTCATTAATAAAACCTGCTAGGGTATTTTTTGTGTGGTATAATTTTAATCAAGATCCCTACCAATATCTGAGATATCTCAGAAAATGGCTCAGGAGGACACCTACTTTTCACAGTTATTTTTCACCTTTTACTCTTGCTCTGAATATGTAAAACATCACAGAGGGTATAGATTCCTATATTTACAGAATACCTATGTAAACAGCTATAAACCTTTTTACTTAGTAGCTCTCTCTTTCTGCTACCATTACCATCAATCTGGCTAGTAAATGTGTTTCTATAAATGCACAAGCTTTCACATCTCCCCTTACCAGTACTGCACTTGCTGATGATGATCCATTTTTTTCAAGATCAGCACGGTAAGTCTGTTCTCTCTTCCTTGACACAGGAAAGTTCTGTGCCTCCCAAACAACTTGTTTGTCTTTTTTCCTTTAAACTATAAAAGCTCTTAAATTTCTTCATTCTTTCGACATGAAATGAAATGCTTATATTATAAAGGAAGTTTGGGATGTATTTCTCTGTTAAAAATAAAATCCATACATATACTCACCATATAAATATTGCCCTACCAGAGAAAGGACATTTATAGTTATGTAGGTTTAGTCCAAACGCCAACAAATCAGTAATTTGAAATCGTTACCAATCTTTCATTTTACAATAGAGTTAAGTAAAAGCGTTAATTTAAATATCCACAGAGCAAAACTCTACTGACATCAGCATATTACCAAAACCAATTTTCTTACATCAACTCACATCTTCTTCTAATTCTGTAGCATAGCTCTGGGGAGTTGCTACAAGGTCTCTGTAAACTGAAAATCTAAATAACATTATGACGCCTGTTACAGAACTAATTTATAAATCTAATACCCTAGTTGAATTTAATATCCTACTTATTTATTCAAGCAAAATATCTGGAAAAGATATGTCACATCATACTGCAGTTGTTACAAATATAGGAAAAATAAAGAGGAATTTTAAGTATGAATAATAATAACTTCTAGGGACAGGTACAAGCAAGAACAGTTGCCTGTCTACCACATTATGGCACCTCTAGCTTTTGCTCATAATTGGAATGTTTGTTTTGTAATTCAGTTATTGACAAATTTAGTATTTTACATCAGACTTGCAATTTGAAAGTGCTCCTTCTATTAGCATTATTTGCTCCAAGCTATAGCAGCATAAAATCGTTGGGCAAACAGATGCCTTCTCATCAACTACCTTTAGCAACTCCTTTTTTGGGGAGGGGGATTGAAGAACCGAGCTTTATAGCGCTATTTATGAACACATGCTTTCAATACAAATACAGTCATACATGCACCTCAACTTTCAAGCTAACAGAAACAGGCTACATCAATAAAATATGAAATTTACCTCTTATATTGCCTTTTCTAAGCCCTTCCACTTGAATACATCTCAGACCTAGTTTTGTAAAAATATTTAGGATCACAGTGTGAGAGAAAAACAAATAGGTTAAAATCATTCACAAAAACATGTTGCTACTGAAGCTTCACTGCTGGATAAGCCCTGTTAACCAGGCTGGCAGAAGCAGCATTTTATAAAAACGTAGCTGACTTGAATAGCATATCGATATGGCAGAGCTGAATGCCCAGAAAAAGGACGGCACCCATTTTTAGACGACTTAATACCCATCAAGGAGGCCTGCATGAATCACGTCACAGGGAACACGTAACCTTCTTGCTGGACTTGAGCTGGGTCGCAGCCCCAGCCTCCAGGCTGCATCCAGCGCCCAGCAGGCCGCAGACTCTGCCCTCCGCACGGCCACTGCCAGGGCTCATGGGCGCAGCACCACTGGCACACACGCTACACAACAGTATTTCTATGCTGCTGCAATGCTGCAGCTGACCACGGCCGTGCTCCTTCAGGAGGGCAAAGGCCTCTCAGGCGCTTCCCCTCTCCTCAGGCTCTCACCCAGGTGCAGCCCCCTCAAGGCGTGAGGAGAGAGGGCACGCAAGGGGGAGCAGTTCCTGTGCTCACACTCCCTGCAGCCACTTTGAGCTACCAAAAACAGGAGGCCAGCAAGCCCAGCCAGGGGGTAAACGCCTGGGGTATGGGAGAAACAACTTACCAGGGTAGGGGGTGGATGTTACCTGCTCACACCATCTTTCTACTCTCTTCACTTTCGAGGACTACCAGGGCAGAAGCAGCCACCAGTACAAGTTAAATAAGCTATATAGGGAATTCCCATAGGCTGCCTTAGGGCATCTTTTCTTTCTTTTTTTTTTTTCCCACCACAGGTGCAGCACAGGAGGGACTCGTAAAATGGAGCAGATACGTAGCTCTTGGTTCTCCAGGCAGGCAATAAGCTTCAACTGGCTGGGTGCATCATGAAAGTTCTTCCTACTCTTCCTCCTCTCAATCAAATACTAAAACATCTTCGCATTTTTCCTCCACTGATCCTTCACTAGGGAAAATTATTTTGGACAGCAGCATGGCCAGCTGCTCTTAATTATAAATCAGGTCTCCAACATATGTGCACAGTACATAGGGCCACTCTAACAGTAGGAAAGCTAAAGCAATACATGCGAGCCAGAACTCCGAGAAGCAAACAACTGTGTCTGAGCAGACCACGTGTGCAGTCCTGCACCCAAAAAGCTTCGACAGACTCAGCTCCTGCACTCCCCCTGAGTCTTCCCCTCTGGGAAATGCTGAAGAATTTAGGAACTTTTGGAAGAGTGAGCAAAGACAAAAAGCAGTGCTCAGAACCTTCCTTGCTTTACCATCTCCTTGCCAGCTTTTTCTCATTTGCTTTTAAGACATTCATTAATAGTCAGATTTGCTAGGATTTTTCTTTTAAGTAAAAACAATCAGGCGAATTGGCCCAAGGGCCAAATGCATCCCTATCAAGTAACGCACTATGGCCTGAGGCCACTCTCTCAGGTTCTCTCTCATCTCTCTCAAATATTTAAAGATGGTAGAAGCGTAGCGACCCCAGGAGAACGTCTTGCCCAGTCCTTGCACCACCATACCAATCACTGCATTATTTAAACTGAGAAAGAGCCAATAATAGCCCAGTCTAAGTTTTTCATTAATGGGTGCTTCAAGTACTTATACTCACATTTAGGACTCCAAACAATCAATCTGGTTTACAGTAAGTGGTGCTGAGGGCCGAGAAACTCCCACTGAAGCTAGAGGATTATCTCATAATCATGTCACATCCTCAGATTTTTAGATGTGGACTTGAAAAGAATTCAGTTCAATGATTGCAATACATCACAGCTCAGATCACTTATTCCCTGTCTGCTGGTTTAACGAATGCTTCCACTCCTTTTACTTTTCTCCGTCAGTGGCTGATAAACATTTCTACCAGTTGCAGGGAAAAGATAAAGACTCTCTGTTGTGCTCTCACACCTCTGCATCTAAGCTCCAACTACGAGTGCATGTGCTTATTGCTGTTTCTCTAGGTTTGTTTCTCCCGTGGTCTTAGGGGGTGGATTCGGATGTGAATTTCAGGCAGGCTCCTGACTGTTACCAACCTGGCCACAGAGCACTCACAGTCAAAGCACCCAGTCACACCAGGAGGGAACCACAAAGGAGACTGCAGAGGATAAGACAAAGGAGCAAAAGATAACCTAAGGGAAAGGGTATTTAGGAAGAAGGCAAAATGAGAAAAGGATGTGCTACCCTAAATATGCTACTCACAGCTAAATGCCAAGCAGAAAGCACTGGCTACTGCAGCTGAGGTTCTAGTTTGGTAACTAGTGCGGCTCACTCCGTATGCTCAGTAAGCACCGAACTAAGCCATCTGTCTGTGTATCTGTGGCAAAGGGAGCCAAAACCTACCTGATCTGTCACACCTGCTCTCCACTGCCCTCCGTGCCCAACTGGCAAATGCTGAGAAAGAATAAAAACACTCACTGGGGCCACAGATCCCAGAAGTACGTGTCGGGGCGGGGGGGGGACAGTGTACACGTATGGGGGGGATATTGTGTCTCCTGTGTTTCATAACACGCTAAAAATATGTCACTTCTGATAACTACAGGGCAGATTTTCCAAGCGAGGCATGTGCAACTGAGCAAGCCTAACTGAGGCAGACCAACACCAGATGTGCATGCACAGATACTTGACTTGCACGCGCACACAGTCGATAGTGTCTCCATGATTGTGATGATATCATGGCACAAGTTTATTTTCAAAAGCCTACTCTTGCTTTGGGAATTTTACATACTAACCACAAGCAAAAGCTGTTCGTTTTTATTATTCAGCTACACGCTGATATTCAGCTGGAGTTCAAAGCAGTTAGCCAACGAGAAAAATGACTCGATCTTTAAAAAGAGATAGGAAAAATGTATGGCAACCATGAGATTCGAATCAGTCTATAGCCATTCACCGTATTAACAACACAGCCATTTATACAAAGTCCTATCTAAAAACAGTTGCAAGAATGATTAGTTTTAGTATTTGAGAATTAGCTCCTGACACAGGGCATTTTAAGCAGTGCGTTTGGTGTTTATGAACATGCAAGGACAAGTAAGTCTGCTGAAAAGCCTTACAAATACGATAACTGAGAAAGTAGAGCAAGGAAGTATCAGCCGGGAGAGCGACTGTCACACAGGCGACAGGCGGATTCCTCCACCCTTTGGCCTGGGGTGGTTCGTGCTACTGATTGGCTGAACTCACCAGAAATTGAGAGAGACAAATGCTTAAAAAAAAAGAAGAAAGAAAAAAAAAAGAAAGGATTCACAAAGCAGATGAGAAAGGACTAACAGATTTGGGCTGTGACCTGACAGACTCACAGAGCCAAGGTCCCCTTTAAAATCCTTATTTAGAAATCTAAAGATGTGACCTGATTTTGAAAAGTACTGAGCACCCAACAGCTCCATTGACTTCAGTGTTAGTAACCGCACGAATACAGCATTTCCTCTCAGTTGCTAAAAATTTCATGAAGCCTGTGTGCCACCTATGAAACCAATGGACTCGCTAGGTGCTAAGACTCTCACAAGATCAAGCCCATCTGGCTGGGAATTAACCAGCCACGGCAGCATTTACACATTTTTCTCTCAATTTCAGTTCAAAATAAAAGCCAAATTACAAGTTCAGCTGAATGACTGGCACTGACTTGAGAAGCCTTAATGACTATTAATATATGAGAATCAATACATTTACACACATAAAATACATTCTTTAGACTTTTCTCAGTAAGCTTAATTTAGAGCTCTCATTGTTTGAACGTTTTCCAAGGCTTTCCTTCATGAATACTGTAGGTTTAACCTACTTTAGTTTAGAAAAGTGTCTCATTCAAGTGAGTCTCAGAACAGCATAGCTCAGGTCATGAGTTTTGGACCAGACATACAAATGAACAAAACCCGTGAGCTTATAATGAGAAAAATATGTTTTGTTTTGTTTTCCCAAAGGAAAAAGGATGTGGCCTCTTTTCAGAGCTGGGAAGATTTTGTTTAATGATCCCCATTTTTATTTCCTCCCTCTACCCGCCCCCTCTTTTCTTAATTTGGAAGTCTATATCACGTAGAACAAGTATTTGTGTTCCCCAATTGCGGAAAAATTCTCTTTGGCAAAGTTTTAGCATAATGTTGTCCTTTAAAAATGCAAGTCAACTTTGAAAAGTTTAAATGACCTGATACCATTTGACTTCTCCATGATCAGCCTTATGTGGTAAACAGGCACTTGAATATTACTAAATTTTGTTATTTTCCAGCATTTTTTCTGTTTTATATCAACGTTATGCTACAGGAAAGACTCTTCATTGCCTTAAAGCCTTATGGTGTTGGATTTCAGGTGAAAAAAATATAAATTAACATAGTAATTTTAAAAGTTGTGCTAACTGAGTAAAAAATGAGTTGTACTACGTTGGTCGGGACACAGTTTTTTAGTCATATATTCAAGACTGCAGTACTGACCACTGTTATACTCACAAAAACACCTACTCCCTATTCATTAAAGCAAGTCAAAATTGAAATGTAATCCCAACAGTGCTTTTGTACAAACAAATTTGCATAATGTTATATAAATCTTTTTTTCCCTCCTTTTTTTTTTAATATGAATTTTGAAAACCAAGTCTTTTACTTTTTGCATTTTAGCTGGAAAAAAACAAGGCCAAGTTTCTGGTTCTGTATACACTAACAAGATGGCCGCAGCATGAGATAAGATGGGAGAGACGATGCCGGACGAGGGCCCCGAGAGCAGCGCCCGGACGTCGCTGGGAGCAGGCAGCTCAGCTGCCAGCGACAGCCCTTCTTCCTCTGCCTCCCTCCTCCTAAAGGGCATGTAGGACAAGGAACAGGCAAGGAGCCGGTAGGATAAATAATAATAAAAATGCATTATTTTAACGTGATGTTGGAAATATGCCATTTGTTAGTGGGTAGGAACCAGAGAGAAAGTAACAGAGAAATCTGAAACTCCTGGTTTATCCATCCCTAACCTACAATCAACAGATTACTTTCTAGTATTCAAAGAAACTTAATTTTAGCCAGTAAAAAAAATACTGTGCCTTTAGCGTTGTTTATTATTGAACATACACACGCTGCCGGCATGCTGAGCACCCATTTCATAGCAGATCTCTACACATCCACAGCTACATTCAGTGCCTCAGCCCCTTAGCATCTCAAAGGTGACATCTGGACCTGTGGTACAAGATGCTGCGGTAGGTACAGAGCTTAGTGATGCTCATGGCTAGAGCCACGCATCCCACGCTGACAGGCTTCAAGCCCAGCCATAACAGACACAGTAATTTTGAGATTAATGTCTCTTCTACTACTTGCAAATACATAATTCAATACTAATAAGCTTCAATTTATTCTTTAAGATGATAACTATTAAAAATTTCAAGACATCTATTTTATTTTGGTCAATTCATAAATCTCCTCATAGGTACAAGCAGAATTGACTTGAATTTTAAGGTCAGTCTTCATAGAAACACCATTTACTGTTTTCTTGCAATCTGTTCCAGTCTACCTACACACAGAATAGATATCTATTATTCACTGCTGTATTTGCTGACAGAACTAACACAATCATTTCCATAAGTTGTAAAAAGTTGAGACCTCTAGGATATCAAGAGAGAATATTTGGCCATGTCTTATTAATGAGTCTTGAAGTACAAACAGAAGCTACTGAATCTGTCAGTACAAAAATCTGTCAGTACAAAGCTTCCCTTCCTTCTCCCCAAACAAATGTGGATTTCTGTCAAATTTTTATATTATTAATGCTTCCTGAGAAGTTAATATATTTTCAGAGAAAGTTATTAAATCAACATAAGGTAGTTTTGTTCACCAAAATCAAAATGTGAAGCAGGTATTTGCCAGTACACAAATGAAGGCAATCACTTTTCACTACCTTGTTTTGCCATTACGTGTTTTCAAATAATAGTTGCATTTAAAATTTGCTCTCAATTTTTGTTATAGCCTACCCTTCAATTACAGTATTGTTACAAACTCCAGCACTCCATCTTTTAAACCTATAATGAAAATAGGTTTTAGCATATTGTAAAAGAAATTCTTAAAGAACCTAGTGTTGCCAATGCACAGTTTTTATTTAACACAAACATAAAGTCAGGAGCCATTTAATATCCCTTTCAGTTCCAAGCTGGAGAAACAACTGACATGTAGAGGCTTTCCTCAATATTCTCCCCTACTCTAGGCTGACACAGTGATGCATCTCCCCTCATATCGAAACTTTGCAGTTACAAGAGAAGTAATAGAAAACTGCTTTTTTAAGATCAACGGGTGAATGATGTGCACTGTACTCTACTATGTGGCACTAAAGACTTGTGAAGACAGTAATTAGCTGGAAGCACATTATATTTTCTATTACTCTATAGGCAAAATAGTGTCTCCAAAACTTTCATTATCAGCAACAAATTATATATTGTCAAAGCTTAAATCACATTATTTCAGAATGCTTTTTACATTTTCCAGTATTTTTTAATAATATTCCTTACTGAAAATAAGTACATTCAATTATACAGTAACAAAGAGCTATCAGAATTGTTTTGCCATTTCCATGGTTTGAGGCATCAGTGGTCTCACAGAAACAAAAAAAACATTCTCTCAACCAAATCTTTAACTGTCTTCCCAAATAAAAAAAAAGGAATATATTGCTGGTAATATTTGAAGCTTTTGTCGTGTCTTTTTAACTACAGATAAAATCTGGCACAGAATATTATCTGCTGTTAACAATTAGATGATTTATATAACCAAACTGACTGCACCATCACAGTCTTTGCTGCAATCACGATGCATGCTGACATGCAACATAAAAATAAATATATCATTTTTTAAATATAAAAATGATTAGCTGCTGTACGAATTCTGCCAAACTCTGTACTAGCCAAATAAACCCACTGCTTTGTACCTTATATAGCTAGTATTAAACTTATAGTAAATAATCCTTTAATACAAAAAGTCTGAATATGGAAGTCAATCCTAGACACAATTTTTAGACAATCTATATCTATTCAGGAAATACATACAAGGTTACTTTGAATTTCAGTAAAAATTTCAAATTATTTCTGCATATAAAGGCAATACAGAAATTGTTAAAGAAAAAAATTGAAAATATAATAAAAATGTAAAGTAGAGCCATTTGAGATTAAATATGTATAACTTGGTGTTAAAGCAACCAAACAGTTCACTAAAATTAGAGACACTAAGGAAAGAGCTTGAATGTAACCACTTAAAATCCCCTGGAGGCAATTCTGATACTCATTCCCTGATCTTTCCATTACTCTGGATGGACACTCCAGTTTTCAAAACCATCTAGCTGGAATCTCCACCGTGAGCTCCACCAAAGGTCGGCTGGTCGCTTATTGGGGAAGTTTTGGACTCCTGCCTTCCCTGAAACTCTCGCTGGCCACGATCTGGAATTCGGGCAGAGGCCGTTCTGCCCTGCATGCCAAGCAGAGCTCCATGAGGGCTCCCTCCGCGAGCCTCCCACAGTGCCGCGAGCCTCTCCGCAGCGCCCCACTGCACCGCGACACGCCAGGGGCAACACTCCCTTCCGAGCTGAGCCCTCAGGGACCGCGTCACGTACGCAGCAACGGCGGGCCCTGGCAGGAGATGTCTCACTGTGCTTCAGAGCACGGTCTGCACACAGTGTTCACTGAAATCCTTGACATAAAATGCATGAGGATATACGAGCATTTACTATTTTGTAGTACTAAACTAAAATGGTTTTAATAAACCTTGTCATATTTTTCTTTCATTTCTTGAATATATTAAAGTACTTCACAAATAGAAGAGCAGAGGTTTCACTAGGCAAAATCTCAAATAACATTAACCTTCTTCCCTCATTCACTAACACGCAACCACAACAAAGAGTGTCCCACAAAGATGTAAGGTAAAGAACTGTTTGTAGCCTCAGTGACAAAAATGGGAAAAAAACACGGCACTGACCCTTAACAGGGCAGGAGGATCCTCTTATCCCTCCTTCCCCAAACTCAAATTGGCAACAGCTGCTCCTCCTTTCCACACCAGAACTCGCAGGGAAGATGAAGACAAATGAAGGATGAGAGTTCCTGCTGTGGACATGGCGGGGAAGCAGGGAGCGAAACTGCTGCACCGTCTGAAGATGGGCCAAGAGGGAGGCAGCCTCGCGCGGCGCTGGGGTAGGAGGAAGAGGAGAGCTGTGCTTCTCCAGCACCACTGAAACATATCCACAGGCTGTGCAGTCAGCATCACCTCCAAACCAAAGCACCCCAGCCCAGTTCTTCCAACTCTCCAAAGAAAAGAAATCATTGACTACGATGCAATGAAAACAGCAGCAAGAAGCATAGGTATTTTAACTGGCAGGGAGTATGCCCATATTCTAGTCTTTCTAAATTGAACGTGTGTCCACACTACACTAGAATTCATATAACTGTTAGAAGGAATAACACACACAGGTCCCATCAATTGCTTAGTGGAAAGAAAGTGTCTTCTTACACATGATTTTACAGATTATTCACAAATCTGAACACAAAAGCCTGCACTAAGGGCCATCCTATGTACTTGTAATGCTCCTTGGGAAATTACATGCTCACAAACTCATGAGCAGGTTAAGCCCATCTACATGTAGCTTTTTATCCATACTGTATCTGTCACGGAGGGAAGATATTGTCAGTTGAATAAATAATCCAGATGTAATTCAATACTTTACTAATGCAATTCAATCCACGACACTTGATGTAGCAATGTTCATCAAGATTAATTCCCTAAAAACCCAGGGTATGAGAGAACATGACCAAAAGAAGACAGCAGATGAATGCAGGAAGTGTTCATGGTATACAGTATACATGCTATGTATGCAAACTTTAGGAGTTTTGCATTTAATATATTTTTTACCTGAAATGGTTATAACTCAGAAGAAAACTAAGTAGGAGTAAGCAGATAGTCTCAACACCAGTCTGACATCTCGGACAAATCACTATCCCAAAATTAATCTTTAAAATGGGAATAACTGTACTTCCCACCCAGACAAGTATAATGAAAGAATAAAACCATTCGCACACTGGACAGCTCAAACTGTACAATGATAGATTAGTATCTAGATAAATAGGTTAACTTAAAGAGCATTTTTCCCTTCCCTCCTATCTCACATGATGAAAAAGGCGTGTAAGAAGTCTCACCAGCCTTTTTTCTTGTACATTATTTTAGACAGTTTCTCTCATTAACCTCCACTCTAAAATAAGCAATTCTAGCTTTCTAACCTCCTTCTCTTGGAAGTCTTTCTACAGGGCTAGTTACTCCCAATACCACTTTTCATTTCTACTACACAGTTGATTATTTTGAAGCAAGCACTCATGAATTCACTACCAAAACCAATGTTTTATACTTGGGAACACAGATACAGTTCAGTGCACTTTTATATGCAAAATAAAAAAAAAAAAAAAAAAATGGGACGCATCTTGTATTTCCTCTCATACAAAGTATTGGTACGTATTCTGTACATGTAGTTTCTCACATAAAGGCTACTCAAATACCACATCAGCAAAACACTGCTTATTCCACAAAAAATAAATAAAACTGACATTTATTTACTTATTTTCCGCCTATTAATGCAATTATTGGAGGTCCTCTCCCAGACTGAATAACCAGAATAGGGCAAATAGAAGACTGTAAGAAAGGACAAGACAGTCATAGTTTGGAGTTAAGAGAGAAGGACAAACAGGGGTATACTACCTGTCAAAGACTTCTGAGTAACTATGGATATGAAAACGAGAAAAAAGTGAGTCCTCCAAACAGTGCAAGTTTAGAGATACATGAATTACTTATTGCATTAACTTTAATGTTTTTTGCACAAAACAATACTGGACATTTATTTCTTTGTGATTGTGAGAAGAACTCTTCCACCCATATGTCAGCTACCGCATAGCACTGAGAAGTATCTGCTTTCTTGAGCTGTCTAATATCTGTATTTGATAATTAACACTGTAACAGAATCCTTGATTATATATGCACATAGATATACATAGATACAGACGCACATATGTAGCGCTCATTCACATACATATTTTTGCATATGTAAAGAAGTATGCACGTAAATACCCATTGAAATCTCCACTCCAGGAGTGATTAAAATGTATTGAAATATTTTATCATTACAGGCTTGGATATCCATCACTTGAAACTGCATATTTACACATTCAGTAGTACGATTAAAAATGTTTCATGAAATAATTGTTCATTAGTAGGTCTTAAATTATGGGAAGTCTCAAATTATGAATATTTAGGCCAATCATGAAATCTGCAATTTGTGAATACTGCAGAGAAGCTCAAGGCAGCTTTGAAAGTATGAAACATCTCGTGCTTCTCAATGCAGTATTTTTTGTTCATATTCACTGCAGCAAGTCTCCTATTCATATTAGTTTGCTTTTTTATTATTATTTTTGTCAATTTAAGTTATCTTAGGCACCGTTATTATTTATGATTTCATCCTTTTATTGGATGGATTAATCCAAGCTTCACAGAAGTTGTATTTGAGAACCCTGACGTTTTGCGAAGTTCAGTTTGAACAATCAGGGATTTTTGTGTAAATTAAAGCTAAAAACTAAAGGTAGAGCCTATAAAATTGCTTATCTGCATTTCAGAAATTGACTATTCCTGGATTCTCAAAAACCAGTATCTATTTGCTGCATTTTTCATGCACACACACAATCTCTTAAAACAATCCCAAAGCGGGGAAAAAAAATCCTTTTTTTATGGTATTAGATATAACACACTTTTCAGCTTCCATTTTAGATTTGGCAAAAAGTACAGCACTGACCAGCACTAAACGTGAGTTTCCATTTTCTATTCCTGAATCGATTTAAGAATTAACATAGCTCACAAAAAATCTGACTTTCTAATTTATTCATTAGCACGAAGGAAAAAGTTCTGGGGGTAATGTAATTAATAGTTGCAGTAGCTGATGCACTATAACAAGCTTGACGTCATTGGCACACAGCGCTCGAGAGAACTAAGAATCCACTCTGAATAACGCCCTTCACCAGACGCTCTGCTAGGGCAGTGCCCATCCCTGCTTTACAACCCAGGAATTTTGGGTAGGGCCGAGGGCAGCTCGGGCCCGTGCGCGGGGAGGCGGCCTCCCGCATGGGTCTGCGGTGGGAGCTGCTCCGGGACAGCCAGGTCCTCGCTCCGGAGGACAGTTACACCACCAAGTCCCCAGCACTTCATATGGCTGATTATTCTCCTTACACAATTAAGAGAGAAAACGAGCTCCTCCAATACACATTTGAGTCTCCCTAATACCCATCTTACTGTGTTAATACCAACCCTAAATACTTTTTCATAGATGATTAGTTACAAGACAAGTAACTGTGAGAAGCAGCTTTCAGGGTACCAGAGGTTTCACTGGGATACAGGAAGGAACAGACAGCTCCCTCTCGAAAAAGGGATTACTTTTGGTGCTACCAAATTAAGGATGCACTGAAGGAAAGTCAGCCTGCATGACACAAGTTTGATGTCGTCAGAAGAGACCACAGCGAGACAACCTCCTTTCTGTTCCATCTGCAAGGGGAAGTGACTTGAGTGGGCATGAAAAGGGAAGCATTGCTCCAAGAAATTAGTTGGTGCAAAGACAGTCCAAATGGAAGAATTATCAATTCAGGCACAATGTGTCAGTATCTAATGAGAAAGGCAGGATGCAAAAATAACATCTCAGTGTAACTATTAAGCTAGAAGGGACCCTCCTTAGTGTATTAAGGCTGCCTTTACTGGTGTAAAAACAACAACAGTTACATTATGCCATCACGCTCCCATCTTTTCAATTACAGAGATAGAACAATCTCAAATTCCAAAGCTAACTACAAATCAAAATTGTGTTATGTTATCTGCTGAGACACAAATGGAAAATAAATACTGTTAACTGTCACTTTCCATTAGGTAACAGAAATTCAATTACATTTCAAACAAGCCTCCACGTCAACAGAATAAATCTGTTTTTATAAGTGAACAGGTAACCATTTTTGATTCTAACTTCCCAAAGGGAAAAAATCAATTTTAATCACAATTCTTCTTTTTTTTTTTCTCCATATGAATGTTTTGGAAAAAAAGTACATTATCTGACCTAACAAATATTGTTGCATAGCACTGAGGATTAGGGAATGGAGAGAGGGGAAGAGGTAGAATTATTAAATTTGTCTGCTGATACATCGTACTGCTTTTTGAAATGAAGATTCACACTGTCCAACTCAATGAACGTGGACCATCTGCTTTCCTCATCCTTTTTTAATCAAAATATCAGAAAATCAAGAAAGCATCAGCAACTACTGCACCGAGTTAATCACAGTGCAACAGCCACTATAGAAAGCCATGTGCTTTATCAAGGTGATTATACTTCAACAGGTTGAGCTAAGTAGTAAAGAAAGTTTCTATAAAGAAAGGGCCTCTAGCGTCGTCACAAACATGGGCAAAAATACCCATAACCTATGTGAGATGCCATTCAAAAATACAATGTCATTAATTCAACAGTATCTTTTCTAACAGGAGGCCAACAGAATAATGACAAAAAAAATGAAGAAATTGGGAATTGAGATCTAAATATAAGATTCCTTCATAAACCTTCATACTGGAATTTGAAAATAATAAATCCTGCTCAACCTTTCTAAAGGCCTTTCTTCTTGGCATAGACTGCTCTGATCCAGAGCCAAAGAAATCTCAGCCCGTGTGCTCAACACTCAGGCCTTTTCTTCACCAAAGTATACAAGGCAAAGCAAAACTGCTTGATATGTAGCTTACCCTTGTGTGCAGAAAGGAAGAAATTAAGCCACCCTTCCCCGCCATCACAGGGCAGGAAGGCTGTGTCTGGACCTCGTGCTCACGATGAGGGCAAGACGGAAGTAGCAGTCAAACATGCGTTTGGCAGCTGGGTACACCATAAACACTACCAATTGCAACAAGGAGAACAGACAACTTGGGCACCCCACCATCTAATGCCAGAGCATCCTACTAGGCTAGAGACCAAAGGAAAACACTCTCAATTCCATAAACCTCTTTCTGTTTACAGAAGCACACTGCAGAGTACACAAACTCATGATTCACACAAAAATACCTGCCTATAATAACACATAAGAACTAATTTAGTAAGGAAGCAAAAGTTTAGCCATTAAGCAGCAGTGGTCACAGTGTAATTAAGTTTGACATCCTCTTGGGGCCATCACATCAAGAGGTAGTGCTATGACACTAAACTTCAAGCAGATTTTGGCTGTCCTAAATGAGGAAGCTAGTTATAAAGCCTGAAGGAGAAAGTTAAAAAATTAAAATCCAAAGAAACAGCATGCAGTCTACTAAAAAAATACATTATTAGAGTCACAGCAGGCTCACATATCCCAAAACAAAAAAAGGGAAATTAAAAAAAAAAAAGCTTAAGCCATGAGAACCTAGCAGGAAAAATATGTCATCATGTAAAGTGCGAACAGCAGACTATGACGGCTAAGAGAACCCCACGAGCAGCCAAGTAAACCATACAATTAAGAGATTCCTTACATACAGTTGAATAGAGGGGCTCATAAGAATACAGTACCTGTTTTTACACCTGAGTTATCAGGAGTTGAGTTAAATCAGACTCAATTGCAGAGAAGCTAAAAATTTTATTGTACTAACTGTCCATCACAATTAATAATATTTAGGATGGGCAACTCTCCATAACAATGGTGTTGTCGGAGACTGGATGATTAAAGATGGAGAAATTTGACAGATTCAACAATCCGTTTCCTTCAGGACCAAAAGCCTTCAAGATTTCCCAAATTCTTGGAAATTTGACATCATTTTTGGCAAATCTGTTTTCATATGACTCTCTCAAGACACTGAGACGGTATTTGAAGGTCAAACAAGAAAAAGATCCTAGTCTGAAGGTCCTAAATGCATAAAGTTTGTTTATATATTTTTATCTTTTTGAAAGTATAAGAATGGCTATACCTTGTTCAGTCCTAAGGTTAATCCATATCTATTTTCAACAGTGTCTGCAGTACTTGATCCACAGGGAACTCAGAAAAGGACAAGCAAATACGGTGTCTTCCCCCTCCAAAGTCCTCTTCCCACCTCAACTGTTTCCAGTTGATGGGATTGCCTGATCTTAATACAGATGGCCTATTTTGTTACTCTCAACAGATCTCTCTTCCAATTACTTGTTCAGTATAACCTTGAACCGTCATAAACCTTTTGCATAGAAAAAAGTCCTCTGTCAAGTTATCATCATAAATGTTTTCTAGGCAGTATCTTATGTTTAGCAGCTTTCAGTCCCAAGGGGGTTTGTGAAATACTGATCCAAGTTCTGAAAGAACCAGGAAAGTTGAAAAGAACTGAGCTACTGATAAGAACGTGTAATTATATTGCCAGCCTTAAGGATGAGATGTTTGCATACTCCACGAAAACACAGACACCCATATCCTTCAAGGAGCTAGAGGGTTGATTATTTACAATACCACTCAGAGTCGGTCGCAAAACATACCTGAATATAGCATAATTCCTCAGCAAAAATGCTCTTTTGGCCAGTTAAGAATGCTCTGATAATCTGTCCATAATATTCTGAATGTAAACAATGAAAATAAGATTATATAGACTTCCTAAAATCTTATTTCCATGAGGGTACTCATGAAACTTGGACGCACAGATCTCAATGTCAAATTTTCCCCAGGGCGAAGGGAAGGGGATGACCCCCACACATTTGCAGATGTACTCCTGGTGTGAAGTGCAAGACTAAATGATTGGAAACAAAACAAGGAGAAAAAGATAACTAATGAGGAAAGAGACACATACTAGCATGTCTGAGGGATCAATACTATGTTATCCATATACATGGCTATCTATATATACTAATAAAAGAAAGCTGACATGCTATAAGTAATAGAATGTGAAACTTGCTGACAACAGAGAACTATTTTAGGGTAGTCAAGACTACAAAGGATTATGGGGAACTCCAGAAGGACCTTTAAAAAACTAGGTAATTGGACAACCTGACAGCAGATGAAATTCACTGTGAGAAAAGTGCAGAGTAGGGTACACTAGAAGGAACAAATTTAAAGCCACTTGTACATACTGATGGATTCTGAATTAGTTATAACCTCTTAGGAAAAAAAAATGCAAGATTCATCATGGGCACTTCAATGAAGATGTTCGCTCAATACACATGAGGAGTCAAAAAAGTGAACAGGATGTTACGATGTATTGAGAAGGGAATACAGAATATTATGAAAATATTTATATACTTCCGTTTATATACTGCCATAGCTGTAAATTAATGATGTATACTCCCCTTGAATGCATTACCTCTATCAAGAAGGACGGGGGAAAAAAAAACAGTCCAAAGGACAACAAGGATAAAAATCCTGCTTCACAGCAAGAGCCAGTTCCTAACTAAAGCAGGTGAGAAAAAGTTTCCTTATGACCAAATTATTTAATTTAATGAATACATGGAATTACATGTAACCTCCCTTCTCTGACAGAACGTAAAATACCTAACATCAGAAACAATGCTAGGCTAGGTAGACCCTGCCTTTTTCACATGAGATTACCTATGTTTTTAAATTATGAATTATGCAGTGTTCAGAGAATATGATAACAGAGGGCTACAAAGCAAAAATAGGTCATAAGACACCAATCTGTTCTAGTACAAAAGGTCTGACAACAGTGCAGGTGACCTAGTGACAGCAGACACAAGTACAGCTGAGGTACTCGGCTTTGCTTTTTCTCAGTCTTCACCAACCATGTCCCCCAGGCCTCTGTGCTCATGGAAAAGGAGAGAACCAGTCACGAACGAGTGTCAAGTGAGGAGAGTCCTCGTGAGAGGACTCAGCCCATGCGCGTCTATGCAACCAGGCAGGCTGCCTCCAAGAGTGCAGAGAGTTGGTGGGTATCCTTAGAGGGCCTCCCTCCACCACCTTTGAAAGACTGTGGAGATCAGGGAAGGTCCCCAACAAATCTTGTAGCTGTCTTCAAAAAGAGCCAAAAGGCCAATCCAGGGAACTACAAGCCAGTTAGCCTCACTTTGGTCCCTGTAAAAGTCATGGAGCAAGCCCCTGAATGCCATCTCCTATGGTATTCCCATGTCCAAGTTAGGTCTGGATGAGTGGACAGCCAGACAGGAGAAACTGCTGGGATGGCTGGGCTGAGGGAGTAGAGGTTAAAGGGCTGTACTCTGCCTGGAGGCTGGCAACAAGCAAAGCCCTGCAGATCTCTGTCCTGCTCCATGTCTACGACAGTGACCCAGAAGAGGCAACAAACTGCACCCACATGGGGTTTGTGGATGACACCAAACCCTGAGGAAAAGTCAACATGCCTGACAGAGCAGAGGGACCTAGGCAGGCTGGAAAAATGGACAAGCAGGAACACCCTGAAACTCACCAAGGAGAAATGCCAAGTCCTGCACCTAGGAAGGAATAAACAACACTGGCTGAGGAACAGCTCTGCTGAAAATGTCTTGGTAGACAGCAAGCTGAACAGAAGCCAGCAGTGTGCCCTGGCAGCGAGGAAGGCAAAGAGCTTCCCCACCTGTATTAACAGAATTATAGAGAGTAGCCAGACACAAGGAATTAACCCCCTCTACTCTGCATTTCTCAGACGACTGTGGAATACTGCACTTGGCCCTCCCAACACAAGAAACACAACAATGAATTGCAGTAAATTCAGGAGAGAGGCCCCAAGTTCAGGGGGACAGGCGCATTTGCCCAGTGAAGAGAGGTTGAGGTGGCTGGACTTGTTCAGCCTGAAGAACAGATGACCCTTGCAGTTCCCAACAGCAGCCTGCCAGTAGTGGCAAGATCACAGAGAAGAGGGAGTCGGGCTCTTCACAGCATGGTAAGAGGACACAATAGGCATTGACTGTAACAAAAGTCCTTTGGACTGGATATATGGAAAAAACTTTCTCTCTGCGAAGACAGTCAAGCAGTGGAACAGGCTATCCGGAGACTCTGCCATCTCCAACCCCAAGGACTTTCAAGATCCAACTAGATCAAGCTGGTCTGGCCTCAGAGCAGAGCTTGCTTTGAGCAAGTGGTTCCAACTTGAATTATCCCATGTTAAGTAGTTACTTTTGCTGCCACAATCATAACAAGGAATTAGCAGATTTATTACATTCAAGTGACTGGAAACAAAACAAAATGATATTTCTATACAACTCCAGATCCTACGGATTTGTTAACCAGTCTTTTGAAGTGACAGCAGCAGGCAAAGTTCTGGACAGATCATGAAGTGACAGCAGCAGGCAAAGTTCTGGACAGGTCATTTCCCTTCATCAAATTTCCATCTATTCATTTCCATCTACTGCAGTTCTTAGATGGTCCCCATTACTTGGGCATGTGAACCATCCGGCCTCATAGCATTTCAGTGCCATGATTATTAGGATGAAGAAATGAGCAAATTCATTGTCATATTTTTCTTCCCCCTTCTTGATACAGATCAAGAAGTTCAGCGCTGTTAAATGATGATACCTTTTAAATGTTTGCAACACTGACATTCATAGATTAAATATTTAGATATATTGCCAAATAATGCTATAGATTACAAGATATGGGATAGAAAACCAACAAAATCCAGGAAATTCAAAATTTTACTCACACATTTTCCTGAATTTATTCCACTGAGATGCACTACCCTCATTAGTAATGGATTAAGGATGGAAACATTGCTTTTAATTCTTAATTGCATTAGAATTTTGTGGGTGTCTCTGTCACACCTATGACAATAAAACATACTTTTTCTTCAACCGTTTCTCATTTTAAAAGATAGTATTACTAGAAAAAGAATTATGTCATAGCAGATCTGAGTAATAAATATTTCATCCTTATTTTTCCCTCTCATTTCTGTAATTTAGCTACATTTAAAACTTGTGGATTCACTCCAAAGCTCCAAAGTAGCAACCTGGCAGTGATCACAGAATGCCTAAGGTTAGAAGGGGCCTCTAGAGGTCTTCTAGTTCAACCCCCTGTACACACAGGGCCACCTAGAGCATGTGGCACAGGACTGCATCCAAGCGGGTCTTGAAGATCTCCAGAGAAGGAGACTCCACAACCTCTCTGGGCAGCCTGTTCCAGTGCTCTGTCACCCTCACTGTGAGGAAATTTTTCCTTAAGTTCCTGTGGAACTTTTGATGCTTTAGTTTGTGGCCATTTCCTCTAGTTCTGTCAGTGGCCACCACTGAAGAGAGGCCAGCCCCATCCTCCTCACTGCCTCCCTTGAGGTACTTCTACACACTGATCAGGTCCCCTCTCAGTCTTTTCTTCTCCAGGCTGAACAGGCCCAGCTCCCTCAGCCTCTCCTCATAGGGCAGATGTTCCAGGCCCCTGATCATCCTCGTGGCCCTTCACTGGACTCTCTCCAGCAGCTCCACATCCCTCTTGTACTGTGGGGCCCAGAACTGGACACAGTACTCCAGATGTGGCCTCACCAGGGCTGAGTAGAGGGGCTGGATCCCCTCCCTCGACCTGCTGGAGACGCTCCTCTTAATGCACCCCAGGACCCCACTGGCCTTCTTGGCCGCTAGGGCTCATGGTCAACTTGTCGTCCACCATGACACCCAGGTCCTTCTCTGCAGAGCTGCTCTCCAGTAGGTCGGTCCTCAGCCTGTACTGGTGTCTGGGGTTATTTCTCCCCAGGTGCAGGACCGTGCACTTGGCCTTGTTGTGAGATTTTTCACTGCCCAGTTGTCTGTCCAGGTCCCTCGGGATGGCAGCGCAGCCCTCTGGGGTGTCAGCTACTCCTCCCAGCTTCGTATCATCTGCAAACTTGCTGAGAGAGCATTCTGTGCCTTCATCCAGCACATTAATGAATAAATTGAACAGGACTGGACCAAGGACTGACCCCTAAGGGACACCGCTCAACACAGGCCTCCAACTAGACAATGAAAGGAAAGTGCTGCTTCCAAGAGAAAAACTCTCCATGATCACTGAATTGTCTTTGTTTGTTTACAGTCTTCTATTCCTTTTTCGATTACTCACGAAGGAAAACTTTTGGTGTACACATCAACGCAGGTTGATATAGGGCCCCAAATCCATTGAGCACATGAGAACCCTTAAACACCAGCTTCATATTCAATAAAGTTCAGAAATTCTCAGTTTCCTGAAATGCTTCTGCTTTCTCTGGTTGCCTCAGAATACCAGTATTTGTTTCCTAATGGTGTTTTTCTAATACTTTCCCTCACCTGCACCACTTCCTGAAAAAATATCATCCCTCTTGGGTGACTAAGCTTTTCACACTGCCCCCTTCCTTTTTTTCCCCCTCCCTTATTTTTCTCTCATTTTTTTCTCTTTTTGGTTTCTTATTCTTTCTTCCCTTTGATTTTTTATTTTCATTGAAAAAAAAAATTACATTTTAATATTCTTCCCGTCTCTGTTTCTTAAACAGATGGACACTGATGTCATTAATACTGACAAGCAAGGCACTAATACCACTTGTGTTTGGAGCCGACAGCCCAAGTACCTTGGAAGGGTTGCAATTAGTTAGTTCACTTACAAAACATTTTCTCAAGAGACAGGAGAAAAATAAATACCACTAACAACAAACATAAACATTTTTAATTAAATTAAATACTGAAAAATACCGCTAGGGCCACAGAGTTCATACTGTAGCTGAACTTGGCTTGGAAACCACAATTTGACACCCATGATGTAACACTGCTAAATATAAGAACGCATATTGGCGGGGAGAGGACATTTTCAGCTGACAGTCACCAAAATGACAACACTACTGACAAGATGAGAGCAAGAAATACCAAAACAGTGCAAAAAAAGAGAAACAATGTAACCAAACTCATGTAATCACAGGTTTTATGGTGGGAAACCTTGAAACTAAGTGCTAAAGTCAGTGCTAAAAAAAAAACCACTTAAATTGGGCTTGATTTTCCAAGCTGGAAAGTACCACACCATTACGATGGACCCAGTGGTTGAATTTTGGCATGTGTAACTCTAGGCTAGTTTTTGCAAAGAATGATAATATTCTTTCCCCAATTTGTCTTGGGCTAATTTCAACCTATAAGTAGTTTATTTTAAAATTACTAAATCCATACCATGTCAAATGTGAAGTTCTTAAGAAATCCAGTAGAAATTCAGCTGCTTCTTAATAAATAAAATCAAGCACAAAAAAAGATAAATACACACATACCAACATTTATGTATGTTGGTCATAAGACTGATGTTTCAAAAATCCTCTACCTACCATGAATCTGTCAGCTGACTCAATACCAGAATTGTAAGATTAGTTCACAAACGACGAAACTCAGGGCAATTTACCTCCATGTTAAAGAACAAACAATTCTCTAAGTTTCTGAATACAGTAAATGTAACTAGCCAAGGGAGGCGAGTAACTTTCAAAAGGCTATCAAAAAGTAACCAAAAGTATCTGTATCGCTAATATATTGGGTTTTTTTTTTTAAATAAACCATAAATATTTAAACCTTTGAAAATGAATAGAAAATAATCTTTGGTTTGAACAAATGAAACCACTTGTTTGTCTTTAAATAGTACACATTTTAATCAATTATGAAAAAGATTATAAGAAATCAAAATCACTCTACAACTGAAAAAACATTTAATTGGAGAATATCAAAGCTGAATATTTCAAATTTTCAGCAATTTCAAAGGATTAAACAGATGGATAATAAGATTCTAATTTATAACTAAGCATTTCTGTATCATCAAATCAACCTTTTAATTAAAACCTACCAAAAAGTGTCATGAAGCATAATCCAGTGGGTTTTGTTAAGTGATACTCATAAAAATAAAATAACCAACTTTCTGCCATTACAGTTGGGAACACCAGAAGTTTAAATCACAACTAGCTCTGTCCAAGGGGTTCAATCAGGATTTCCTGTTTCCACACCTCCTTTCTGGCATTAGAAGATACAGAGCATCCATAATTTTTTATACTGCTGAGCTGTAAAGGCTTTGGGTTGTAAAATTCTGTTGTCTGCAGACGTGGAATCCTTTCAGCCTTCTTACCCAAGTGTACAGAGATAAAAAGCAGCAGCACATACTGATAGATCCATCTACAGTGCCTGCCTGATGCACTGGGTAAGTCTTGTAACCATCAGATATAGGAGTGGCTTTACATACTGCTAGTGCTACAAATTAATATATTTTCCTCCAGTTTAATGTGTGAGAGAAAATTAATTAAAAACCACTTCTAGATATTGAAGCCTGGCTGATATCTTAGTTTTGACAAGTGAACCTGAAATAGTCAAATCTTCCATCTTGAGGAAGCTGTTGATTAATTTGGGAAGATAACACACACTTCTCCTCCAAGTTATTTTTGCCATATTCCTCAGTTACTTTTCTTTATTACATCTTAAAAGATAAACATTCCATGCATTTCTGTCAACCAACATGACTCGGAAAGTTATTTTCTTTTGATACATTAATTGGCTATCATGAAAAATGGAGCAGAAAATATTATTCATAGAAGTGTTACTCTGCTGTGCATCGCAACTTCAAAGCGCTTCACAGACATGGCCTGCTCGCCACAGCATCCCTGTCAAGCAGCCATGTGCCACTTGTCCCATTCTGCAGGCAGGGAGGAGAAGGAATAAAAGAAATAGAGACCAAAAGCCCCAAAGGGTTTCACTAACATGGACTGTTTCAGTGACCACTTAAGACAGCACCTCCTGCGCACAGGTTTTACACACAGCTTTTCGCTGGAAAAACTTTAGCTTGGTTTCAGTCAGCTAACAAAACAAGCCAAGACTAAAACTTCAAGACTATCTTGTTGTTAATGCTGAGTACTGGTCATGATATCATTGGTTCTGCACAGCAAAAGATGTAAATGACCTCAGACACTTTATCTAATTATTTATGCACAAGGGGTAGTATCATGATTGCAAATTATGCAGAATAGATTAAATTGACCACATTTTATCATGGAAGAAAATTACAAGTAAAATTTCCAAAACACGGCTATCTAAAAATAGCCTTCTAATTCCTTATTGAGACATCTGACTTTCAAAACTGCTGAGTGTGCAGGAGTTCCCCAAGTCAGACATCAACCATTCAGAATTCTTTCTGCCTGTCTCTATGAAAAGATGCCCTATATGATGATAAAGTATGAAAAAATAGATAATCAACAGAAGGACAATTAATTAATCTCCCTTGCAAAAATAAACCGTAAAGTCTTTGCTTACATAACAATTTTTAATGCTGGAAAACAAGGGTTTGAACTGAGGCCATGTGCTGCATCACATAACTTCTTTTGTCACAGACAGCATCATTTACTCCAACTGCAATTGATAGTAGAAGATACTGGATCCCATTTAACTAAAGAAAGAGTTTACTGGTAGGTTCTACCCTACGTGTATATATTTTTGTATGAAAGCTCTTAACCATCTGGTGATGGGAGTCAGAATTTGTCAACCCAAAGTGTTCATGCAAAGATGTACTGGTGACTAATCACATGAGAGCAGCTAGGGTTAATTTACCAGAACAGCTTCTAACCTGCACTTCTTCTATCCATGGTAAATGGACCAGCAGAAAGAGCACAGTAAAAACATGCTCCTGCTTTCTGGAAGGAAAAAAAAAAAAACTTGTTTTATGCTCATCCATCACAACCCTTTCACCTTCTGAGACTGCTAGGAATGCTGCATCATTCAGGGAATTGTCCTCTGCACGTAAGACGGAGCTTCCTCAGCTGAACGCAAAGCATTTTGGAAAGGAAGGCAGCCGAGTGGGGGAGCAGGAGTTTCGTATGAGCAAAGTGATAGGGTGAGAAACGACACAACAGCAGCCATGTCCTCACAGCTGCTACAGGCACAAGGCTGGCCCGAGAGTGGCTCACAGGACGAGCAAAGCAGCAGCTACACGACGCAAGAAGAGACGGCTCAGAAGGGAGACAACTGCCACCGAGCAGCTCAAAGAAATTCACGGTTACAGGAAATGTCTGGATTGTTACACCAATGTGTTTCAAGCAGTGATAAGCTCCTACTAAGAAGGCAAAAATTATCTCCTGAAAAGCAGTAAAAAAAGTAATTTACCAAATAAACAATAAAAAGGGGGAGAACTCTGGGATAAGAAGATAAACACGTCTGATGATTTGTAACAGGAGAGGAGAGCAGGCTGGGTTGGGAGATCCTCTACCTATAAACCTTGGGTTTCCTCCAGCGCCAGAGGGAACAAAGCCCTGAGGCTGCTCAGGCAGCAGCCGGGGCACAGGCCTCTTTGAAGGGGATTTGCCTTGGACGGTGCCCCAACCATACCAGGAGCGCAGAGGAACTGCACTAGACACAATTTCACTTAAAAACACGTTACTGGCTGCAGAGTCCTCTGGAGAAGTTTTTGTAGGCTACAAGAACAGCTATCTTTCCTTCCGCAAACCACTATTTAGATAGTTTCTGTGCTCCTTATTAAGGGTTCTTAACAGGGAAAAGAAAAAAAAAAAAAAACCACAACACAAAAACACGCATTCAGAAATTTATTTAACCACCATCTCAGATAAAACCTACTTCAATTAGAGATAGCCAGGTAACTTAGGAGGAAAAAAAAATCCAATTTTAGCTGTGATGGTTCTAATGCCAGGCTAAGAAAACCATGCTAAGTGATAATGGTAGCGCCATTCACGGGAAGCCTTTGGAGAATGAAATTAGTGCATTCCATTGGCTCTTAATTGTTTTTTAATGGACTCCACTACCCAATAGTTTCCAAAACACAAGGCCTTATTAATGAATTGCTATAGCTTTCTTAATGCTTCTTCCAGCCACTCACCAAAAAACTAAGCACATTTTTAAACTGAATCACCGAAGTAAAAATGGGAAGGGGCTGCAGGACTTTACTGTGGAAAGTTAAAGCCAGACTAAGTTCTCTACACAGCACAAATTCACCTTGCTTACCAATACTTTTACTTATAATTAAAGCTGGTTCCTTACTAAAATGCTTAGCAAGGTGCAATAACTCAACTATCCAAGAATTACCTTATATTTTAAAATCACTTCTTTCATTAGGTTGTTTTTGTTGTGAAGATTTTTTTTAAAGGAATTCCCTTATGTGCTGTAAAAGAAACTCATTTAAGCCAAAGAATCCTTTATATTCTGAGGAACTAATTACCTGAAGGGAGGAGGGTAGAGTGGAGAGGGGATTGAAAATAAGCCTAAAAGCCTCCGATGGAATCTGTTACACAGTTTAAAATATCCATACATACCACAAAAATTTATAATGCTAAATGTGAAATATAGTTTCTGACATACTTCCTACTCATTAAAGCACTTTCTAATACCACACAGAGATACCCAATGCCTTCTTTATGAGTGTACCAACCAGACATTCAGTGCCAGCGCCTTCTCGAGCAACAAATTAAGTCATAAATAGACATTTTATTTCAAGAATGGTAATCTCTGAGCAGCTGCCATCTTGCATTTCCCTGAAATGTGAAAAGAAGCAGCAGTGCTTGATTTACACATGTACCACAACAGTAACCACAGATACATCCATACATTTTGAAAACCAACAGTGTTTTTTTTTTTTTTTTTTTTATGAAACATCTTGGGATATTAGCCAAGGAACTCTGAATCTAAATTCAGAGAGTTTTGAATATATACACCCCCATAAGCCCTGACTTAATCCCATAGTAATGTAGATAAAGAATGGAATTTACTTTTGTGCAGAGCACTGGTACAAGGCAGATGCAGCATTTATATCCCAACCCAAGGCTGGGGGTAGCACAGGAGCGTGTACTGGATGCTATAAATAATAAACAACTACTGTAATAAGTGGGACCACTATAATGTGTTGATACTTCTACTCTCTTGGCAGTTGCTTCACTTCTCAAAAACCTTAGTATTTTACTGTGCAACTGTCTGACTTTTTTCACTTCCAAGACTAATGATGCCCCTATGCCCAACGTCATCCACAAAGTGGTACTAGGATGGAAGTAGTAGCAGTTGTAACGAGGCACAGAAGCAGCACTAGGAGTATCCTTGGAAGCGACAGGCAGCAGCAGCTTCTCATCTCCTAAACAACAACTTAGGACATAGCTGAGTGCATCCAAATTGTGCTAAACCTCCTTCTCTTCCAGCAAGGATAAGCAGAGCAAAAAGCATTTAACATGGCAAGTTCTACCATGCGCTCATCTCCCCTGATCCACACAGTGACTCTGTTTTGCAATCCTTCCCAAATCCACATAGCACAGCAATACTTGGTGCTACCATGATACTTTATTGGGAATCAGTGCTATGAAAACACCCCAATAGTATTTCTCATTCCTGCCTCATGAAAGACGGCACTGCATGCTGGTGACACAAAGTCTGTGCCTAGGCTCCCTGCAAAAGAGGAATTTCTCATACTCACTTGCTTTGGGAAGGTGCAATAGAAGAGGGTTTTAGTTTGTCAACTGAGTTCCTTTGACCCCTCTGTGACAGGGTGAGGAGACAGAAGGGCCGTTTTGCCGTGCATTCCCAGGCCCATCCGCACCCCTCCGCTCGGGGCAGGCAGCAGCAGGAGCTCGAACCTCTCCATGCTGCCCCTGGAGGCACCTCCTCGATCCACAGCTCCCTTTCTCGAGAAACACTGGGCAACTTCTGGATATAGCCCAAATACATACGGGAAAAATCTATAAAGTTGTTGGTTCATCACTGAAGTTCAGGTGTGACTAGCTATCACAGGCAAGAAATTGGTGTGTATTTCACCCATTTCTCCCCACAGCCATGAAAGCAAAGCAACATACATTTGTTATCACTGCCCAGCTATTAACGTGCACCACGGCTTTAGTTTTTTTATGTGTCTGCTTGCATGGCAGATCAGGTGTGAATTGCTATTAAACTGGCCACTGGAGTTGTAAAAGTATCTTCGTGCTAGCAAGAAAGTACAGGTGAAGATTATTATCACACTTCATCCCACAGCAGATACTCCAAGGGCAAAACTTGCCTGTTTGGCCTGTGCACATGAAAAACATGGGACAAAGACCTTCTGCTTTGGCCTGTCCCCCAAGAAGATGAACAAGGTTGACAATTAGTGCGCGATGGAGCAGCAAACACTTTTTATATTGGCATCAAACAGAATGTACTCGGTGCTTACAGGACACTTCAAAATATCCCAGTACGAGCTTTCCTCCATTTTGAAACATCCTAATGCTACAGGCTTTGCTTGTTAAATCTCTACTCGGCTCACTAGTCATGTTAGTTGCTTTAAAGGTCTAGCAAAACACCACTCTTGCCAGACTCTCAAATGCACAAACACACAGCACGCCCCAGAGGGTGCACAGGCTCGGTTTGAAAAAGAGGCAGCCCACTGCTTTGGGCTGAGCATAAAATAAAAATCGAAAAAAAAAAAAAAGACACCAACAGAAGGTGTATTGGACAGTTATTCTGTGTATCTGAAAATACTGTCAAAAATTAAGTCATTATCACTGCAGATAAAAGCTCCATGGAACATACAATGCTTTCTTCATAACAAGCCACCAGCACTGCGGGGTAGTTCATACTGGATGCAAGAAATGGGAGGTGATGCTCACTATACTACAGCAGCAGCTACCTCTTCAATCCAGAGGATCTTTCTTCAGATGGAAAATCAAGAATATGAGGTAACCTCTAACAGCCAAAGGAAAATGTGCAGCACAGAAATCAGAATCATTTAATGTGAAACAGTCACACACCTTGGAAAAGCCACCAGACAGGGCTTTTTCAGGTATGGAAGATGGTACATAGCACATTACAAAACACTTCACACAGTATTTTTTAGCCAAATAATAAAATTTCTAAAGGAAACATGTCCTGTAAGTGTCCATTGACGTAAGGACGTCAGTTGGCATTGGATCAGAGTCTCACTTTCCAAGAAGCAGGACAAGATTTATCAAGTCAAAAATAGAGAGCCAAGCCAGTCCATTAGGCCATAGTTCATTACATCGTATTTTAACCTGTAATTTAAACACAAGTACTCAAGAACTCTACTTAATATAGATTTAATCACATGCCAAAATATTTATTTTTAAATCGGGATCTACACTATTTCTTAAAAATCTGAGACATCCTATATCCCAACAAGCCTCTCTCATTTCCTTCAGTTTTATGGTACTAAAATAGAAAGAAAAAATAGTTAATTTGCAAATGAATTAATGAATTAGGATGTGTGTTACTGCACCAACAAAAAAGAACCATCATCGACTTTTAATGGCACATCAAATATGCTACTCCAATATTTTGCTTTGTATGGACATCAGGATTGACGAGGTTTTTTTAGTTACATTAATAGCAATAGTGCTAAAATCTTAAGAACTAAGTAGCATTATATTTAATTATCCTTCTATAATTACACTTATTAAACACGGTATACGAGACCATAAAGATAGATAAAACATTATGGCTGAAAAACTTTTTTTAAAATGACCATAAAATGATTATTAAGCCTGAGGTGACAAAATTAATATCACAAGCACAATTTTATGGGGATTTCCTATGCCAATTCTCCTTCTTATAATACCATCCTGCAGTGGCAGCAGAATTTCCTCACAGCAGTACTGAAAATGAGAACTAACTATAATAAATGTGGCAACTTGAAAGGGAGGTCAGTTTAGCCTTCCATACCAAGGGAGACTATTTGTGCGCTTGATGCTTCAGGCAAATGCCAATAAAACGCATTAAAACAATTCTGAGCACCCTGGCTTACACTTGGGTAATACTTGTTTCCTCTTGTTTCCTTATTTTTTCCTCTCTTGTTTCCTTATTCTTTTTCATGTTTAAAAAAAAAACTCTGCACAACTCCACAGCACTGAAGCAAGAATGAGTACACAGTAGCAGGCACATCTGTTTTCTGAGTAATCATCTAACATGAAAGATCCAAAGATTTTCATACTGGGTGACCAATACTATTACAAAGATTAAAGAATCCCAAGAAAAATTCTGACCAAGACCTAACACTATGGCAAAAAAGCTAATATTGGAAATCTGCAGTGCCTTCAAAAACAGCAAAGACTGGATTTTAAGGTTATGACTGAGCACGAGAAAATTGAAATCTTTCTGACCTAGGAATAGGATAAATCATTTCAAGAAATAATTTTCTTGATTCTCTGAATTATATGTTTAATTAATTTTATTACACATAATTAGCAAAATGTATCATAATTATCTGACACATTTCAAGAAATATGGTCCTATTTTACTTAATTATATGATTAATTAACTATGGTACATAATTATTAAACTTCAACAAGATTATATTTCTGCTCTTCTAAAATTTGGAAACCATCCTAAAATACTCCAGCACACAGTGGCTTCATGCAAAGAGCTCTGTGGCCATCGTAGATATTCTTGTACTGCAGGAAGAGACCCACCACCTCTGATTTATGTTTATTCTCCTCTCCTTCCTTCTTGTGAAGTTGCTACAAATATTTTTGCTGGATGATTGACTGATACAGGCACTTTTGGTTGTCTTCATACTCATCACGCTCCTGGTAAGTCTGCTCCCACCTTTCCAGGCCCAGGGCTTTGGCTCAGCTGCCTGTAGCACCTTGAGGGGCTCCCTCCAAAGACAAGAGGCCGGTGCAGAACAGACCCATGCATTTCCTCCTCCAGCCAACATGCCCTGGCAGAAAGGACCCATATGATGTAGGAATTAATTTAAGATCTGCAGACTCTCAATTTTTTCCTACGGGCCAAATGGCATATCAACATCTCTGCTACCTACCNATTTTTCCTACGGGCCAAATTAGCCACCAGCTGCATCACTAAATTGGCATATCAACATCTCTGCTACCTACCCCTAATTTCCCTGCTGCACTTCGCTGCTCCCCATTACCCAAAGCCAGGTGCAGGACTTCAGCCAAGCACATGAAGGGAAGACAGAATCGCAGCATGCAAAAAAATAAACACGTCTTATCAATCCATGACAGTCCAGGCAAAAATGTATACAAGTGCATGCTATATCACGGTGTGTATGTTTAGTGTGCGGCATTTACCCACCAACACCAGCCAACCGAGACATACTAATGAAAACTGACCCAAAAGAATGTTTTTGTAGTTCAATAACCCACTGAAAATATTTCAAGTATAGGTAATTCAGAACATTAACAAGAGGCTTGTGATATTTTAATACAAATTGATTGTCTATACTTCTGACGTGTTAAAGAATTATTTTGTTAAATTGTTTCATCTCAGCTGAAAATGCATAAACACATCCAGCCCTTGCTCAACAAAATGTACTCCTGAATTTCGAAGAAAATAAAAGCCATTTATCAGAAACAGCCTTCCTACTTTTCACTAGTTTATGCCACTTTTAATACCTAGGCACACAATCTCAGGATTTCAGTTGCATGCTAGACACTCCTAATCCAACTAGTGCTGCAAAGAATCGAACCAAAGGCTGTCTAATGGAGCAGGATCTATATGCCAGTCCCAAATGACATAAAAAAAAATTGATTATTTTTATTTTAATCTCCATTTCCCCCTAAATAACAAACTCTTGATTCCTTTAAAGACTGATTAGGTGCTTACTCTGCAGGCCACATGACATAGTTGAATAGTGAGCCTGATAAGCAAATGGACATAAGGGGCTGGAGAGGTGGATCCCTGTCTGACCATCTGCAAAGCAAAACTGAAGCCACAGGGCATCCACACCGCTGCTCTGTCAAGTCAGTCAAACACACCGCTAAATATACATTAATTGCACATACAAAATTGCATTTAGTCTATCAGAACTTTACCAGGAGAACCTACCCTGACTTTCATCCCCTCTTAAAGTGAATTCATACTTCCCTGATTATTTTAATAAAGTTCTGAAAGAAAAAAATTCACAAACTTGATACATCATATTTCCAAATAAAGGAATTTAGCAATAGCTTAACATCCAAAATACACCAATCAATTTAATCTAAAAAGAAATCCAAAGATCAACTGGAAAATCATCAATTAACTTCATCACAGAGTACACACAGAAAGAGAGAAATCCTTCCCTGCAGGGCACATCACATTTCTCTGAGTATCCAGCAGCCCACGCACCCCCTCAGGGTCCTCTCACTTTCCTGGGGCTCCTTGCTCTCACACACCAGCACCAGGCGCCTTCCCTGCGTTTCCACAGCTGATTCAGGAGGGCAGCCATCAGCAGAGCCTCCAGGAGCAGCCTTCTACAAACAGCCTCACCCTGCAGCAAGAACCATTTCCTCCAAAGCAGCCCCCTGTAGAGCTGGCTTAACAGCGTGCCTGCCTCACCACAGAGGTGCTGTGGATGCTGAGCACAACTCACCTGTGCAGGCCCCTCCTGCCAACACAGTTTCACTGACTCCTCAGTGCTCCCCCATGCAGCCCACTGGAATTAGCAACAAATATCACTCACCTCATCCCATCTCTCCTCCTGTTCTACCTCTAACGTCAAAAATAAATCACTAACCGGTGAATTTTTCTGATCTGTGTTAACTGAAGATCTAGTGCTTATATTGCTGTTTGGGAACATAGGGGATCTTAGGCATGTGTGGTAAGATGATGCTAAATAATGTAATATATTAAGAATACTAGTATAAGAAAAAGGACCCAGTAATAAAGTGGAAGCCTGCATTCATCTACCATTTTATACATTTTACCACATATTCTCAACACTTATAAGTGGCTCTAAAAACAACCTACAAAGTTTGACTGCTGCTTTTGCAGGCACATTCATCATAACATTACTCCTATTTTAAAACATGCCTGTTGTTTTATTAATATCTAAATGATACTAACAACTTTTTTTTGTCTTCAGATTTTGTTCTCTTTGTGCCTAAGGGATTTGAAATCCTGCTCTGTTTCAGTAATAATTCAGAAATTGGGAATATAGTTATTGTTGTTGTCCCTTTTTTTCCCCACTACCTAGACACATGTAAACACATGTTTTGTCAGGTGGCTTTTTCTTATAAACATATCTCAAGATCTTACACATTTGAAAATAGGTATGCAAAAAATACATGATTATATCGCAGTTTACATGTACATATACATTCATATCTTCAATATCATAATCTTCTGGAAAACAAAAGGTGTGACTATATTTATCTTCCAGTCAAAGATTTCCCTCTTTCCCTAAAAACTCAAGGGCTCTCGTGGATTGGTCTGCTTCTTTTCTCCTGAGTCATTCGTTAAATAAATAAATAAAAACCATTTATACTGGTACTCTATCTCCTTGCTGCACACGTAGGCAGAGATGAGGAAGACCACGGGGAAGGGCAGATGAAGCAGTGGACGCTGTGTCTGCTCACTCAGACATTAAGCAAATCTACCTGCTTCACCAGCAGCGGAAAAGCATCTGGCCTTTAGGAACAACCTCCCACCTTGCAGTTTTGGCTGCTCAAGCGATGCCTCGTAGCTTGGGAAATCCTGGACAGGTCCAAACTTAACTGATTTTCTGGACCTCTTTTACTCTAGGTCCTGTGTAATATGTATAATATATAAATCTATTCTTATACTTTACTTTTTCATGTTTTGTAAGGGAAATGTCTGTGTACTTATTTCTCATGCAAGTCTCTTCTTGCATGAGACTTGCAGACTCTCTTCTACTTTTTCTTGTTTGTTTAAAATCCTTCTTTCTTCTGTTGTCGAACAACTTCAGAGCATCTAATACTGATTTTTTTTTTCCTAAAAGACTCACTTGACACAAATATTTGGAAATACGTGGGGATGAGGGTTTTCTTACAGCTAGATTTCAGTTGAACTCCTAGGGAAGTATTCCTGATGCAGAATGAACCTTGTGATTAATGCTAACAAAATATTCCATATAGTACTAAGGTGCCATAATGATTTCAATATTATTGGAAGGCAGTGCTAAACAGCCAATCGCTCTGAAAACATACTGAGGCCTTGCAGTAAAACTTAGATTTAAAAGCACACATTTTATAACACTTAACATATTGCGCTATGTGAATCACAGTAAATAAGCCCAACGGGAGTGTTTACTGAGGCACAAACAAAGAAGATCTGCAGAAGGAACGAGTTTATCATAAACCATCCAAATATTTACTCTATTATTTAATGTGTGCCCAGCATGCCTATCCTTAATGCAGCACTAGCTGACATCAGGCACTTGCCATATGCGCAAATAATTAATTCAAATTATGTTTTCTTCTAGTGTGTTGTCTCAGAAATGAGCTGAATTAATGTAAAGATATATTAAACAGCAAATACCGAGATGATCGCTCTATGTAACAATCTAGACATGTTTGTCTTTGTAAGTGCATCATTTTCAATGCTTCACCCTCGTTGTTATTCCAGTGCCAAGGGCTGATGGCATGCGAAATGCTCCTACATTCTTCCTTATGTAATCACTGGGATGACTAACACAGCACTTAAAAACCTGACTTTGCTAAAGATTTTCTTGTAATATTAAGCTTCAAATAGCCAATTCTTCAGAACACATCCACCTTCTTTAAACCAAAAAAACCCCTACAATTAAACACATTTTCACAACATGCAGTAGATCGGATATAGCTCTTCCCACAATGCAGAGATGCATCAACTGTTCCTGTAAACTCAGGTGTTATGTAACAGCAAGACTGGTAGATTATTTCCAACATAGATACCTCCAGTCCACAAAGGCATTCCTGTAAGTAATTACACTGCACCTTTCCACAGTGAGTTACGGCACTGTAAAGTTTTGTTTGCATGGCATTTCAGAAAGCAAATTGCTTGAGGGAAAAACGTTATGCTAAAGCACAAAGTGCTACATAAAAAAGTTATAAGCACTTAACAAATCTTGAAGGGCATATGTTTCTATTATACCATTCCTATAAACCTTTATTCCTATGTCATCTTTGAAAGCAGCACGTTACTATGTTGCTTCTGTGCTCTTCTGTATAGATGGGGCTACTTTCTACTCTCTGTATCTATGGGCTCTTACTTTCGCATCAGCTTTTTCAGATGATAATAGGGAAAGAATTGGCAGCTGAAAAAGGAATTTCTGCATCCTGAAATTAGCTTGGAGAAATCCCATATACAGCTGCTAAAAAGTAGCTTGCCTTGACCATGATGGTAATCCAAGTAATACTGTAACCAATTTAGTCTGCCAGAAAAGATCTAAAGAAAGGAAACATTAAGAAAAGGTAGACAGCCTTGTTACTAACGTAGTGGACCCTAGCTGGTATAGCAGAATCTCCCCTCAACACAAATTCCTTTACTAGTCAGACTCCCCACAGTTCAGTCCCCAAGTTGTTCATGCTGCTCCCCACAAAACCAGGATACCCCCAACAGGCACTGCCTGCACCGTGTCTAAATACTCAAATTTACAGATAAGTTGGCCCTACTGGAGCAGGGGACCCCACAAGACTCAAGTCGGAGGCCCTTGGCTCCAGGAAGGGCCACACGTCTCTGCTAGGCCCTCGGTTCCAGGTGGGGACATCACAGGAGTCGAGGCAGTGCTTCACCAGGGGGGTGCTTTTGCCTGCTTGGTACCTTAGCACACACATGCCAATTCTCCCTGCTCCTCGGAGGTGCCTGGAACAACAAGCGGATGCCTCAGCCCTTTACAGACTTGGCCTTTGCTGTCTGCTGGCCCCAGAGACACGTGACGCTGCCTGGCACCAGCTCCAGCTCATCAGTTCGCTGCGGCTCCCTATGGTTACCCAAGGTGCAGCCTGGCACAAAGCGGTCTGGGATTTATACACGGTATAAATACCAATATTTGAGAAAAACTACTTAGAGCACTGAAAGTATGTCCCAAAAGAACCTAAAAGGCTGCAGAAAAATACAGGTAGAAAATGCTTTTCCTGGGATCTTTTTTAGAATCTTATCAAAGCAGCAAAAATAAATCAAAAGGAAAATTTTGCATTTTATGACATTGCATACTAAGCAATCAACACAATATGATGTCCAAATGAAAACACATATGAGAAAGTTATACAAAACCACTTTTCTATGGCATTTGTCCAGGTCCTCTAACAGTTTTCTGCACACGAGTCTACTAAAGAACAAATAATAATACAAAATTTCAAGGATGCAGTTAATAGTTACCCATTTATCATTTGAAAACACTGCCAAGACTAACTCAAAACCTTTATTTTAGACTCTTAGCTATACTGTCCTTTCAGTACAATAAAGTACCGGCGACCTTTCACATGAGGCCAGAAGTGGCTGCAGGTATTTTCACGTATGTACCAGTTCACAGAGCTCCAAGCTGCTGCTTCATTATGTTTCATCATGGGTACTTCAAAGCTTTAAACAACTGCAAACTCATTTTTAGCGATCAAACACAAAACACAAGGTAAGAACCCCCAAGCAGGAGACTCCCTCTGCAAACTCACTAGAGGAAATGGCCACAAACTGAAGCATCAAAAGCTCCACAGGAACTTAAGGAAAGATTTCTTGACGGTGAGGGTGACAGAGCACTGGAACAGGCTGCCCAGAGAGGTTGTGGAGTCTCCTTCTCTGGAGATCTTCAAGACCCGCTTGGATGCAGTCCTGTGCCACGTGCTCTAGGCGGCCCTGTGTGTGCAGGGGGGTTGGACTAGATGACCTCTAGAGGTCCCTTCCAACCTTAGGCATTCTGTGATTCTATGAACTGCCAAACTCCCCTGGCAGACCAGACATGATATAGCCAGCGCCAGGCTACAGCTAGTTCTAACGTGTGTATCTTAACATATGTATGTTCTAACAAATGCATTTTAAAGCAAAAATATTTACTGCTATTTTAAATATCTAAGAAGTTTAAATATAAGAAATATATTATGTGAAAGATTGCAATGACCCAAACTTTCTTCACATGATATAATGAAAAGTAGAAGCAATGCACAAGGTAGCTTTCCATATTCAGAGCTTATTGAGTTATCATAGACAACAGCAAGAAAAAGTCATTCTGAAACTACGAAAAATACCTTGACGGTGTCCTTTTAAAGTCATAACTTATTACGAGAAATCAGCATTCACAAGCATAAATTTGTTTCTGTATAATTCACTGCCCAGTGACATTTGATTCCTTCCTAACGAATCTGTATTTAAGAGGAAAGTCATAAAAATGAAACAATGGCAATGACTGAGTAATTCATGGCTCAGCGCTATATTGGCAATTAATAAATCCATCCAGCAATATCCAGAAACCAGTCACCTGCCACGTTTTATTTATTTTATTTCATTTTCTGTATCTTGCACATCCTTTGAGGCAATCAGATACCTTTACCCTGCTTGCAAAAAACTAGTAATTCCTCATTGTACTTCAGTGTTCCAGGCATCATCTTCACTGCATTATTAAATGCCCATGAAATAAATACTTCTTGAAATGTAGTGGAGAGCACAGCACTTGACAAAGACTCCTCAACTGCTTCACAAATAGCTATCAAGTTTCTGGTGTTCAGCGTGTTCATTTATTTTTCATCATTTAGGACAGAATTCAATTTGAACTAGTCTAGTCTTTCAAAAGCCCCCAAAAAGGTCTTTGCAACCCAAAGGAAGGGGAGCCTTTGAACTGTATTCGTGGTAGGAGAAACAAGGTCAAAAGAGGAGCAACCTCTTTTGTCGCTTCATGAGCAACCACCTGAGCTAGGAGGAGCCTTGAGGAAGGCAAACACCCCAAAAGCCAGGGGTTCCTGCAGAGACCGCTTCATCAGTGGGACCCTTCCTACCTGCACAGCCAACCAAAGGTCTATTGGTCAGCACTGATGTGGCAAACTGCCTGACTCCTACAATATTTTATGCAACAGTATCAAGAGTAGCACAGTTACCAAATATTCCAGGGAGTATTTTCATGGATTTACCTGGGGCTTTTGGTTGCAACATGGTGCTATGGAGAATGTCAAAATCCGCCGCTGCAGTATGCTGCTGTAATGCACAAAAGCAGCATAACCTTGGCAACTGACTGGGCACACAAACACCAAATTTCAGTTCAACACCAGTGCCCTTCCTACAACAAACTATCAGCTTTCCTCTGTGTACTTCCCCAGTCACTCTGTGCTGCCTGGCCCAGCTCAAGGCAAACATGTTGCCACTGGGATATAGCGCAGTGCGGAGGTGGGAAGCAATACGTGCTTAAGAGTCCATTATCTCAATTCAAACTGACTGTTTAAAATTTCTTGAGAAATTGGCAAAAGCTGTCAACACTTTTATGAAACTTTTGTGGAAAAAAAAAGAAGAATCAGTAATTTTCTGTGTTGTAAAATTTAACTTAATTCCTCATAATAACAATGAGACAAAAGAGGAAAAGGTTTGATTTGGTCTGCCATGTACTCTGTTATTTTTTCCTGCCAGTACTAGGTTTTTTTTTCCTCCCCATGGCTTCTGTTCTCCTAGCCCTTTGTCCCAAGGCCAGTAACACCTGACATTCCCAAAAGGGACACTGAGAGAGAAGATCCACTAATGCCATCCATATACCAGCATTAGGTACTACTTTATTGCAAGTATTTCTTCTTCGGTTAAAAATGCTGTTAGGCAATTTTTTAAAATGAGCAGTATTAGCTCCAGTAGTTCTCTTTGTCAGTGGTAACACATAAAACAGGAGACCTTTCATTTTCATTGAAAGTAAAATCAGAGTCACCCCAGTACCTGCAGAAAGGAGTATCTCTAGTCAGCTTTAGCTGCCTTCAGCTACGCTGATATCCATCATGTAGCCGGTGAAATTGCTGGAGCTACAAAGTAGCCCAAAATCATATGGATTGAAATTTAGGCTCTGAATGCAGTAATGGTAGAGAACTGAATGATAAAAACTTTCAGACTTGTACTTGAGAATTCTGCAATGCTGCCAACTGAAGGGGAACTGGGAGGAGGTTGGCAGAAGCTCTTCAGTAACCTCGAAAACTTGTGCACAAATCCAGAACTTTTTTTTTTTTTTTTTTAATATCTCTTTCTTTCTCCTTTAGTCTTTCATAGGAAGACTCAGACTTTTGATTCCATTTTGGTCTCTCAGTGCTAGTTTCTCTTCTTACTAGTTATTTTTTTGCTTAGACAATTACTTTATAGCCAGTCCTTCACAATAATTTTCAGTGATACTCCTCTGCAGCAGGAGGATAACTTTTAATGTCAGCGTGAATATGATTCTGTACATCTGTAGCACAGAATTTATAGCACATACGTGAAAAATCTTGTAAACTACCCTTCTCTTGATAGACTGTGCAGTAAACTGTATAGTATTTTAATTAATTTCTTAATTACAAACCTAAAGTGTGGTTGCTGAAATCTCACATGCATGCACAGCAAATACTGCTGCTTTAGCCTGACTAACAAGAGGCAGATCAAGGCAGAAATGCTCAAAATAATTAGAAGCAGCTGGAAAGAAAGATATTGGCTACTGTCTTTTACTCACCTCCTGCTTTGTCATTCTCTGATAATTAATAGACTTTTTCCTACACGTTATATGTTGTCTATAGAAATCTCAGAAGCCTAAATACTATAACTGAGGAATTAGCACCAAAACATGGACATTTAGTTGACCAAGTGACTTAGCAATTCTATTTTATCACAACAATGAAGAAGTGATGTGTATTTGTGCAGTTGTTTTCACTACTTTATACAGGTACCTGGGCATACAGGGCAGCTGTGTGCTATGCCAGACTTCCAGGTCCCTTTGGCACCTAGTCCTGAAGGGTTTCCAGGTCTGTAATATGAGTAAAAAGACTTTTCTCTGATTTTCCTCATCCAACATGGATTCCTATTATGGAGCTTTAATAATCTTGCACAGTATTGACCTACCTCAGTAACAGCTACGAGGGCTACTCATAAGGCGGACACATAAGACCAGTGCGTTCCTGCAGGCCAGCTGTCTGTCTAACCTTATTTGGAACAGTGACCAGAAGCGGATGCCAAAGCAGGAATACACTGTCATGTTTTACATTCTCAATTTTATATTCCAAACCTACTGCTTGTGTTTCCTCCCCCCAGTATTTTCCTGAATGTAACATCTGCAAAATTCATTCTGTTAATACAGCCTCTTTAAATCTCTCTTTGAAACGTCTGTCTTGAGCAAGTTATAGCCAGTTAGCCACTTTGCTAAGTGTTCCTCTTTCCAACTATTTTAGAACAGAGTTGCACATCTGTAAAAACACTATTCTTTTAAGGTGATTCCTATCTGTTTAGATATTTCATGGCCCCTTTACTGTAATTTTTATGTGTCTTACATCTATCTATACATGAAACTTAATAGGGTAAGTAATTTTTCATCAAGTTGTGAAATATGCTACTGAAAGGTATGTGAATATTAATTCCACAAAGAAAATTTGTATTTGTTAGGAATTCCTACATGGACCATTACAGAATCATTAGTGTATCTGATTTTTGTTGTTATTTTGCTTTAATAAAGACACAGCAAACACTTCCATGGCTAACCTTTGAACTGAGCCATAAAATCACACACATTTCTTTTACTGGCTCAGTCAGAATTTCCACCTTAGCAATACACTAAAAACCCCCAAAAGGCAGTGCCTGTACTGAAACCCAGGGCCTGAACAATAAAACACGTTTAAGAACTTGTGAAATTCTCACCCTGCTTGGAAAGTCCCTATCACTGCTTTGACATCAGCTCAAGCTTTGCAGAAAGGTAAGGCAATAAGTATCATTTGGAGGACGTTTTCTCAAACCCTTAGGAATTATCCCAGATCTTCCAGGTGCCTAACAGCTTGGCTCTTGACAAATCTCAGCTGAAGCATCTCAGGAGGACAACAGAAAAGTGCTTACAGCTGACTTAAGGGCGTCCATGAAAGCTATGGTGCCAACAGTACCTGCAGGTGCCACATGCACATGTTTACCAGGTGCCTGAAAAGAGCAGGAGAAAATGGAAAAGCACAGGAGCTGTGTAGGGCTGAGCAGCTATCCCTGGTGGGTATCATGGCCTGAACCTGGAGAAGAGCACATACCAGATCTCCCCAAAGACCATCACAAAGCTGTTTGTCAACATGCAAGTAACATTCAACATGAGGCATATCAGCAATTACAATAGCCAGGGCTCCTAGAAAGGATTCCCACTACAAGCAGACACATCTGCTACCCCTTTTAACAGTGAAAAGACAGGACTACTGAATCAGCAGCATCCGCTTCCTTCTAAGATTCACGCGATTTGCATGTCCAGACTGCATGCCCAGTCACCTGTTCCTAGCACCAGGTTTTGTCCCTCTGCATTTTCCAGGCACATGTGAAACACAGGTTATCTGAGGGGTGCCAAGCAGGCAGGTGTGGGGCTCAGACCGTGGAAGGAGGACTTGCTCTGCGTTGTTCCCCAAGAGCTCAGGAGCCCTGGGGGTACCAAGCCAGGCACCTCCCTGGAGACACTGTAGCACCCTCAGGAGTGCTAAGCCAACCGGGTCAGCAATAGGCAAGTGACGCCGCAAGCTCTCACCCTCAGTACCTCAGTACCGTGGGATTTTGCACCAAGTTATCTGTTGAATATGCACCCTGTTATTGTTGAGCATCCTGTTGATACCCAAGCTGTTATCGACTGAGGCCATCTGTGCTGTTGTGTAACTGTGGCCTGGCACTGATCGATCGGATAATGAAGCAAGGCCAGGCAGGATGACAGCGAGTAAGCCACATCCTCGGTGCAGACTTGGGCTCGCTGTCAGCTGGCCTGACAACCCACCCATCAGTGGGGACATCCCTGATGCCAACTGCCAGGGAGAACCTGGATGATCTTGGCACATCTTGGCACTTTTAGCTTTGTTATACCTGTAGATTGCCTGGTGTTAATTGCTTCGTGCTGCCCAGTGTCTGTCATATGTGCAGAATCACTTAGCTCTAATAAATTCTTATACAAATGATGATCTCTCCAGTTCAGCAGGACCGATCTGGAGTCCAGAAGAATCCCAGACACCTCTGTGGGTATATCACATCATGCCCTTCAAACAAGACCCATTCCCTAACCTCTGCAGAGACCTATGCGTAGCTCAACATGTAACTGTCAGAGAGCTAACACTAAATGAGAAAGTACTACTCTATTTCATTTAAAGCCTTTGCCCATTTTATTTTGCTCTTACATGAAAACTACACACCTGCCACCAAAGCAAAAGAACTTTGTGTTTGCAGAAAGGAGGTGCGCAAGTTATTAAAAAATAAAAATGAGGCTTTTGCACAGCCATATACGTAAAGGAGCTCCACAGGGCCGCTTGGACACGAGGCCACACAGAGGTACCTTGCACAGCAGCTCCACTCCTCGTTTGCTGCACTGGGGATGCATCTTTTGCTTGTAGAGCACAGGCTTTCTGTGCCATTCCACCAACAGCAGGTTATTGCCCACAGCATGCCGAGGGTTGGGGTTTTTTAAGTATCCCTGGTAGCCAGATTGTCTCTTGAACTCTAACAATGCCGCACATTTGATGCTAAGTGTGGTGTTGCTGCTTGGTACTATAGCTGTATATGCCAAATATGGTGAATTAAAGAAAAGCTATAATAATGGTGCAGTCTCCTGAGAATACATTTATTTCTGCAGTATAAAATAAAATTAAATTCTTCAATCTCAAAAACTATTAAAAGGTTGTATTTAAAATGCATGAAGCATTAAAAAGACATCAAAATTAAAATAATCTCATAAATCTCTTCATTTAAAAGACTTATTAGAATACAGATAGAGGCAGAAAACAGCTGCCCTGCAGACTAAAGCAGTAAATTACGACTATTTTAACTTTTTTCATTTTCATCATTGAAATTTTCCTCACAGAATTATTGCAGTAGTATAGAAAGACCAACTGCCCCTATATTTAGCATGTGAATTATAAATTATTTTTCAGTGGACTTCACAACAGATAAGCTGTATATTCTTTCAAATGTCAGCAGACTACAGGATCGTTTCCAGACAAAGGAGGTGGGGAGTGTTTGCAGAAAGCAGTATTGCATGCAAAACTATCGAATTAATCAGCAATTCATTCTCTTCAATCCAGCAGCAGTGGGGCACTGCAGTGGTCGTGACTCCGGCACTCTGTCAAAGCCTCCTTCACACTCTCAGCTATTATTTTTAACAGAAGCCCAAAGTTAGGTATTGAAACATCAGCATCCTGCCTTGTAAAGTGCTCAGCATGTCACAGCTCCAGGAAGCCCAAGCACAAGATGTGGGCTGCCCAGGACCATTCTAAGTAAGGTCATTTATTTAGGAATCTTAGCAAGGTCTTAGGAATCTAGATTTAGTCAAGATTTACTCTTAATGTAAAAGCCAAAAGGAGCTTTGCTTCTATTAGCAGTATTGAAAATGTTAATAGAAGACAAGAGGGTAAAGGAGGAATATTGGTTGTGTAAGACAAGAAAATAAATGATTGTTTCAATCAGTAATATTCACCTTTTTAAACATGACAGGTAAGTGATTTCTTTCAGTAAGTGCTTTCACTCCTCAGACCTTCACTTGTCAGCCCTGATGGTACCAGAGCATTCCTTGGAGTACAGTTAAACTATCACGCTGATTGCTCTTCCAAGTAGTTCAATTCTGGGAGAAGGCAAAGGAAAAAAAACGGAGGGAAGGACATTTCACACCATTTATCCCTTGCCTTGTTGGTCAGTTCTCCAATAATAGGATCTCTTCATAGCCAGGCAGTAGGTATCCAAGCAGGAAATGTTTAGGATGCACGAAACCAGGGGAATGCACAACAACAACAAAGCTACCAAGGGCAGAAGGGAGGGGAAGAAGTTAAATCAAGAGGATAAAGAGTGCTCTCACGTAGCCATGTGCTGTTTTGCTTCATTGCAAATCACACCATATGATACAATAAACCACTTTTCCTGACAGCAGTGTGCATTACTGTGCGCTTTAGCTTCCTTCCTGCTTACAAGAGATAAGATTAGTAACTGTTTGCTTTATTAATAACAAGTTGAAATGCTATTAAACCAACTTAATTGATAGTACAGTTACATGGAGTCTGCCCTTGTTTATATTTTTCAGAACTTACACCTGCAACAGAAGTTGACTCCTCTCCAAAAGGAGACATCCGCTGCTCCAATTCCATACTCTATACTGATGCCTCTCTAGACCATGCAAAGCTCCTTATCTACAACTCCTAGGAGGGCAACAGAAGCGCTCAAGTATACAAAAAAAAGAAAGTATTTTATTTCTCTCTCTCTCTCACTGCTCGATTATCATTATGTTTGGTCAGGGAGCTTTGTCCTTCAGACTTTATTTAAAGAACATAGTCAAGCAGAAGGGCAATTCTAAAGCCAATGGGTTAGTGCATCATAAACAAATAAATAAACAAGTAAATAAATGTAAAAAAGCAGCACTCCTGTCCTTCCTCTTATTTCAGCCTAGGGTTAACTTCCTCATGAGTGACTCTGGATGGCTCTGCCACCTCCTCTGCAAAATGTTTACGCAGAAGAACACTGTGTGTTGTACAGCTGCTTCAGGAAACTGCTGATAATGGCTGCTTAAACGTAAGCCACCAGGAACCTACCAACTAGTCTCAGAACCTGGAGAAGAGGAATTCTCTATTGGGGAAATTAATTTAACTGTCAGCGTAAACTGTAAAGGATGATGGTGCTGTGCATCAGAAGGGGCTCTTGTTCCAGTCTGCTGGTTCCCTCATCCTATGGCTGAACCAAACTAATCATTGTTATTTACAGCAAATAACACATAATTTAAAAGTTAATTTGTTATTTAAAAAAACTGCAAAGCAAATCAATTATACAAATCTCTAAGTGTAATTCCCAATTTAATAGAAATAGACCAGATAAATTGCAAGCCAGGTCTTATTTAGTTAGCAAAACTTTGACAAGCAACATTATTATACCCTTAATTTATTATGTCTTCAATTGATCAATCTTTTCTTATCTGATTGTTACAAGAATGTAACGATTGGAACACATTTGTCAAGATCGTCATGTACACAAGATAGTAAAAGCCCAAATGAAATTCAGTCTTTTCTTTATAAGAATCCATCAAAAGCTATTTTTTAATTAGAGCTAATGATCATATGCAAGCTAATACAGGCTGCAGAAAGGCAGTAAGTAATTATGCTTGCTTATAGCATTTTTTAACGACTTCGACATAATAAATTTTGATGGCTGCTGGAATCATATCAAAATTGCAGTCATACAACTGTAGGCTTTACTATGGGAGACAGCAGGATGCAGAAGGGGTCTGACTGGTCAGCAAGAAATTTATTCTGATGACATGACATTATTTCACATTTCAATCACATGGCAGCCAACCAGGTATAGTTTCTAACTGACAGATGAATTTGTATTTGGGGGCTTTGAATGTCAGAACAAAAATTATATATATCATAGTAGCACTTCTTATGACTTATGGGTTGAAGCAACAAAAATCATTTGATGCAGCAAATCATAAATTTGATGGATTTACAGATAGAGCCTCTGTAACCCAGGGCAGTTTCATTCACATGAACAATATAAACTGCAAAAGAATCTGATGCTTGAATCTCCCTGTATGACCAAGGTTCCCCAGAAACTAAACTTCACGGTTAGCAAAATACCTCCCCTTCTCCCTGCTATGACAGAGAGGGCTGGAACCAGTGCCCATTTGTTAAGGCACCCTGAAAGCAAAATAAGCTTTTTGGAGGGGCCTCTGCAGCTGCCCTCTTACCCACCTGCACAGTCAGCTCCTATGAGCGAGAACGGCATCAGAGCAGGACGGGCCCCAGCAGCAAGGACTGAGCAAGAGACATCTTTAGCAAAAATCCCCTTCTTTTTAGTAAAACCTGAAAGGCAACTGTTTCCCATTTATACAGTAGTATATGTATATATACACACAAGTTCTCTCTCATAGTGTATCTCACATACTCACTTTCAAACACAAGCACATGCACACGTATATACACTCAGTATACTCCTATGTAGGAAAGTACGGTATGTACACGACAGAAGATGGCAGTACCCAGTGTCAGGTTGATACTGCACGTTGCCAGAAGCTGTCTGCTAAAAGGAATGGGAAGAAGTTTGCTAACATTACACATCCTTTCTGTAAGGCACAACTGTGCAAACAGTTCAAGGTCTGCAGACTATTAAACCCTGAAGGGGCTGTGAGCCTTCCAATTAATTTTAGACTTCATTTAGTAACTTGAAAACATTAGGGAAGCAATCACCGCAGCATCCTGCAACGTGCTGCTCACTTCCTCACGCTGCAGAAAGGTCTCGCACTCAGCTACGAGCTCCAAGCAGTGCTCAGCATCAGCTCTGAATTCTCTGGGTATGGATGCAAGCAGCAGCATTCGGAGACTTCCCGCAGGCTGGAGGTAAGAGCGAGACAGGAGCAGGATGCAGGAGGCGGCAGGCCGTGCCCTCGCTGCAGCCCCTTGCACCTCTCCCGGACTGCAGCCTTTCCTCCTGGCCCAGGCATTGCCGCTGCTCAGGGCCTGAGGTAAGCGGCTCCTTCCCACCGCGCTCCCACTGCTCCTTGCTGCAGTCACCAGTCCCTTCCAGACAGGAACCAGAGCTATCCTGATCTTCAGGAGAAAGTGGTGACAGTCTTTTAACTCTCTCTTTGCAGTGGCATTTATGTTTACTTGGACATTCCTCTTAACCCAGGGTTACTGTTGCACTGGTTGAAACCACGGCAGGTGAAACAGCGTTTCAGCCAGCGCAATGTAACCCGCTGCCAGACGGGGTTGTCAGCAGGATCTTTCACCTCAACTTCTCTGCCTGTTGGATGACATCTGTAATTTTTAGATGGACTCACAATAAACGCACACACACCGCCTCGCACACACTGAAGGGCTGCTCCGGAAGGGAGGAAGCCCTCTGAGGGGGTCCCTTGTCACAGGCTTGCTTCAGGGTGGCGACAAGCCACAGCAGACGAGGTCCAGCCCTGCTCCTTGTCACCGCGTTGACTATCGTGTTACACGCAAACGCCTCCTGACCTCACTTGGGTATATCCTCCAGCTTCAGCATAGAGGCTTTGATTTAGCTTCTGGGCTGGAATTCCTGGTTATCCAAACTCCCAATTATCCTCTGGTTTAGGATTTTCCCATGAGACTGGCAGATAACCAGTTTTTTCCTGTATTACACAGCAGTCCTATAACCACATTATAATGCAGTTTTGTCTCACCTATAAAGGTCAGGGCCATAATACAATTTAGCAGTGAGGGTAAAATATGATTTACTTCCATCCACAGGCAAGACCAAATCATGTTATAACGCTGGGCGTAGAGGAAAAACTATCAGGTTACAGCACAATCCTCCAAAGTCATTTTGCCTGTTACAACCATAAACTCCGCGTTAGCGGCTGATAGCTGAGGGAGCACAGTACTTAAGCAGCTATCACAGTTCCTGGGAAAAAATAAAACCCTGTACACTGTTCAGGGAAACCATAATCTCTACTGCTGATAGCACGGAGTGGCCGAGACCCTTGGAAGTAACATCTACAGAAATCACTGAAACCCGAAGGCACAGGGAGATCACTACATGTTTTGTAAAGAGGTTTATGATCTCCCAACTACCAACATAAATATTCAGTGCATCCGATGCCGACCCAAACCAGAGCATGTGCTGGGGAGCAATGAAGATCCTCCTGGGCCACCCAGCACTTCAGCTGCTTCTAATCAGGACAAGGCTCCACTGGGCCTTTGCCAGGTAAGTTTGAGATCCAGAGGCCTCCAGCCCACGGAGCCCTGGAGGCAGCCAAGGCAGAGCATAGGAATGATGTCCCTCACAGCCTCTCCCCACCACACACCAAGCAACCCCCTGTGTAGCCAGCGTTAAACCTGCTACAATGTCCTCACTCCCGAGAGCGTTCAGAGGACTGAGGCAGCAAAACCTGACTCCAAATGTCGCCTCAAGGACTGAAGGCCTTCTGGCTGCTTTCACACACACAGGAGCTACCACTGCCTTTATGGTCAGTATGTTAGGCAATGTTCTTGCCATTATGCTTGTTTTCGAACTTTTAATTTTTTCAAAGACTTAGCCTTATTTTTTCCTTTAAGTATTTAGCTCCTGCAAGCCAGTTTCAGACTCAGAGATCTTCACATAGGAGGACATGAATTCCACACATACTTTCAAATGGTTCTCCATCGATCTAGTAACAGGGCAGAAGGGAACAGAAATTAAGACAAAAGTCTTACTCAGATTTCAAAACAGGAGGAGGAAAGTTTCTTCTTCCGCCCTCTACAAACACCTCTCTAAAGTATATACTTTGACCTCTGGAAAAACAGTTCATATCCAGTGCTGCATTTACTTGACGTAATTGTAATAAAAATATCATTGAAAATCAATGCTTTTTTATTCTTGCTCTTGAACCTCAAGTGTTTGCTATAGTGCATTAAGATGTGGCGAGCAGTCTGACCATGCAAGCAAATATTCAGAGTTTTGGAGCCTACAAGTCTATTCTGCTATTTGCCAGCAACTGTAAGTAGGTCCCTTGCTTTGCCAGTGTCTCTGTTTCCTTACCCTGAGCGAGGATGCCAAGCAGAGATGCACAGCACTGTGATTAGCGGGCAGCTACACCACATTTCTGAACAACAAAGACCCATCCTCCAAGTTCCATCCAGGTCCCAGGGACCAGGAACAAGTACACGTGAATGAAGCCACTATGATCATCAGGCTCTGAAAGAGTATATAGTACTTTTTTTCCTTTAAAGTTTTCTGACAATAATTATTTGTAATTGTTTTGCATTCATTACAACATATAAAACAAAAAAAGAGCAGGAATGATCTTACAAAAAAAAAAAGAAAACTAGGCATGTAGTTCTAACAATATAACAAAGTTCTTCCTATAAAAAAGTAACTGACAATGAATGTTTGGTAACTTTGACACGGAAAAAAAAGGGAGGGGGGAGATAAAATGCTTTTATGCAAATTTGATTTCTCTATAATAATCTACAGCTATTCTGCTAGAAGGAATTATCTCCGCAGGCTGGCAGCTGCAATAGGCAGTGAATTAAAAATGGCTCTGTATATGGGAAAATCTGTTCTATAATCAGTGCTATTCTTAGAGAAGACATCAATTTCACCCAGCTCCCACGATGCTCTCTTCATGCGAATGACATACAAGTATGATGTAGAAACTCCCATTACATCACCGACATTGATTTCCTGAACACAAGGAATATACTATTAACAGGCAGAAAAAAATGTTTCAGGGATGACTGCAGTGATGCTGTATTTCCCTTTAAAATTCTTCGGCAATCAATGACCTTTGGAAAAAAAAAAAAGTTGAAAATGATTTAATGCATCTAGACTTTAAATGAACTGTGCATTCTCACTGAAGTTTCCACCACTTTTGCTTGCTGTTTTTACACAATAAACTCTGTCCCCAGGTCACAAGATATGGAGATGGGAAATATTGTATGAGCTTTGTACATTAAAAAAGCATGTGCTACGAAAAAAGTATTTTAAGCAGCAAGCAACCACTGCAGTTCTACACATAAAATGTCACTGGGTTTCTAATGATGCAGCTGTGTAGCCCAAAAAAAAAAAAAATCATGTCACACAGATTTCATATCAGATTTAACTTGCCTGCTCAGTGTAAATCCCAGTCTCACTGCCATATCAAAGGGAGCTATACTGTAAATAAATAATACCTCTTATACACAAAATGATGATTCCCTAGTACATTTGACTCTGGTATTTCCTCAGTAATCACTGCCCTCATGCTTCACATGTACAGTAATCCTTCTTCTGCTATGTCACATGCACTGTAAACCATCTCTGCTTGAATGATGGATTTGAAAATTAAACAACCTAGGGGGCTCACTGTTTTTAAAAATCATTTTATATATCATTTTAAAATAACTTGAGGTAGTCTGACATGAATACTAAGCCACTGGATCTATTAATTCAAAATGGACTCTTCTACATTACAGTTTGTCCTGACAAACTGACTTGCAGAAATGTACAAACTGCACTGAAAAAAAAATAAATATTAAATAAATTGAAAAAATGTCTTAGACTCTCCTCTTCACTGGAGTTCTTCAAAGAGTCACATCTTTGGCACTTGCATGAGGCACAACAGTTGAAAAAACAGAACACACATGTCATTTAAAGGGTGGAATTTCACCAGTGACTGAAGTAAGACAGCATACCTTAGAGAGGGAAGATTAACATTTGCTATTGCTCATCAGCACTAGAAAAGGATTTGAAAATAAAGTCCCTCTTTCCTAGAAGAGTAGCCTCTCTCAACCACAAACGGCTCTGCATTTCCCAAGCAGTTAGGCCCTTGCTGTCTTGGGGATTTGCCATTACGAGGGTACATGCACTTTCACTGCTACATCTCCGGTGCCATGAAGAGCTGGGATTTCTTCATGTGTGGAGGTAATTCCAAATGCATTTTCACTTCTCTGGGAACTCCAAGTCTGATGACTTTGTGGGGTTATAATTTAAGAGACAGTTGCACCTATTTTGCTCATTTCCCTCTGTGGATAAACTGCAAATTGCATTTGAAAATAAAGTTACTTCTAACCTTTCAGATGGAAGCCAATATCTTGGTAAAAAAGGACATAATTTATGACACTGATGATGTGTGGCTGCTTTCCAGAGACTGTAAACCAGTTTCCAGGCTGCTTTAATGCTAGTATAACAATCAAAGAGTTACCTATTTAAACAAACTTTAAATAAAATGTGAATGTTAGAGCAAAGTTGGTCCCTGGATTGTCACCTTGCAGCTTGGTGGTTCCCAGCCATGTTTACAACATGTAAATAACAACAGTATTTTCTTCACTGTGCTTGGAACAGGCTTTTCTCTTTCCTTCTGACCTTCAGGTCCCTGAAAGGGAAAAGTATCTGTACAGAGGAGCAAATGCCATGTGCCTGCTCCCCTGGCTTCATAGACAGCTATGGCCAAACAGGAGGGAGCAGGGCCTGCCTGCATGGAAGAAACCAGGAATTCCGAACCTAGAATTTGCTGATTTCAGAAGATCCATTGAAGGGTGTTTCCTTCCTTCCCCTCCGAGGATCCAGCTTTCAAATGAAGAGGTTCAAGGTCCAAAGGTTCAAAGATTGATTTCTTTTGACAATCCTACTCTGTCTTACATCATTTAAGCTAACCCACCAAAACTTATCTATGTACAGAAACAGGATAGAAAATTTTAATACTTCTGACTCCAAGTTGAAGTATGTTCTTCTTTCTGGGGCAGAAAATAGAGATCAAATACATACTCCTATACATCTCATTTTTTTGCTTCTAACATTGGCCCTAAACCTAGTTCCCTCCTGAGGGAAGAAAACAAATCAGGTATTAGACTGCAACCGCCTGCAAAAGAACACAGATGATGCCCTTTCCAGGTAAGAACACAGCTGTGAAATGCTAACAGCTAAATAGCTATGGGACTAAAGGCTGCCCCACAGACATCCTACCCACAGCCCCCGTACAGAGCTGTGCGTTGCTACAAGGGCTGCTGAGCCCTGCTGTGTGCTGTGGGAAGAAATGAAGCTGGAAGAGGCCAGTGTTTCTGTTTCCAGTGGTAGGCACCTGATGGACCTCAGCTATATGACCGTATCACCCAAGAGAAACTCCCTCCCAAAAATGTCACACCACAACCACCCATGTGACAGGAGGTCTTTCCATGCTTTCGCAGGAGCTAGCCCCTCAAGCTCTGGTCAATTTCCAGCTTTGGTCATTGGAGCAACTTGCAGTCTGCTCCTGCTCTAAAACAGTGTTACTGGTTTGGGCTGCAGCTCCCTCCCCCACTGGGCCCAAATTCAGTGGTCAATAAATAATCTCTGTGAATACAGTTTGTGTCATAACAAGACTATAGATACAAATGCTAAACTTAAAAGTCAATCGGCCTGATATAATTGGATACAATATAGCACTTTTAATTCTAAAAATATCTACAAGGTACACAGTCCCCTTCTAGTTTGTAACAGGATCCCTGTAGCAATCCATTAACTGTCAAATGGAGACCTGCAGAGCTGTATAATCCGTACTTTTAATTAACCAAGTTTTGTCACCTTCATCCTTATTGCTTTAAGATGCACTTCTACTACACATGAATAACATTCTTTACCACAATTATATACATCCTGTGACTATTCCATTCTACCTGTGATGCTAATGATAAAATGTTTTACTTGCCTTTGCTCCTCTGAGCCCTGAAAAGCTTACCTAGCTGAGCGAATTCAATTCACTTCAACTTTTAGGTCATCAACAGAACTGCTTACTAAGTTAAAATCAGTTACCTCTATACAAGCTCACAATGAGGTTGTATAGATCTGTCTACTTAATGACTTTACTGAAAGGGATGAAACGTTAAAGAGACCAAGCTCAGGACTAACTTGCCAGGTTCAACATTAAGAAAATATCCTTGTAAACTAAGGAGGTATTATATGCAAATCACTAGGACAACTAGTAAGAAAACAGATTTTACAGATTATTACTTTTCTGATGACAAATAATCCATAAAAATGTGTTGAAATTTTAGCAATATTATATTAGTGGTTTTCAGTCTTTTCCTTCCAGTCAGGGCACAGTCTGGGATCTTCTACTTAGTAGTACAGGAAAAGTACAGAGGTCACAAACTGGAAAATCTGTCTAATATGATCTGGCAGTAGAGTCACAGGACCCATTCAAAGCCTTAGGTCTCATGTGTTAGTCAAAAAAAACTTTATCTACTTAGTGCTGCACAGGATGCAACTCTTAAAAAAAAATTGTCTTGATTTGAGATGTTTGATGACATAGGAGTCACTATGTGAAATAGTAGTTAAAAATACTACTAAACTGATACTTTAAAATAAGGTATAAACATTGGATCTCAAGAACTACATCTTTATTTCCTAGACTGAAGGAACCTGCTGGTAGATATTCTCTCCTAATGTAGGAAATTACAGACTTCAATAAAGTACCTTTTAAAATACAGGAGTCTTCAGTCTTTCACCCCAAAACAGATTATGTAAGTTATTGAGGCTACTCCTAAGCTTTTCATTAAACATGTGCAGCATCAATGGACAACCTCTACATTCAGTTTTGTTACTGGTACTTTTTCTCAGACAAGAGGTCTATTATATAAGGATCATATTTTTATTATATACAAATATATTTATACAGCATAAAAATATTATCTCCAGTGTTGGCCCTAAGGCCAACACAAGAAGAGTTACTCTTCTTCTTTTCTTTCCTTTGGATTTTAGTTTCAGGTTATAAAACATCCAAGCCTATTTTTTTAAACAGTTCTTAAAAAATGTGAGTACTTTAGAGAGGTGACGGAAGAGAAAAAATTATGGCATGTGCTACCTCAGCAACCTTACAGTCTTTGAAGTTTTAGTAATGTATTGATCCAGTTAGTCCAGTCAATGACTATGAAATAAAAGTATCTCTTCAGTGATTAAACAGAGATTAGGAATCTGTTTAATTTTCCTGGGCATCAAGGTTTCAGGGTCTCAAGAACAGCTGCCACAGTTGGCCCCCACCAATGGCTGGCCGAGGTGCCACTCTCAGCAGCGTGCCGGATGCCTAGGATACATTCAAAGACGCTTAGCTGCTGTTCGCCTCAGAATTCACAACTGCACGTGCACCCTGAGGTTATCTTTCCTCAGGTTACCTTTGCCACCTCCAGCCACGTCATCATCACGGCCCAAAACCTGCTCGCACGTTCACCTGGGTGCAGGGACACAGTGACATCTAGCGGCCCCATGGCCGCCTCAGGACGCTCTGTGCGCCGGCGTGACACAGGCGGCTAAAACACATTTGGGCATCAAACTTCTGTTCTCTTACACACCACATCACTCTGGGAAACTTGGTCCGTGACATCCTGCGTGGCTCACTTCTCGAAAGGAAACGATATGTTATGGCCATACAAGCACCTGCAGAAACCACGAGTGGGGAAGTGGAGACACCCTGCCTACCAAAACCAGAATTTGTATTTGTCAGAGCTCACAAACACACACACACACAGACCCAAAAAACAGTGACGGCCCAAATAAAATACCTGTAAGAACAGAAAGGTTGCAAAGATCTTGGCATTTTATATTTGTATGAAGTACTCAATCTATACTTCATGTTGGAAATGTCACCAACCTGTGTGACTGAATTTCACCCTTGGACTTCACGCAAGACTGCAGGTTGCACCATGGTGTGTACGCCTGACTCTCCAAAATACCACACAGAACACAGCAATTCGATAAAAAACACAGTTCCTTTACATTTTAAACAGAACTTTTTTGTTAAATAAAATACCTTTGAATAGAATCTGTACCATAGATAATGGCTCTATTCCAAAAAAAAAAAAAAAAAATTAAGTTGTGATATGCCTTCTTTTTAATTGAAGTTTAACATACATTAACATTTTTAGATAAAAACCTGCCATTTTGGAAACAGTTTTAAATTCTACTTTGATTATTTTTTTCCAGAGCACTGAAGCTATCACTGAATAAAAAGGACTAACAATGACAGATTCTTTGGTAATTAATTTTGTGTCCTACTGCAGATGTATGAAATTCTATCAGCATTATCTTGACAAGCATGTCAGCTATTCCTAACAATTCCTACCTGCTGTCTTAAAAGCGTTATTGCAATTTTGCATTTAATTTCTTTATTAAATACATAAGCATCACATTAAACACAGAACTGAAAAAAATGTAAAGTTAGTTAGTACGACTAGAAAATAACAATAGCATGGTCAGGATAAAGGAGGCAAAAGTAATAAGATATTTGGGTCACATTTTTTACAGTATCTTTATTGAGTTAGACCTACAATGATCTATTGCACAATTGCTATCTTTACAGCTTTGCAATTTGTATTATATTTTAGCAAATGTCTCAAGGAAGTAACACAACTTTAATAATATTGCACAAATTTCTTCTGCAAACTGCAGGGGGTCAGAAAAAGAATAAAAAAACCTTATCATTTGTGAATGACTGAGTAAGCACTCCTGCTATCCTAATATATGGTACAAGGCATTGCAGCAGTCTAATCAAAACCGGTCAGCAGGACTGAAGAATATCTTTAGCTTGATCATTACAGTAAGGGAAAAATGTAATAACTTCCCAAAATGTCAACCTGTTTCTGTATATTGGATTTTTTTCCTTAAAATTGAACAATCTTCCCCTCTTCTTTGTCTCACTACTAACAGCAGACACAGCTTTCCTTTTCCTTTCTTTCCATTGTTCTTCACTTCAACAAAGATACCAGCAATTAACAGAGAAGAGAAAGGGAGTAAAGTCTTGCAGAACTGAAAGTCTATAGATGCGCAAACTGTCAGAATTCATCACACAAGAAACAGTCTTTCTCTTACTAAACTCCTATGTGAGAATAAAATATTCGACAAGCTATCCAAAACACTGGCTGATTTCTGTTCTCAGATACACCACAGAAAATGAAGAGAAAAGCCAGCCAAATACCTCAGATGATTGCTTCTCCTAACAGCCTGTCCACACACTTCTCCCCACGAGGCAAAGCACCTAAGGACATGCTTAATTTTAAGTGTTCATGCTGTTCTGACGATTTCCTTGGAAAGAGCCTATGTAAGGCTGTGCTGAAGTGTCTTGCCACAGGAGTCCAAAGAATTTCAAGATGAAGACCAATGGCAAGAAAAAAAAATAAATAAAGCCTATCTGGATGTCTCAGGGATCCTTAAGTGGTACCAACTCTATTTCCACACAAACAAATAAAAAGAAACAGGAGTTGAAGTGTGACAAAGCTGATGCTACAAAAACATGGTTTGGACTGCCAGCAAACTAAAGAGTACTTCGTCTATTGAAACTACTCTCAAACCAGAAAGTACATATGAAAATAAATATCAAGACACAGTGTTGGTTTTAGCACCCAAGCCCATCTGAATGTCACATGTCCAAGGGAGATATGCCATAAAAAACATTAATTTGAGTATCATCTCTCATCATTCAATACAATTTTTCAACCCTTTCAAAATTACATTGAAAAATCTATATAATGTGTGCTTAGATTAATGAACTGTTGAATCTGGATCAATACACACTCTAGGATTTGAACTGTTGACACCTGCTGGATACAGTTATAAGAATGCTTCATTCAGCTTATAGCCAATCAGTACCGTGTAACTACAGGGGTTCCACTTAATAAACAAGCAATCTAATATATGACCTCTGTAGATTAATTTCCTGAGAGCAAGTAAATAATCTGGATTCAAAATTTCCATGATTATACATATAATTACAGTATCACTTACCAATTAACACACTGATTTAAACCTTCTTGGGATTATGTACTTAAGCATAAAATAGGTAATTCAGCCATCACTCAAATGCTCTACATCTCTTTAAGATGGCAAAATTGTAAGCCACGGAGCCACATATCTGATTTCTCTTATGGAAGAAAAAATGTATTATGATAATACAGATTATTAGAGCTATATCATAATTATGTGTACTAGGCTGTGGTATTATGCAGTAGCTGGACCACACTGATAAACACCGTGAATTTGTTGTTCTTTTTTAGTGGGAGCAAAGCCTTTCATTTACTGCAGTCCCTCTACATTTCTCATTGTCCTTTGCTTAGCAGTAACGCTGAAAGTGTGTTTGGACTTTCCTTTTTGTTTATTCCCCTCACCAACATCCCAGCAACAGGACCACAGTTACCTGCTGTATAAGAGATATACACACAAATAGACACAGATTTATGGTGTTTTATTGTTATACTTTTGACAAGCGTAATGCTTAATGCAGATTTATATTATTTTGTAGTTCTTGACAAAACTGCCTGCTATAAATGTTAATATAGCTTTCCATATAGCAGTACTGCAGCACATGAAGACAAATGAAATCACTACACAACTCACTTTCAGATTTTTAAAAGTTAAAAGATTAATTCAGGGTGGCAAATTAAACTCAGAATGAGTACCCAAGATGCCAGGCTTCTAGGGTATATTTTCTTTCATGTTTTGTTTTAACATTAAGACCTTTTTATCCTTCATTCAGCTGAGTATCTGTCATTTTGTGTCTACAACTTCAAGGGGAAAAGAATTCATATTCAGAAGCAAATCATTATATTCTACCATTTTTCTTTTTTTTTCTTCTACTTATTTCCATTATTTTGAGAGTGTTACTTTCTTTCACATTACCATAAAAAATTTAGTATAATAAACACAGAAGTTTTAGTATATGATACTGCTTGTATCTTTAACACTGTAGAACAATGATGAATAACTTCCAGAAACATTTTTAAATGTGTTAAACTAAAACCAATGACTTAATGAAAAAATACAAAAAAGAAACCGCAGCTTTGAAAAGCTTTATTTTTATTTACAGCTTTTGATAGCATTAACATATTTCTTACAAATATAACAATAATATATGGTTGTTAAAAATAATACAAAATTGTTAGCTTAAGTGATTTTATCCCTTTCTTATTTTAAGACACTTCTCCCCCAAAAAATGTATCTGTTGTAAAAGATGTATTACATAATTCGAGATTTTCTATTATGCTTGAACTCTTTAACAATATATTAATAAATATTGCAGGCTATTCTTCTACAAGACACACATATACAACAAAGCTATAAAATTGTCCTCTGTGTCAACCACCCTAATCTAGCTCTAAAAGACTCTGAGGGTGTCAGCAGCTATCCAATAACATGGGAAACTGAAAACAGTCCAAAAACAATTCATAATAGCAATAATGTTGAGTTTTATCAGGCATTAGCTATCAAATAGTGACCAGTAGTGACCTTAAAGCCATATATTATATTCTAAGTATGGTATGATGCTCGCAGCAGATGAGTGCCTGGAAGTAAGGAATACAGTCTTGCCATAAATGCTCCAACTGTTACACAGCTACCTTGCATGCATGGATTTCTCCCTCTCCAACGTTATCTCACCAGGCAGCTTTATAATGATCTAAAAATACATACCTTGAGGAGCAATGCTGCTCTGAAAGATAAAATATCAAGCCTAGCATACTGAAACAAAAAAAGACAACACATGTCATACGAATGTTGGTATTTCAGTAGCACCATCGCTTCCTATACCCCCTGAAGAGAGACAACAGCCCCTCATACCGCGCACACATTCGTGCACCTCAGAGACTCCCTGATGGAGCAGAACAGCACCATTTCCATCGGTACTCTCTAGCCTGTCCCCAAATGCTGCCTCTCTGAGCGAGTGCCGTCCCTCAGCAAGGACTGACCCACTTCTCGTGAAATGGAGGACAACAGAAGCCTTTCTCCGGATGGGCAAAGGGTAATGGGTAACACTGAGGAGCTTGCGGAGGTCCTACCCGGGTGAACTCTGATCATTACTGAATCTCCTGGTTATTATCACAGGTCACAAAGGAGCTAAGGAAATAAATAATAAATGAAGAAATGACACAACTTCAGACACTGGCGTGAAACGGGAGAGAGTCAAATTCAGTCTCTAGGTCTGCCACAGACTCAGTGCTGCATCCACTGCTCCGTGCCACCCTGCGCAGACTCAACCAAGCCAACTCTCGACTGGAAAGTCCTGCATTTTCACCCAGTGCAATCTGGATGCTGATGCAAGTACAATCACTTTTATCTGCTCTGTGTTCGTATACAATAAAACAGACACATCATCATGGCTATTTGGGAAGAGCTGAAATATCTTTTTTTTTTTTTTTTTTATTTTGAAATAAAAAAAAAGTTTTATTATTATTGTTTTTTTGGAAGATATTAAATTTTTTTTTTTTTTTTTTTTTTTTTTTTTTTTAATACCCACTTAATTTCAGTAGCACATAATGCTAAATGCTAAAGCAGGGTGAATGTACATTCCTACAAAAATAAATTGTTCAGAACACAGGGCTTTTATAAGCAAAAAGGTTATATAAGTACCAAACTCCAATTTTACAGATTCAGTATGAGGAGAAAGTACTTTGCAGCTCCTCCCCCACATCACCCTTCAACCAACACTTTATTGGGCCTACCAGAGGATTCGGCACATTTCTGCATCTTCTCCATAGACTCTCCAACCCCAAGCAACGGTTAGCAGTGGAAAATGAAGTCTGCAGCTCACAATTTTCATCAGCAAAATACTGATTTACTCTTATAGCTGACCTTCTTAGCAACCCTGCTCCAAGTTTTTAAGGACTAATGAGTTCCCTTTCCTAAAGTTAAGGCCCCAGTACGTTCAATGCAGTTGTGCTCAGTAACAATATAAGGATGGGTGGAAAGGAAAGAGAACAAGACTCAGTTGGACAGCTGGACTCAGTCAGGAGAGATTCTACAGAAGTAGGTTAACAATCCAACTCAAAATTGCTTAGCCCTAAGCAAGAGAGGTGAAAGAAGACATGAAGTGGATGCTTCTAACCCTCCAACCAAGGGGAATAGATGTTCTTTCCTGTCTCCAAGCACCATGTCTGAACAACCACTTAATCTCCTTGGTGCTAAAGAGAAAAATAAAAAGTTCACTGTCAGCAACACACATCTGACACTTTTGTTTACAGTTGTGATAGATATAAAGATATTATTACCATCATTTTACATTTTCCTGGCTGAAATATTTTTTCAACATCTTTTAGAATCAAAACACAGAGCAGCATATTGCCGAGGCTGCTAAGGTAATACTGTGTTTTTAAAAAGCTAGCCCTCTTTTCACTTTGAAAAGTAAAACATTGTGCTAAGAATCAGAGGGCAAGCATTCAGGTAACAAGGAACACAAACGGTTCACGTGACTGAAGCTGTAGCCTCGCACTTCCCTCTCCTCCTCACTCAAACTGGTGCTCTTGTCACCAGTGCCAAGCAGCACTGTGTCCACGTGCCACCAGCAGCTCTCGTGGTCAGCAGGCAAGGGTTTCAGGAGCAGCCCAGTCCAGAAATGCTCCTCTCTGGGCTTTCTGTGCATGCCGAGGCAACTGGGAAACACCTAGTTTGAACATAAACTGAGAATCAAAGGATATTCATTTGGTTCTTCAGGCAGATGCAACTCAAGGCAACAGGGATAAATGATTAGTCAAGATTTACAAAAAGAATTCAAGATCAGAAAGACCAACAGCCATAATGATATGTGGAACTCAGTGGTCAGTCCTTTGTTTACCCTAGAGAATCCTGTTCCAGATTTAAGAGTCTTCAGTTACTGAATTCCATGGAAGTCTGCTTCTTTGCATTATTTTCTTCTAAAGATGCCAAAAGAACAGATGGACAAATGTCTCAGATATATGTTGTACAACTGTGCACTGCTCCTAAATATTCTTTACATTTATACACCCGGCTTACATAACACAGACTGACAATTCTGCAAACCTCAGTGGCTACTGTTCTGGGAACTCTCAGTATTTTCTTTCCTGTAGCTGCAACTGCCTGAATTTCACCTCATTTTCAATTGAGCTCTCTGAACAACAACCAGCAATTCACCTGCTAAACATTTATTTACAAGATGCAGTTGCACAGCTTCAGAATTATCTTTATGTCGGCCCAGTAATATGATTCATAAATGGCACCCCACACACTGCTAGGCAAGGATTTTCGCAGAGTGCTCTCAGGATACTTGGCGTCTTAATCACAACGAACCTGACAAATAACGGGCCACGCTGTCGCGACAGCTCATCTGTGGGAGTAACAGGGAGTCACAGGGGCTGCTAGATGCTAAACACTTTTGCAAGTCCAACCACTAATCTCAGGTGCCAAAACAGGATTCCAGCTCTTTTAAAGCCCAGACAAATAAATTCTTGAAAGAGAGAAACACAGTGAAGCTATGAAAAGTTCATGCTTACTTCCAAAAGAAGGGATATTTGGTGCCTATGAGTGAATAAATACATGCCTACGAATTTATGAGGAAAGACTGTTTCTCATCATTTATGATTACAGGCCATGAACATTTCATTAGCTCATACTAATTCTTGTGATACCTTGCTACAAGAATTAAAGAGTTATCTATTCAAACTAATCAAAGAGAGGGGCACAGAAGGTCTAAAACGACATATATAAACATAAAATCTACAATTGCACTAAAAAACAGGACTTTTGAACATAACTCATACAGCTTATCATTTTGTTCTTTTAGTACTTTGGAGGAATGATTTCTTCTCATTTCAGATTGTTCTCAAGAGGTGAGCCTCCAGGGAGCAATCAATTACTTTCCCATTTAATTTCATGAAACAAGCTATGAAGTTTCACTATAATTTGGAACTTAATTTTGTGTCTTTATAAACCAGATGCAACTTCTGTCAGCCAAAACCAAATACTCCTTCAAAATCTGACCAAATCAGTGGGCACTTCAGATACTGCTAATCTGAAGCAGGAGATAACTTTTCTAACAAACATATTGCATAAAAGAAGGAAGTTAAATAGGGGAATGATTCAAGGAGCAGAGACCGCTCTCATGCTTAATTAACACTAAACAGGCACACAAATTGTTTCCCAAGGATGTACATCACTTCTTTTTCTGTATCTGCAACAAGCTATGCTTGTTCCAAGAGTCCTCCTCACTTCAATTTCACTACAACTCTTTTAAACCCTCTTATTAAATAAACTACAGTTCCCCACTACTTTTGAGCACGTGGCTGACTCCCCACATGACCCAATTTCTGCTGCTGATATTTAAGAAGCTGCTAATTCTTTTCAGGCTGGCAAAGCCCCAATTCCCAAAAAAGCTAACTACTGATTTTTGCAACGCCTCTATTGACAAAATGACCCAGAATCAGGTTAGTTTGTAATGACTCCTAAACCCACCTACTGAGGCAGCTCTCTTGCAGCACAGCCTTGATGCCAACCACCAGCCAGTTACACAGGATGCCAGAAATGCTGAGTGCATCCCACTCCAAATGTGATGGTAACCTCATGGCACTGCCTATGACTCCTAGTACAGAAATAATTAAAACTGCTTTCTACATTAAAACAAATAAAGAAATAACAAGCTTAGTTTAATGAGAATGCAAATCTGAAACTACTATGGAACACTTGGATTGGGTTTGCTTTTTATTTTGTATTAACAGTTCGGCAATAATCTAAATGTTAGTCATCTCCCTGTGGGGAGAGACAGGACTGTTAATTGCTGCTCTGGTATCTTGGGAAGCATTTCCATAGGATTGTGTTTCACTCCACTGCAATCTCTCATCTCAAAATTATGCTGCATGCCAGTCATTGCTACCAGCATTAACAGTTCTATCCAGGGGGACAGACAGCTCAAGGGACCGTGAGGTCTTTGACTTGCAGAGCACTATTTCAACACATAGGGCCAGGAAGCTAAAAAATTATCCTTAGGTAGATCAGATCTATATTTAAGTTATTTTTTTTCTAATAAAATGGTATCAACATCTGAGACAAATGGAGGGAGGTACCTTCCAACTGCTTCAACAGAAAACCTAGGGATTGAGTAAGGTCTGTTATTTCCCACAGTAGTTCCTCCAAATGGTTTAAGTGATCCCACCTAGCTCTTAACAAAATGCTCTTTACAAATGCAAGATTATGAGAGGGGGCCAGAAATTAAAAAGCAGTTCAGAAGACTCTATGCCTCTACCACCCCACAGTGGAAAGCTGTCAGATATTTGGAAGTATCAAAAATGTAAACTGATGTGGTCATTGCTTCTACAGGAAGGATGAACAAGCATAAAACAGCTTGGTGCCAGCATTTCAGAATTTGGCATTCAAGAAAGCCTGCATAAGATGCACATTTTCCACTAAATCACAAACCAAGCCATGTTAAAGAAGTGTTTGAAATGACGTAAGAATTCCTATTGCTAACACAGTTAGTGTCCAATATTTGGCACATTTCTTAAAGCCAGAGTTCTTTAACAAAAAATAGTTTTATGATTGAATTTGATCATTCTTATTTTTTAATTGGCACTAATTCTGCCACTTTTGAATGGCCCTCACTGTCAATAATGTATTGATTTCTTTTTCTGCAGAGAGACCAACACAGCTTTTATAGAGGGACAATTGTCTGAAGAAATTGCTGTGGGCATGAGGACCTAAAGAGATCTTTGTGGTGAAGTCTACCTGAAGCCATGAGAAGTCCCTCCTTGATGCTGTTACGCATAAAGACTGAAAGACACTTGATGGATGAGGAAGGACCAAAAAAAAAAAAAAAAAAAAAAAGCTGAAGGAATAAAAAAAGTCAATTTTACCAAATAAAGCATCTCACCAGTGAAACCTTACAGGACTATTAAATGGCAGAACTATCTAATTTAAGAAAACAAAAGAAGTCCTAGGCAGAAGGACATGAGAATAATGTAGACTGGAAGTACCAGAATGGGCTTCCCTGTTCTTACACTGTTTCTTTCACCACAGAACTTCACCAGGTTTCATCAGGTGACACAGGACACTGGGCTGTAATAATCTTTAGTCTAAGCCCTTATGGTCTTATGCTGCTTACTGAAGGGCTCTGTCTTATAGAAATGGGCAGGCTCTTCCAACTTTTTCCAGTTCTCATAGCCCTTAGCATCCATATTAATACCATCCCCATTCCATCTAATTCACTCCCTGATTCCCTAAGTTCCAAATAACAGGAAGAACTGCTGGAGAAGAAAGCAGACACACATGACAAAAGTATTTTCATTCTTTCTTCATTGTCAATATTATGTCAACATAGTAGGGCATATTAGGTAGTTTTCTTCCTTTGCCCAATCTACATCCTTTTACAACAAAAAGGCTGCAAAAATGAGAAAAGGACTTTTCTACAGCAGCAGTGTGTTATGATATGACATGTGATAGAAATTAAATTACTGTCTGAATTTGTGCAAGTATTTAGTCTTTGGGTTAGGACTCTCAAAAATCTTTATGCTCTCAAAATCCTTATGGTAAGATTTTGAAATGATATCACAGGTTGCAAAAACAAAACAAGTATCTCATAAATTCCTACTATCTAGGCACTATAATAAGAGCTTTTTTGCCACCTACCTCGTTTCTTTGCCAATGTAATGCAGAATCATCATTAGTCTTTCCAGCATGCAGCAAATTAAGTTGCAGTGAATTGTCTCTTCCAGTTTCAGGTGTGCGTAGATAAGCTGTTTTCCCTTGCAGCTCTCCTAAGGGGCATACTTACCTTTTTACTCAACAACTACAATCAGTGCAGATTTTAAGAACTTCTGCCAGCTGATGCACAATATTAGTGCCACTTTAAAGAATGCTATTTAATCACCAGATATCAGGGCAATACAAAGTGTGGTGCATAAGAATTAGCTATTCAAAAACTCAGTCTTGGGCTACACACATTCTGATGGAGGTTGACTTTGTCATCTTCCTTGAATACGAACTCACCGGCCCAAGCTACTTCACCTCACTCTAAGTCTATATATTACTGGTGTTTATAAGTCAACTTTGTGTTGCTCACAACATAACCAGACACACAAACACATTCTCCGATACCCTCGACAGAGGGATATCACACTGACCAGAGGAAGAGAAAAATGTGATTTGTAAACTCTATCCCAAGAAGAATCTACCCACTTACTAAAGCTGAGGTCGAAACCACCATGGCTGGATCACAAAATCTTTGTGCTAAAATCTGCTGGATGTCAGAGAAATGTTATATTTTTTAAATACGTTTTTTTCTCCTGTTATCCTCTTCTTCAGTCAGCCTGTTTATCTTTTTTTCTATTTTCTTCACCCTTGCAGTATCTCCTTTCCATCTCTTTACTCATCCTCTTCCTCCATGATTCCTGTCGCTACTTTGGAAACCTGTTTGTATGCCAAACGCTTCTTCCTTCACTTTAGCAATGTTCTAGAAGCCACTATTATATTGGGCTACAAAAATGACAGAGAAAGCCTCTCACACTGGTAGTTCACACTCCCACGTCACAAGTTACTCGCTGTCCTAACTCCACCACGCTGATGACGCAGGCAGACGCGTGCTCCCTGGGCCTGGAAGCGCCGGGATGCGTCTGGAGCAGCAGTACTGCCGCTCTTAGCTCTCCCTTTTTGTTGCAGCAGGACAGGGCAGATTGAGGTTGTTGCAACACCCCGAGGCAGGGGCAGCAGAGGGACACACCAGAGCAGCAGGACAGGAGCTTTGCCAACTGTACCCCGCTGGCTCCACATCTCCACAGGTTGGCTGTGCTTCCGCACCGCTTCAGGAACTGCCACACTTTGCTCTCCCTACTCTTCAAACAGAGAGGGCAGCAGAAGCTTTATATTAACCCTGGCCCAGCAATCTCCAAACAGCCACAGGTTTGCACAGCAGAAAGGCCCATTTCTGCAGGCTCTAAGAGCCTGAAGGACAGGCCTCTGGGGCCAGCACACAACTCTCGGCCACTTGGCCAGCTCCCCCCGTCACTGACAGACAGGTTCCTTCCCCGAGGCCACCTGGCACAGGACAAGGCAACTACAGCAATGCCCTTGGGCTTCAACATGGACAATCATGTAAGAGAAATGGAAAAGATCCAGCAGATTACCAAGGTCACTTATCTGCCAACACAGGGAGAGATTGATGTGCTGGGAGCGTGACCAGTGTACCAGCAATTGCAGACTTGTATTTTCACATGGAATCTCAGTGACCAGCTCTGGCCTTTGGGTAACTGCAGCATCTGGGCTGGACTCAGTTAACACTGATTTGAGCAAATCAGCACATGGAAATGGCCACTTTGCCTCCATATTAATACAGCAACTAGGCACTGCCAAGACTGCTTAGCTCAAAGAAAAATGTAAGAGCCTTCAGGAACCTGAAGGCTCCACCCTCCTCTACAAAACAGGGAGTAAGGCAAGGACATAGAACATAGGAAGCACGGTGCACAGTGCTTCCTATGTTCTACGCACCGCCAACACTACTGCAAAAACCTGGTGTGCCTGCTGTTATAACACTACTGTCAAGCACTTGCTCAGTTTATGAAGGTCTCTACCACCTATTTCGCCTAGGAACAGGTTGAGCTGTTGTGACTACCGCAGAGTATTCGTCTTTCTTTCAAAGAGACACAGGCTTCAACCTTTCCTGAACTGTCTTGCCAGCTGCCACACTGTGGGTTCAGTCATTTTCTGCATCAACATATACTGTTCCTAAAAAAAAGATCTGATCCCTTAAAAAAGGAGCAACTTCTATTTTCCCCCAGTCTTGGAGACTAAGCTGTTTTCCCTCTACAATACGAACTTCATCATCCGTTGCTCTACCTGAAAGTTACTGCCCCGCTGCTCCCAAGAATTGCCTATTGACACTGTTACAATCCTGACATAAAAGGAATTCCTCTCAACTTGCACACTGTGTGCTAAAAGAAGGGCCTCTTCTTACAAGTCCATTGTACCTGGGAAGAAGAGAGATGTCAGATTCACAAAAAAAAAAGTGTGCATAAGCAATTCTGTCATTTTTCTACAAATATCAAAGGGGAGCAGTGAGGAAACAGAGAGAGCGGCAATGTCAAACACCAGGATCAGCAGCAGAAGTCAAACACTGTCTGACAAAGAAGAAACTACCAACTGGATCATAAAACAGGTCAGCCTGCAACTCTGCTCTGTGCCAGCCCCAGTTTATGCGTTTTTGAGAAGAGAGGTTGAAGCATATAGGGCTGTAAGGAGAGGTAACACCAGGAGAACCGGTAAGCTGACAGCGCGCAGCGCAGCCCGTGTTCCGCAGCGACGAGGTGCCCTCTCCTGCAAGTGCGTGCAGGGGATGCACTGCAGCCTGGCCCCTCCTGCCCAAGGCTCCTTCCTCCCCAGAGCCATGGAGCTAACGACTTCTCGCTTAAGGAGCAAGCACAAGGATTCCTGCCATGCATTATTCACCACTACAGCACGCTGCACTCAGACTCAGGATAGCTGTACACAAGGTCCTGTGGCACCACTGTCACGTGGGCCCTTTGCACAGTCTCTTATAGTCCCACCTGAAGCACCAGGTTGCCCACCCTGCTCCTACAACACGCAAGCTGCACAAGTTTTCCTTTTGCAAAAGCATAAAGGACAGAAAGGACAAGATAAACATCATCCCTTCAGCAGTAAATTCTAGTGGAAAGAACAGAGCAGCAGTAGCGCTACTCACGCTACAAACCTGACATTAAAGAAAGTCAGTTTGCGACACATGCATCTCTTCCAAAAGCACTATACCACAAACCGAGGGAAAAATGAAAGCACTCCTTTGCAGAAGGACCGATCTTCCTAAACCAAAGCCAAGATAAAATGGTAGCTACAGATACCTCATTCTGCAAACTAAAATAAATAAATAAATAAATAAATAAAAAACACTTGCAGATATTTCTTTACTAGGCAAAGCTACCAACTCTTTTTCAAGGCTTTCAGTATAACATGAATTAAATCTTACAGTCCAGTCTGCATTAAGTCTCCAGTGTGCAATACCTCTTTGTGATACAGAATTACTACACAGATGTAGCTCATCCATATGTAATATGAGCAAACTTCCTGTATATCTCTTGTCAGGACAGTAACTGTCAAACTTTACATTGCTTCAGTCTTCTACTTACATCTCTTACAAAAATTCCCCAACACCAGGAATCAGGTTCACCCTCAAATATAAAGAGTGAACAGTTATTTCTTTCTCACTTCTAAGTCTCCATTTAGTGTACAAGACAGAAAAAGGCTGCACTTTGTAGAAACTATAGTGCCTTCATCTACAGAAACAAGCTGTGCTCAAAAACTGCTTAGCTTACATTATTTCTAAACCACCCACAAGCTCCATGGAATTTGATACAGCAGATATGCATAATGCTTGCTGCACTGGAGACTGCTACAGGAGATATGTCTGCTGAATCAGCCTTCAGGCCAGACTGATCATAAGACTTGGGTAGCATGAAACTATTCTCATGAGAGCACAACAAATTAAGTGTGCACAAGAAGTCTGGCTCACTAATGGAGCCAAGGTACCGGGCTCCCTGAATTCACCAGGAGATGATCCAAGGGAGGACAGCAGAAGAACTTCGGGTAGGCAGGAAGGGCAAATCAACTGACAGCAGAATAATCTTCTCAGCTGGGCCAGGCACAGGGAGCAGCTGCTCCATCAACCACCCTACTGAACTCATTTCCCAGCAGTGGTTAGAGAAGCAGTTCTAGGAGTTAAAATTTTATAGGCATCAGCAGCAGCAGAAATCTGGCTGTTCCTCTTTCAGTAGCAAAGCAGGAAGGAGGAGAATGTTCACAGACAGATTACTGAAAACTCGAAACTTTGAGGATGTGGATAATAGAGTGACCACACTTCCAATTTTGCCAGTTTATCACAAACTACGTAACTTGGCCATACGCAAGTTCATTTTCCAAAAGACTTGGAATAGTGGGAAATGTTAAGTCAAAAAAAATAAATTCACACTGTGTGGTACGACAAACCTGCCATGACATTTCCCAGTTCAACTCACTATGACTGTACCATTTGCTATCACACTACTAAAGATGCAGTTTATCTCACCTCCTGCTGTCTAGAAGCGACGTATTTCAACAAGTACAGTTAAAATTCAACCACTGGCAGAAGATCTATCATCCTATGGACATGTTTGTCTCTTCTTACACTACTGAAGGAGCCCAGGCAATTCTGCACCCTAATAGTTAATGCTGCCTCAGATGAAACCCACCCCAAGTATATTCACTTCTCCATCAAATTCAGTTCCACGACAAGCTTTCCTACAGGACATAAAAGCTTTTCAGCACACAGGATAGGTTTAACCTGCACAACCAAAGCCATTGCAACACCTGGAAAAATTGAGGACAGTTGCACATGAGCTAGTTAATGGGATACCAGATTGTAGCAGAAGATGTCAAAGAGTCCACAAAAATGTATTGATACAATTGGTAACAACACAAATTAACACTTCTGCATTGTGCAAAAAGACAGAAACATCTTTTGACATATACCAAACAGAAACAAGGAGTATTTTTTTCCACCCACAGACAAAAGCCTAGAAGGGTCAGAAAACTACAACTGGTACATGTACAAGCAGACTATGGATTTCAAAAGCCTGATGCAATGGTCATGAGCCCTCCATAAGGACCAGTACATGGCTGTGTTGCTCCACAGACAGGTATCTTAAGATCCCACTTCCTCCTTCTTCAGTGGAACAGAAACATGCATTAATAAGATCAGCACCAAAAACTTCTCCTTTGTGTTGTCAGGTGCCAAGTCCATTTTTCTAGTTACTGTGGTCGAGATGGGAGCTTAGAGAGCAGCACCTCCCCATCCTGCTTCTCCATCCTGTCCTACACAGCCCAAGAAATCCTTTTATGTCACCCAAGAAATCCTTTTATGTCTTCACTCTCTACTTGTGAAAAACAAGATACCAGATTGCTCTCATTTTTTGTTCCCTTAAAGATACACTGGTGGCTTCCCATCACAGCCCTGCATGTTTATTCTAATAAATTATTCAACTTATTCTGTGTGGGGCAAATTAATTTCTACAGCAATTCAGCTGCTACTCCATCTACAGCATATATACTTTCTGGAACAGATGAATTCTGCCATGCAATGTCAACTTTGGTTTTCTTCAGCACTTGCCCAGAACTTTTATTCAGATAAAACTACTCTTCTCAACTGTCCCATTCCCTTTCACAACTAATGGTTTCTTGGAAACAAACTACCGTTATTCCCGGGAATTAAAGGTTTTCCAATAAATGAATACATTTTGTCGATCTAAAAATCCACTTTAAATTCTATCTTCTACTCCACCTGATTTGTTCATTCCTGATTTTTATATATATTCACCGTTGTAACTTTCAATCGAAGGGTTGCAATACATCAAATCCTAAAGGGGAAAGAATTTAAAAGGAACTATTCTGAAGAAGGAAATGGAGAATGAGTCTGTATTCTATGTTCACTGTCATTTGGCCATAAGGGATCTACTTATTTGTAGATGTAAATAACCGCTTACAACTAACCTCCTGAGCAGTAAACAACACAAAGCTACCAAAATGTCACAGAATTATCTGCTGCCAAGCAAAAAAGAAAAAAAAAAAAAAAAAAAAAATCTATTCTTGCTTAGTATTAAAAGACCTGAAACTGAACTTGCTTTTTGAACTGAACTGAACCCTATATTGCAGGGTTCCTAACGCACTGAACTTACCTGATACAAACACAAACCCAGCCTAATCAGGAACAGAAAGCTTCAGGCTGGCAGTTTTTCTTCATACAATATCAGATTGGTTCAAGATTTATTTATTTAAGAAAATCTTAAATGACTTTTGACTTCCTTACTGCCTTGCTTGTATACATAAACTTTTGAAAAAGACAAAATGATTTTATGTTCTGCAATACAATTTACGACCTGAGGTGATATTTTGGTGTTTGATGTAATAGAAATCACTTTCTCATGGAAATCAATACACTTTCCTCAATATATATTTGTTTGCATATATAAAGAATTCTGTAAAGTTAAGATACAGTGTTTTAAAAGAACATGGAAGGATAAACTCAGTTTAAGCTGCAACTAAGTTGCAAAGGGATACGCTCCACTAAATCATACTAGTTGCGGAATACTCTCACTCACTGTTCCGCACCTAAAATACATCACACAACCACAGACTAATCCTGACTGCAGCCACTTTTCCAAAAGCCCAGGTAACACAGTAGCTATTTCACCTGGAGTTCCAGGATGTGTCTCCAACTTTGCTCTGCTCCCTGCAGCTTTCATTGCACTATGCAAGTCTTAGTCACGCTACCGGTACTGCGGGTTCTGAGTTAGTCGCATGGCGCTCTTGCTACTCTCTCTCTTTCACCATCAGGCTGGCACCTCTGGTGTCTCATATATTCCTCAAGGAACCCCACTTAATGAGAAAACAGCTGCTAGAAAAGCTACAGAGGCACGAGGTCCTCGGGAAAACAGCTCTCTGCCCTGTTTTCACCATGGGAGCAGGGCATTAGTGTATAGAGATGACTGTTGTGGTGGCTCTGCACCTCTCCACCTGGCTGCACTCCCTTGCTTTCTCTTCTATCACACCTGCAAGGTAAGCTCCAGCAGACAGATACTTTCATTCAGCATTTGCACAATGCCTGGTAAAACAGAGTCCCCGCATATGACTGGGTTTGCTCCTGTACCTACAAAGCAAGGAACAAGGCTAAGCAGAGTTGTGTTCAATATGTTCTCCGCTTGCCACAGTTTACTGCAGAACCCTACATTCTCACTGCTTTAAATCAGCCACAAGCAGTTCTCCTGGGCAGGCAACAACGGTAACAGCTCTGCCACACATGGTGCTTCACCCCCTCTGCTCATTTCCAAAGTGCTAAATTATTTTCAGTCCCTGAGTGTTCCTAGAATAACTTGTCATATCCTCATGTCATCTGCCCTTCCCATGCCCACCAGGTCACTTTTCCTTTGTTTTCTAAGTTCTGCTCTTGAATTTTCTCTCATTACTGCTAGCTTCAGACTGTAACATTTACTACTTCAGTTTCAGATGCAGCATTTTTTTTTTTTTTGTATGTGGTACAGTATGCAAGCAATACCATAAGCGGCCAGTGCTACACTGTGATTGGGGTGCCTGCTGCTGCCACTTGGCCACAAGCCATGCATATAGCTAGCACACATACGCAGTTACCTTCCAGCCTGGTTGTTTTACTCTTCCTCCACATCTTGCTCATGCCATTCAGCAGCTGTGTCTCACCAGGTAGCATGTAAGGTTTTGAAAGAGGACAGAGTGCAGACGAGAGCCTGAGGGCAGCTGCTGTTGGCCCCACATCTTGAAAGCGTCACCCTCCCACAGATCTGGCCACAGACACTCAGCTGAGGGGCCAAGGGCTGCTCCTCTCCTATCTGCTGCTCCTGAAAGCCCTTGTCTGGGTCCTTTCTCTTCTTGCTAGTGTCCTCCTACACACTGCCAGGGAACCTCATACAAACCAGTCCTGTACACACTCCTCTTTCTCTAGGTTACATGTCTGCACCTATTTGAAATGCAACAGTGCAGGCATTGTGTAAGATGTATTTCAGTATTTTCCAAAAAAACAGCATAATTCACCAGTTTCTCTTTTTTAATACACTTCTCTCCACAGGGACAGCATGACTCACTCTCCCAGTGGGAAAATCACTCCTGCTGTTGGACACTAGCAGTAGTTCTGGCATCTAACACTAATAGCATTATCAATTTATGACTTTAGAAGCACTACCAGCATCTAGCAGCAGCGTCTCTAACATTACAGATGGCCCATTTGTCCGTTTCTTCCACAAGGCCTTCCATGCATTTTCTTCCATCCTTACACGTTTCATAAGGGCACTTATCTTCATCCACTTAACACAGCTTTCAGAAAACTCACTTCGGTCCCAATTCCCACAGTCAGGAAGCTAAACTAACACTGAGAGCCTGTTAAGGTGCCTGCCCCCGACCAGGTACAGTCACTCCTTCTCTAAGCAAGAGGTCTCAGCTGCATTATAACTTTCTTTCTCACTCGCTCTCTCTCTCTCTCTGATGCTATTGCTAACGCTAACTGCTAATTGCATTAGCAATAGCGTCTGAGAACCACTGCGTTCCCACCTGCATCCTAAGACAGGGGACAGGGCCTGGTGGTCCAAACGGCACCTCCGGTGCACACTCAATGGCCGCAGCTGCCAGGCTTGTCCCACGTCACCTCTGCAGCTGTGATTCCTCAAGAGGTAGAGGAAGGTAAGAAGTTGGAGGTGGAAGCACCTTCCTTTTGAGCTAGGGGCAAAAGGACATGCAGACAAATAAAGCATTTCTGATGTGACCACACCTTGTAACTGTTTTTGTGGCAAAAGGCATCCTCATGCCATTTCTCTCTTACACAAAAAGCCACAACCACCAAGCTGAGCCAAACTACCCTCAGACTCAACAGATATTGCAACCAACAGGAGACACGTCTTTGAGTCGACAAACCTGAAAAACTGCAGTATTTCACAGAGCCCCACCACACAACCACAAAGAAGGAACTCCTATTCCAGGCACACACACAGGTGTAGGTCTTCAGCAGAGGGCAGTAACCTCCATCCATACCAATTACCTGGCCTAACTATCAAATCCAAAACACATTGTCAACAGATACATTACTTTTTGTTAGCTTAAAAACAGCTGGATTGTAACTTTTTTAATTCTAAGTTGGAATCTTTCTTTCAAAGGATGATGTTGAAAGAAAAACATTGTAATTGCTCAAATTTTTAGTTAAGCATGTTTCCAATTACTGCTTTCATTAAAAATAGTATCTAATACTTACAAAAAGTGTGTATGTTATACAGGCCAATCAACAAATTTAACTCAGCTCTGTTTTATGATTGTTTCCACTACTGGATTTGTGTTTATATGCTGAAATTACTGATGAAAGACATGCATTTATATGTTACATTAAAGCATAAGTCATGCTGTGATAAAAATATGTATTTCCTTATACATCAGGAAACCAGCATAATTGGCTATTATGTGGGCAATGATAGATTTATGATTTCCTGATTTATATTTTTAAAAGCAAGGGAATTAATAAAAGCAAGCAAATTAGTAAGTGCTTGACTTAAAAGAGATGATGGAGTAAATACAATGTCTAGCAGAACAAGGGGCCTGGATCTCACTAATGTAATTAAAAACAACAAATCTACTGAGCTAAGTGAGTTTGCAAGTGTATTTAAAATTAATTTTGGTTTAATTTCAATTTTGGTAGGTAAATGGAACTGACACTTCAAAGAGGATCACAGCTTCGGACCACATCTCTGCTCACTACGAATCAAGTCTTTTAATGAATCTCCATTTTAGGGAAAAGCATAATAAAGTAACAAAAAAAAAATCAAAAGACATTTTGAAAGCTCTGACATCTGAAAGATTCAGAAAAAAAAAAAAAGGAAAAGAAAAACATCCAATTTTTAACCATCATTTCTGGGAAGTACTGGCTAATCCACTAAGTAGCTCAGACAATTCTGAGTTTCTCCTCTTATCTATAACCATCTTACATGGAAAATGCTGATAACGATAATACCTCATATGTCTAATATTTTTTCATTCGAGGTGTAAGAGGTTAAATATTATTGGTTGATTTAGATAAAGCGATTTGACTCTTTACTTATGCACACACGCTTGCAGCTGTCAACAGAGACAACATGAGTTTTCTGCTCAGCAGATGCACATTTCTGGCTTATGCCAACAAAATCTTCCCTGTGCCACTTTTGATATGTGTCATTTTGAAGTTCTTTTCTTAAATATTCCTAAAGGGAAAAGATAATGAGAAATGGAGAAGAAGGAGGAGAAAGCGTGATCCTACAAACCTTGGAGTGTCCTTTCGTTTTTGAAAAACGAACTCATTATGAGGTTCATGATAAAAATACTGTACTGCTTACATATTTGCACTGGATTTGCTGACAAAGTAACATGTCTATTTTTCAAACAGGGACAATTTCTTAAATATGTTACTGTCATTGAAAATCACTTCTTGTAGGAGTCATTGTCAAAATCTACCACAAACTAGCCACATGTCAGGTGCCAGACATCATAAAAAAAAATATACAAATACTATTCATTTTAGAAATAATAAAGAAAAGATTTTAAGCCTTTTAAATATATGTACTCATGTTAATCCAACATGTTTATTTCAGAAACAAGATACAAACCTGAAAACATGGCAGCACAATATTTCGGAAATTATAAAAGAGTTGTAACATTAACCTCAGGAGCAAACTTTATATGACAGATTTTCTAAGGAAACATACAATACCCAATATATACCCTATTTAACAAGGAATCCCCCAAAAGATACTATGTCAAAGAAAGCATGTATGGGAAAAAAAAAAATGGACAGAAATAAAGCAACTGCACACGAAAAAAGTAACAGCTCATATTGATGACAAATAAGAGCAGGTAGGCTGAGCAAGGCTAAATTTAGTAGGAGAAAACACATATTTGCAGGTCAAAGCTTGAGAAAAAGTAAGAAGAGGGCCCAGTTTTATCTATGGCCAATTTTAACTACAAAGAAATGTTCCTCACTTCTGGGGTCTATTTTCTAACAGATTGGGCTGGCTCCTGAAGAAGAAAACAGATAATTCCAGTGAACAGAATATGGTAGAACTAAGCCAAGTCAATGATTTGCCAAGGGCAGAGAACACATCAACTACTGTGATTTAATAAGTCTCATGATGTTAGAGACTGCCTGGATCCAGAAGCCAAAAAATTATGAGACTTGCCTTTTCTTATTTCAATTTCTCATATTCCTAAATGCATAAAAAAGTGTAAATGATTCAAAATCATTTGAGGAAATAAAAAGATCCTCAAATGTATTAAAGGAATCGTGATTTTAAGCAAGCTAATTTCAAAGCTCTGGCACACAGCTATTAAAAGCTGACCACGTTCAATGGTTTATCCACTTTCTGAATGAAATGTGTTTATTTATGGACTGGATGCTGTTTTGAATAACAGGAAAAAAGAGCCAACAGTCAAGGAGACACAAAAGACCCAAACACCAATGAATCATTTGAAAGTCTCCCCAGTGCACATCATTACCATCCCCATTAAGCAACAGTCATTGCAATTAAGTATTGTTTGGCTTAAATCAGTTACCTGGAATGTCTTCTGATCAGGCCTGTTCCAATTAAGTGGCATCTACTTATTACCTTAATCATGCAGTATCAGTTAAAAGCAGCCCAGAGCCACTTCACCTTGAAAGCAATCACTTTAACATATGGCAACTGGAAGCCACAGGCCTTGAGCTCCCAAACGAAAGAAAGCTGAGATGCAGGTAATAAAGCATTACTACATGGGTTTCTCTCATTTGCTTTTATTTCTATAATTCTACTCACATATTTCTTAAAGCTGCTACCAGTTGGAAGAAGATCTGTTTAAAAACAAAAGAGAGATTAGACACATACTAAGACACACATTGTGCTACTCTATAAAAGGAAGTATTAAGAGAAACTATTACACAGAAAATCAGTAGACACTTAACAACTGTTATTACTTTTTCATTTCTAAAAACTGAAGTAACTGCACTGTCTCTCTTTCTGCTACATAGCTTGCTACTCATGTCTTTAAATTTCCATGAACTTTAAAACACATTTCACCATACTAGAAGTTAACTTTTAGTTAGCTCTTTAACACTACATAACTCTTCTGTTTTGCAGTACTGCTGGGCTTTTGCACATTTTAAAACAACTACTTTGCGCCATCTTTTGTCTTTAAAAATATAATTAAGGCACATATAAACACTTATTTTAACAAATGTTATGCAGATGGCATCTTTATTGTTTGGCAGGGGAAAACGCAGTGTTTGCAGATAGATACAAATACACCTAAATTAATATAAAACTAGGCATTTCAATATTTATTATGGTCTTAAGCCATGCCAAAAAAAAAAAAAGGCTGTAAACATGTGAACATCTTTCTCCTTTAAGCAACACCACTTCTGAACATTTTAACTTGAGCTTAAAGTATCAGCTCGAGTATCAGTATAAAGTCTGTCTTGACAGAGATTTCCTAAGTCTTCTCCTAAACACAGTATTTCTAAAGTGCGCCCATTTTCCTCTCTGTCATTACTTACATCAGGAGTTTAAAAGTAAATAGGTACCATAAACAAAGTGCAGCACAGAACAGAGAGCTCCAGCACAGCCTTCTGTCTAGAACTGGCTTGGAGAGCAAACCAAATTAAGACTTTTCATGACCTGATCGCCTACCTGTAAGCAATCCGCAGAAAGAGCAAACTGTCTCCTAGGTTCTTTGTCTTCAATACCCGAGTTAGTTCATTTCAAATGGTCTCATCTGTCCCTACCCAGCACTAGGTGTTTCTAAAGACTCACTGAAAGGCACCTTGCTTCTCACACCCACGTGCTCACTGAAAATGGGACTTCAGAACAGACACTAGGACAGGCCTGTGCCATCTTTCAGTTTAAACTTGTAAATACTGCAAGCAAAATACATGGCATCAAATCTTCTTTCTAAGGGAATATCTGGCCACTGAGGCTCAAAAATATGCAAAAAGTGGAGAGTTCTGCACAGTGGAACTACATAAAAGACTAAGGATAGCTGGCTTTAAAAAAAAATATACAGCTTAGTTATAAGCCTTCAAAAATCCATTTATGAGTAACAAATGTCACACAAAGACTTATTAAAAGAGAGAAACACCAGTTATAGGGATCAATGCCTGGTAATTTTCTGCATACTCTAACCTAAAGGGTCTTCATACAGGGGGTCTTCTCCTACAAGGTAGCTCAAACCTGTACAAGACAGGTACTAGAGACATGCATGTCAAGACACACTGATTCTTGTTAAGATTGGATTTCTAAAAATGAGATCATAAAACACCCCAAGATTGATGAATACTTCCCCTTTGAAAGTCATCCCTACCATTCAAAAAACAGAAATCCAAAATCATTAATTGCTGGGGCAAAATGAGATCACGTTTGATAAAGAGCTATAGAAAACTGCGTTCATAAACCCACAGGTTTTTAGTGAGGAAAAATACAGACTTCTTACAGAACAACTAATCAGCTGTGAGCAACTAAGACTCTTAGCAAGTATGACTGCAGATTTACAGCATAGTGAAAACAGGAATGGCCATCACTGTCAATGAAGTAGAGATGTTGGTCTTGTCCTCCATTTGTTGCTCCTGCTCCATGGCTGCGTTCATGTGACTGCAGGGTGAAGCACACGGGAGAGGTAAGCACCGACGAGCTCCCTGACCTGCTTGGCCGCATGCAGCGCCCACACCAGTGCCAAGGAGGAGGACAGGGCAAAAGCAGACGTGAGCAGGACAACCACACTCGGAAGCAGTCCTGGCCGTCTGGTTTTAGGCTGGATGAACTATAGCATCAGAGAAGTAATGCAGAAAAAGCTCTTTTTTAGATACACGGGAATAAATTCAGCCCTGGAACAAACTGACTTCTACAAAACAGAATCAGTAGTTAGTATATCTATCTCATTTATTTCCCCTTTGCACAAAACTAAGGTGGCCAAGAGTATCCTAAAGCTGATTTTCTTTATCCAGTTTAGACCAAATTTGAGTACGTTTCCAATTGTTCAAGTCCTATCCAGAAAAAGATGGAAGTACTACCCGGGCACACACCATACGTCGGCAAACTGACATGTTGATATTACACATGACTCTTCAAGGTCTTGCTTCCAGGTGATGCTTTGGCATTGCCCCTTGAGAGCAGGCATTAACAGCAGAGCCATGAGAAAACTCAGCAACAGTCTCTACAGATCTAGAGCTATTCAAAAATGCTCAGGTACATACCACGAATGTGCATGCTCCTGTTCCTCCCAGGGGAGGTATATTAAGTAATGTAGCAAGTTAGGTATATGTATATTGGAGGAGTAGCGTGTCATTACTAAAAATAGTAATTTTAATTCAAATGTTTGATGGAATCACTTGCTCAGTAACTGTGTATCTGTAGACATTCTGCAAAGTAGTTGATTTATTACAACATGACATTCAGATTCAAATGTTAGCATGATATTGCAAAAGAATACATTACATGTATTAAAAATGGGGCTAAGATAGTACTATAAAATACTCATCAGTGAGAAATTACCATTAGATTTGAGATGTTCCCCATGGGTTTCAGTAAGAATTGGTCCTAAGCTTCACGCTACTCAGTATTTTATCAGTAATACAAAGGTACTGATGATTAAGAAAACACTAGACAGAATAAAGCCTGTCAAAAGCAGATAGAAAGATGAGAAAAAAAGAGAAATAAAAGCTGCTTTGATGAAATATGTTGGAAGGAGAGCAGTGAGGTGCAGAGCAGTGAACAGGAGACGTACCACATATACAGAACAGCGGGCTATGTACTGGATAATCAGGACTCAGTGGCAAGTGCAAGGACTGCAATCCACAAGTGAGTCAGTGCAAACTCTCCCTGCTATACTGAGGCAAAAAGAATTAATCTGAACCTTGGATATACTGAAGTGAGGCAGAAAAGTGAATTCTCTGCAGTGCAGCATTGGAGACACCAATTCAGAAACACTTCATCATAATTCCAGCAACTAACTTCAAGGGAAGTCAAGAATTGGGAAAAGAGAAGTTCCACAACTATATTTGAGGTGTGCAAAACATGACTTCCAGTAAGAGCCCCAAAGAGCTCCCTCTGACTAGCTTAGCAAAAGGAAGGTTCAGTGGTGACTTCTATTGTTATCATTATCTTCATAGGGAGAAAGCAACAGCTACTAAAGGGCTTCCCCAGCCACCAGGTATAGTCATAAAGAGAACCTCTGCTTAGAAATTGAATCCAGAAAAACTGCATTGAAAAAAATGGGCTTTCTAAAGAAGGCAAACAAATAGAACAAATACCAAAGGAGCTACTCAGTATTTTAGTGGTTTCCTTCAGACAGATGTATTAATTTCTGGAAAATGTTTTGGTCAAATATAAGTCACACTAACCAAACAGAGCTTTCAGTTCAATAAGGCGGGGAAGAAGAAAAGTAATAACTAATGGTGTAAGACCTGTGGGAGCTCCTACTCAATCCTCTGCGTTACACTTTGCAACATGTAAATTTAAGCTTTACTCTACAATCTCTGTAAATCTGCAGTGTTACCAAATCATATTATTTTCAAACCCAAATCTCTTCCTTCTCCTCTACACATGCAAATGCAAAACATGCAAATTATAAGTGTACCAGGGTTTAAAATGATTCTTGAAAAGGCATTTTTAATTTGCTGCATATTTTAGCACTAAGGAGAAGACAACTAAAGAATTTGTCACCTTAGCTACCTCAGTTATATCATTTCATTCAGATGCTGTTATCTCCTTGTCTCCCACACTAGAGTCATGCTGTTATCAAAGTCTTTCTCACTAAACAATTACTTCCTTTTATGATTTCCTCTGGTTGGTCAAAGATAAGGGCTTACACTGAGCTTGATTGGTATTGCAAACAAATATAAGAGTAACACTAGAACAGACATAACTAAGCTGCAGCAATCAGCACTATTAATAACCTTTTGATTTCTAATCAAATCAGCTATGACTCTTGCTGCCACTTTCCTTTACATCTTCAGAACTACAAAAAAGAAATATTCTCATAAAATATTTCTCTGCCAGTTCTTTTATTCCTATATTTGTTTCCAGTTTTATATTTACTTATGTTTTTCTCTAGAAAAAAATATCATCTGTTAAAAAATGGATCTACATTCTGCACTGCCTCCCCTGGTGACAAGGTTTAATTATACATCATAGTATTGCATTCTGCAATTTTCTTTTTAATCTAATGGTCCTGAAGACAGTAAAATCCCATTTACTGATAGCTGATTAAAAAAAAGACCCTAGCTTGCTGGGTGCAGGAGGGGGAAGATCTATATAGTTAGTATTTGGCAAAATGATACCCAAAATTAGGAAACTAATATGGCAAGTCTCTGGAAACTTGCACTAAAGGCAGCTTTTCTTCAGCCTGGGTGGCCAGTAATCCAAAAGGAGCAACAAACTGCCATAAGAACACCTAATCCAGGGCATTTTTAGGTCTTTCACAAGAAAAGCTCTGAACCACTTCCTTGCTCACTGCGTCCTTATGCCAGGACACGCATTCTCCTTGCTTCCTGCAAACCCATCCACCCAACCCACTCTGCTGGGCACGGAGCTTCTTCACCCGCATGCTCTTAGAGGGAGCCCATCCAAAGCACAAAGTATTTTCTATGGCCAATGGGGCAGTTCATCCACCCAAAGGTAAAGAACATTCAGTGGTTTCAGGGTTTGTGATCTCCACAATTATTTTGCTACAGTACAATCTCTCCATGAGCCTTTCAAATATGCCTTTTTAACCACGGGAGAAATATATATATATATATATGTATATATATATATATATGTCTAAACTTTTTTTTTCTATTTTTATTCCTAGTTTATAGTTGTAGCAGACTCGGTCAGAAATACTGAATGCTACTGAAAGAGACTGCATTTTATTTAGCCATGAAGGTCTAGAGGCACACCTGGAGTTTCACCACACAGCACACCATGCCACTCTGGCACACACGCCCTGTTCTCCTTGTTCCGGATGCTCTGATGAGCAGTTTCCCATTTCATAACACGCTCCTTTGTGACAGGAGTAACAAAAATTAAATGAGCTGCTGTCAGCTTTATTTTTATTCTTCACCATTTATTTTACACAACAATTAAGAATAGAAGATTAAAAAACAAATCATAGAACTAAGATTTTTTTTTTATACAAAAACTTTCCTTTTCCATAACAATACTTTCCTTTTCCATAACAATTGCATTGTGCCTGCCAGCAGATTTAAAAATGGATAGACATCAATGTTAGTAAAGATACAAATCACCATGCTAAACACAAAAGAGTAAAATATCTCTGAAATATGGCAAATATTTTCCAGAGAAGTTTTCACCTAGAGAATTCCTTTGAATACAGACAAAAGCCAAAGATGAAAAAATGAAAAATTAATGAGACATTTGTAAAGTGTTTGCCCATACAGGCTTGAAAAGACTGTGAGCTGCCTTACAAAATGGCCAAATGATAATATTAATACTATGCACTGAGAAGATAAACTAGTCTTTCATTTGGTCTTCACTTCAGTAGTCACCATCTTAAATACTAACAATTTCTTCTCTAATTATTAACATATCCTAAAAGGTAACAAGGCAGTGGACATGTTTTTGTTACATGTATGCCCAAAATTTCCCATATGAGCAACATGGGTGTTGATAACCTGTCCAACCCCACACTCACAAAAAATCTATTCCTTTTCTAAATGTATCCTTTAAACCCAAACAAACAATTCATAAACCTACCTTACTTCCCCCAACTTTAGGGGGGGAAGTAATTTTTTTACTTCCTAACTTTACTTCCCCCAAAAGCCACACATCTGCCTTTACAGATGAAAAAGACCCAAACACTGGCAACCAGAGAAAAGGGCCGTTGGGTTAAAATAAAAAGGCAGCACTCCCGCTAGAATGACTGCTTTGCCAGCACCATCTGAGCAGCTGGTAGGACAACCTTTATCCGTGCTGGAAAGGGCACAAGATACCCTGCTGTTAGTACTGCTAAAACAGCAGATCTTCCTGGAGAGACACCACTGGCTAAAGATGGACAATGCAAGTGCACAACGCACACCTTACCCATCAAGCAGATTATAACTGTGCGAGAACTGCCAGTTACAATAATCCATTCTCTACTCACTTCTCTACAACAGATTCTGCAGGGCTCAGCTGCTGGGGAAAAAAAAAAAAAAAAAAAGGTAAAATAAAACAAAAAGATTCCTTTGTAAATTATTTCTAATGCAACTGTTATTATGAGTGTTTGGAAAAAAAAAAAAAAAAAAAAAA